>LOEQ01001606.1:222351-236722 GCA_001685075.1 Bramus lutescens
GTAGGCAGGAATAGGCAGGAGTTGGCTTACCTGGTATTCAGGTAGCTGACTTGTTTCCTGATGGGATAGATGGCTTATGCTGGAAGTTTGGGCAGGATTATAGTGATAAAGCAAGAGGGGGTTTGGGATAATGCTGGGTAGACAAGGGCAGGTGGTGAGGGCAATCTTCGCTTGAGGTCTATCCTCTGGTGGGATAGCATATTTCTATCAGAGGTGTCCGTTTATTTTTTTTCCTTCTTTTCTTGTGAGAATCTGTAGAAAGGCTGGAGAGATAGCTCAGTCACAATGAGTACTTGCTGCCTTTCAGGAAAAGTCAACTTAAGGTCCTGACACCCACATCACATGCTCACAACCTCTGTAAGTGCAGTTCCTGGTGATCTGATGTCCTCTTCTGGTATCCACAAATACCACTTACACATTGCTTATACACACACATACTAATAAAAATAAATCTTTAAAACAATAAAAAAGAGTTTGCAGTATCTATAAAATCTTGTCCAAAACCTTATTTTCCTCAAAAATGAGATAAAAATGCTGTCCATCTCATCTCTATGCTTGTTTTTATGAGTACCCGAAAAATACTTGTAAAAGCAGTATTACTTATAGTGTTACATAGAATTATTTCATTTTCTATCAGTTACTCCATTTAATAAAATAAGAAAACCAGTGATGAATTTTATAGCGGTTTCTCACTCTATAAAACCGTATATAATAAAAAATTTCAGAGTACTTCAGGTTTCTTTCTCATTATATGGCACCGAAAAGATGAAGGGAGTGCATCATCTGATTACTCGGTTACAACATTCCCAATCCAAAAGTATGCATCCCATGGTTTACAGAATCCCATAATGAACAGTTTATAAGCAGCCAGAGAACATTTTTTAACATTGCTAACTCTATGACAAAGTCTGATATTTCATTTTATCATTTTTTTCTATTTATTTTACATCCCTGCCACAGGCTTCTTCCTATCCTCACCTACCAATCCCTCTCCCACATTCTGTCTCCCATCCCCCAATCTCCTCCTTTTCTGTCTCAATCCAGAAAAGGGCAGCTCTCCTGAGCATCAATAAAACATGGTTTATCAAACTGCAGTACGACTAAGCACCTCCCCATGTATTAAGCCTGAACAAGGTGACCCAATATGAGAAGTATGATCCCAAAAGTCAGTAAAAGAATCAGAGCCCAGCCCTTGTTCCCGCTGTTAGGAGTCCCACAAGAGGGCCAAACTACACAACTGTAACATGTATGCATAATACCTAGGTCAGTGTCATGTAGGAACCCAAGTTAGTTGATTGTGTGAGCCATCTCATGGTGTTCTTGACCACTCTAACTCCTAATTTTTTTTCTCCTCATCTGCAGGTTTCCCAAACTCAGCCTAGTGTTTGGCTGTGGATCTTTGGGGCTGCTTCCATCATTTGCTGAGTGGCACCTCTCTGATTACAATTGGGACAGGCATCCGTCTCATCACAGGAGATGGCCAATTCAGGCTATTTATCCATTATTGCTAGGAGTCCAAGCTTGGCTCCTCACCAAAGACTCCTGGGAGATTCCCATGTGCCAAGATTCCTTCTACCCCTACTTCCAGCAGTGCCTTTCAGCACTTTCCCCTTCCATGTGCCCCCAACCTGAACTCTTATGTTCTCACCCCCACCAGTCCTCATTCCACTCACAAAATCTTTTCTATTTCTCCTTCCCAGGGAAATCTGGGTGTCCTACTTGAACTCTCCTTGTTACCGAGTTAGTCTCTCTGGGTCTCTAGATTGTAGCATAGTTATCCTTTATTTCACAGATAATATTCGCATATGAGTGAGTACTTACCATGTTTGTCTTTCTGCATCTGTGTTACCTCACTCAGGATGACTTTTCTAGTTCCAACCATTTGCCTTCAAATTTTCTGGTGTCCTTGTTTTTAAGAGCTGAATAATTCTCCACTGTAAATGTACCACATTTCCTTTGTTCATTCCTTAGGCTTCTAGGTTGTTTCCAGGTTCTGACCATTACAAATAAAGCTGTTTTGAATAGAGTTGAGCAAGTGTTCTTATGGTATGATTGCATATCCTTTGGGTATATGCCCGAGAGTGGTATAGCTGGGTCTTTTAGTAGATCGATCCCCAGTTTTCTGAGGAACCGCCACACTGACTTTTAAAATGACTGCACAAGTTTGCATTCCCACCAGAAATGTAAAAATGTTTCCAACAAAGTCTTATATTTTAAAAATTGACCTATGTCTCTGAGTTACTGGAAGTGAGATGGAAAAAAAATTAACATCATGAGCACAACACTTCTTGAAGTATAAACAACAATCAGACACAGCCAGGCTCTAATGCTTTTGCGAAGATTTGAATGCTCCTGATCACTGCTTAGGACTATTTCTTGTCAGTGCTGTGACACTGCAAACCAGAGCTATACTATTTTAACCATAGCTGTGTTGTCACAATATTAGAGATAAATAACTGTCCCTAAACTTCAGAAGACTATCGTGGATGAACACAAGGCAAACCATCTTTGCTGAAAATAGGCAAGAAATGAAGTACCTCATAGTTGAACAAAAACAGAAATGGATATTCTTTCCTTCTTGCATTCTTTGTGTCCTTTGTTACCTAGTATAACTCTGCTTTTCCAACTCTGCCTGTACTTAGCATTTCTATAGCAAATCAAACAATCCTAAAAAATGATTTCTTTGAATAGTTCCATACGCTAATATTTCTAAAGCCTAACAGGATAACCATATCCTATGTCTATCTCTCTAGAGATTGTGTCCTGTGGAAACCATATTTCCTCACACATGCTCATTCCTTTTTTTAAGAATAACATAGGTAAATGAGCATTTCTAGTTTAAGGAGGGATGAAGGTACAAGGAGTACAAATAGTTTATCTGTTACCTCCTGGTTTATTAGTCCTTCGCATTTTGGTTCTACTTTTTTAGTGTATATATAAGAGAAAAATAGCATATGTCTTAATTTCCAAACTCAGGTAGAGTAGATTTTGCATAAAGTTTCTGTCTCCTTTACGTTTCTCTATGTAGTTAGTAGGAATTCTTTGAAGAAGGCATAGAATTTTGTAAATTTTCATCTGAAATCTCAGAATCTTTTTATCATAAGAAAGGCAGGCTTTGAATAGAGAGTAATAAATTATTTTTTAAACATACACTATCATCTCTCATCAGTTATTTTAGTAAAGTTTATTTTGTAATGTATTCCTTTCCCTTTCTAAATATCACTGGCAATGCATAATATGATTCCTGGATTGTGGTTCAATGGTTGACAGAAGTCTACCCATAAAAGCCCTCTCCCCTTTTTAACGCTATAATGCATGACATGTGGCTTTCTTGGCTTACAAAGATACATTTAGAAAGCATGTTTCTTTAATAATACGCCACAGAGAAAATGTTTCTCAAGCTATGCTTTAAGATAAAGTAATCTAATTTTGTAATTATGAATAGAGAAGAAATTCTGTGTGGTTATCTTGACTCTAACTATTGTAATGTGGTTTTCACGGAATTGGCATAGCTTACCAATTGAGACTACAAATACTAGATCACTCATCTTTGGTGGGCTTTTGGTAAGATTTTAATCATGAACAACCAAAGATTGCATTAAACCAACTAAACTTGAAATCAAGCATGGCTTTATTTCCTATATTAAGTGCAATTTAAAAACATCATGTTTTATTTCTATGTAAATCAATAGCTAAGTCTTCAAACTGCTTATTAGTCTATTTCCCCTCCTTAACAGTGGGGGTGGAAGACATTTTTTTTCCAGTGTGAGAAGACATTCACTCTAATGGGTTTGGATACTTGATCTTAATCAAGAAGATACTTTAGTGTACTCTCATAGAATATTTACAGTTTCTAAAGGAAATTTAGAATCGCTAAGAAAACTAATAACTCAATATTCAAAAGACCCATAGAAAGGGAAAATTTCTGGTTTTTTTTGTAAATATATCTTTGTTGCACGAAGTAGCAAATATTCAACTTTAATATTTAAACATTTGTTTTCCCTTAACAAATTCTTAGACTTAAAGACCACAGGAAAAATGTATTGAAAAACTGAGTCTTGGGTTACATTTACCTTATTAAGAAAGTAATTCATGAAGACTGATTACATCAGAATATCAGTATGTCACTCTTCTTCAATTAATGTAAAACAATGGTAAAACTTTACTTATGTGTCTGTATTTCATAACACTGTGCAAATTTTCTTAACCATAGATCCTTTCATCTGTGTAACAATATTTTAACTAATAAAATTACAGCCAATGAAAGACATTCAGAGAAATAGAAGATAGCTAAATGTGCCGTTTTTCTATTCAAGTCATAACTGACAATGCTTCCCAAACCTGAGACTGTTCAAAAACATTTCAGTGAATGAAAAATTACCTTTCCCCACATACAAATTTACTACTGTGAGATGGGTAGAAAGAGCTCATTATCTGATAGATGATTTTTGTGGTTCTTTGAGTATTTAGCTCTTTGTAGTGCTTTTATCAAGTTTATATGTTTAGGCCCAGATTGCCTATTCTTGATGTAGAAGTATTTTACAAATTTCCTGAAAAATAAAATTCTGAGAAAAAAATCATATGAAAATTAACATCATGACCAAAAAATACACAACTCATAATTTTCAAAACCAGAAGAACTGAGTTCCTCAACTGATTTTTGAGAATGGCAGTCATAGCTCAAGAATATGGGCAGTTACTATGGGCAGTTTTTCTTCACCTTTTGTTCTGTAGAATGATATTTTGATCAAAGTAATTGAGAGGAAGTTTTATCTATCAATGAATTACAGAGAATAGCTCGACTGTATATTAAATTTTTATTTTAAACTTTCCTTATTTTTGGAAAATAACAACAAAATATGCAAATAATTAAGTATCAGGGCTAATGACAATAATATTATGTATCTAAAGTGAAACAGCAATAGTATGCATTGCAGATAACCCTTTACATTCTCATATACTACTTTGTTACATATCATTCATAAACTTGCACTTAATATAATTATATTGTAATTATGTTGTTTATGTTTATATTTTATTGTCTATATTGTATTTATTTAATTATATTTTATATATTTATATCAATTATGCATACCTTTTTCTGCTATTTTACATTTTTGTTAATTTTTAAAGTTAAATTTTATTGAAAATTTTTAGTTAACATAAAATTACATTATTTTTCTTCTTCTCTGTCTTCTCACTGTTTTCCCAGTGGAGCATACCTGCAACTCCTCCTTTCAAATTGATGGCCTATATTTGTTTATTATTGATACAGACACATGTGTATATAAATGCAACCTACTGTCCATTTAATGTGGTTTGTGTGTTTATGATTTTATGGATGACCAGTTTGTATTGCATAAATGCTTTGACTAGTTTTATATCTACATGACTTAAGTTGGAACCATTTGAAAAATGGTCTCTCAGCTGGCAAAATGCCTCCATAAGATTAGTCTTTGCGCCAGCAGAGCCACCTGTTTTAGGACTTTCTTTCCTAACAGATAATAATAATATAGTTTTCCTTTCAATACTATTTTCCATTTCATCTATATTTATAACATTGAGTAATTCTTGCTTGATACCTGTTTTGTTGTATGTGATTTTACTATGTTAAAGTTAAAAAAACCTTTTTCATTTAAACAGAAAAGGGGAGGTGATGTGGGATCCCCTCTGTAGGCTGTAAATATCATTGGTAAATAAAGGAACTGCTTTGGGCCTAAAGCAGAGCTATAGGGGAACAGTGCTAGGCAGGGAGAACTAAATGGAATATGGAGGGAAAGGAGGAGGGGAAGCCATAAGGTCCCACTGGAGCCAGACAAAACTTTAGATGGTAAGCCACAGCCACGTGAAGATACACAGATTGATAGAGATGTGTTAAAGTCATTTTTAAGAGATAGTCAATAAGAAGCTAGAGCTAATGGGCTAAGCAGTGATTTAAATAATGCAGTTTTGTGAGGTTATTTTGGGGCTAAGCATCCAGGAACAAATAAGTGGCCCCTTATAACACCCAAATCTTTATGCTAGATTATGTCAAAGACTAACATTCAAATGTATCTATAAATACCAATCTGAACAACAGTTCTAGAAATATTTTACTATTCTTCCATAAGATAGACCAAATTCTACTTCAATTTGCTTTCAATTTTGATAAGTACTTTGGTTGAAAAATTGTAAGAGAGTGTTGCTGTGTAAGGCTTGTGCTTGTAATGTATGTGAATGACTAAGGATGAGATATATCAGTGGTCTACCCAGTGTAGATCTAAGTATTTTAACATGTCTGAAATACCTTTAAATAACAGGCACTGTTTGAACATTAATTTTCTAACACTTAGAAAATGGGAATGTAATCCAAGCTATAACTTTGTATGAAGTAATTTTCACTTTAAAATCCTACTTACAGCTTAAATGTCTTTATCAAACTGATTAACTAGAGTCATATTTAAAACTTTATAAAACCTACCTATTATGCTTCATGTTTCTAGAATTTTTTCATTCCATTCAGACTACAGTATAGGAAATTTATTAATTTACTTTAATTACACATCTGTAAAGTTAGTTTTGAAATGATAAACCAACAATATTCTAGAAGATATTGAAATTTTAACTGTAAACCACGATGTGGAACAGAGCCCAAACTGTAATCATAGAATGTAAACAGAATCTTATCCAAGTTACTAGAACATTGAATCTTAGCAAAAGTACCCATCCCCTCACCACCATCAACATAAGTACCAAATAGCATCACAATCTGTGGGCAGGGTATCTAACCATGCAGTTAGCATGACAGTCATCCAGTCTTCTATCATCCATGCATTTGTGGTTAAATACAGTTGTGCCATTGCAATTAGGATAACTTATATTCTGGAGACAGCGATTGCTAAATAGCAATTCCTTCCCTATACAAAGAATGAAGAAAAAAGAAAGTTCCCTTATAGAACTAGAAGCAAAATAATTGTATTTAATGTATTAAAATATTACGGCAACTGCTATTTCAGTCATGCAGATTGAGCACTTTGGCACTAGTTGTTCCTCAATTAGAATATTCAGTGACACCCACATTTAAGTCTAACACTAACTACTTAGAGTCTAAAAATATGCCCCACTGAGATCTGTATTACTCTTTTTGCATTAAGTAATCATAAGAGAATTAGGATGCTCTGACATTGTGAAGAGTTTAAAGAGAACTTAAAATTGTAATTTCCCTAGTATGACATAATATTACAGGAAAGATTATTATAATTCTGAATAATTGAAGCAATGGTAAACAGAGGCTTTTAAAAAATATATGGTATTGATAATGAGTGAAGTAGCCTTAGAAATCTATTTATCACTGCTCTTCTTGTTTGATCTCAAACTCTCTTATTTTTAAGGCCTTTATAAAAATGACTTTAAGTAATCATTTTTTCTCAATACTGCTGAGAAAAACTGTTGTTACTGACTCTTTCACCAAAATTTAATCTCTCTTTTCTTAATTTAATCACTGTATATATGTGAAATATAGCCAAATATTAATCAATGTATAACTTTTTATCATAAAAGTGAACTTTTCTAGTAAAATTGATATCAGATTGTTCAATGAAATTTGTCTGTTTAGTTTCAAATGTTTTATCATTTGAATGGCTTTTCTAAGAAAATATTTCTTAAGAATAGAAATCTCTGTTAGTATATGTTTTTCTAGTATTGAAATAGATTTTTGATATAATAAATTCTGATTAAAGTGTTCTTTCCTACTACTATTCCAAGATACTCCACATAATTCCTTCTATACAGACCCATACCCTTTCATCTTTCAGGAGACAATAAGCAGGCAACTAAAGAATAATAATACAATAGATTGAACCAAATATGAACAAATCATAATAAAAGAAAACATAGCAGAGAAAAGCCAAAGAAAAAGCATAAGAAACATGTATATATACAGAGACATGCACATTTCCAGACACAGGGTGTTGGCGGACGCTGCTCGTTGGTTCCCAGCTGCCTAGACCCAAAATAATCACACAGAAATTATATTATTTAAACACTGCTCGGCCAGTAGCTTAAGTATATTGCTAGCTAGCTCTTATATCCTAAGCTAATCCATCTCCATTAATTTGTGCACCATCATGTGTTTGTGGCTTACCATCAAAGTTCCAGTGGGCTCCAGTGGGGGCATCTGTCTCCTGCAGTAGATACATGACTTCTCACTGACTCTGCCTATTTTCTCCCAGCATTCACTTTAGTTTTCCTGCCTAGCTTTATTCTGCTCTATAGCAAGTCAAAGCAGTTTCTTTATTCATTAACCAATAAAAGCAACACATATACAGAAGGACTTCCCATACCAACAGCAATCCCATAAAAACACAAAACCAGAAGTCATAAATGCATGCAAAGGACAAGGAGGTAAAAATAATATAAAAATAAATGAAAACAACAACATCAACAAATCCCAGACAAAACAATATAAGACAAAGACACCTACAAGGATGCTAAGCAATTCTACTAGTGTTGGCTGTCTGGTGCTAACCATAAGGCCTGCCCATAAGTCTGGTTTTTATCCCCAGTGAAACTCTGCTGTTGAAAAAATGAAACAAAAACCCCTAATTTTTAATTTATGAGTGGTTATCATTTAGAAATAGCTTCTGACTTTAGCTGTAGCTTGAATCAAGTTCTCTGTGCTGGGACCTCATTTAGCATAGACCTGTGTGGCCATGTGTGTGTTTTCCCAGTCTTTCTCATTGCATAAGCATGTGTTGGTTCTGCTGTATTTATAAGGCCTTGTTTCCTTGGTGTTCTACATATTCTCTGGCTCTTTCAGTCTTTTGCCTTCTCTTCTTCAGAGTTCCCTGAGCCCTGAGTGGAGAGGTTTCATGGAAAATTTTCATTTTGGACTGAGTGTTCCAATATCCCTCACTATCTATCTATTGACTGTTGTGGGTCCAGATTTATTTCCAACTAATGCAGGAGGATGATGATGGCTGAGCACAACACTGATCTGTTAGTATAGCAGAATGTTGTTAGGAATTATTTCATTAATATATTTCTTTATCAAAACAGTATTTGGTTTCCCCCTAAGTGCCTCATTTATCTGGTCTCATGTTCTTGGCTACTCTAGCACTGTTGGGGATTGGTTTTATTCATATAATGGATATTAAGTCTAATCAAATATACATTGTTATACCCCCACATGCTTTGAGTCACTATTGCTGTAGCAGAACTTACAGGCAGGTCATTTTTGTAGATTAAAAGTTTTGTAGTTTGTTTGGTATTTAACTTCCTATTTTGGTAGCATACAAAATACTGTCTGATACTGTGAATATTAATCCACACATGTGCAGGCTCTAAGTAGGAATCACTTTGACAGTTTTACTTCTTCATGCAAAAATCAGTTGTGTAGGTCTTATTTTCAGCAATAGGATTGTCCCTCAGTTTGTGGGGAGCAATCATTATCATTGGCAATAGCTGGCACTTTTAGAAGATCCCAAGTGGTAGCTTTGGCAAAAACCTAAAAACAAAACAAAACAAAAAAACTCTAGATATAAGATTTTCTTTCCTCTAATTGGAAGCTCCATTTGGTGACTAGAAATATTCAATTCGATCTTGATCTCCACTGCTATTTGGTGTTTCCTTTTGGATCACTTTCATATGTGTATGTATGTGTCTGTGTGTGTGCATGTATGTGAGGGTGGGTGTAACAGGAGGCTCAAAATGGCAAGGGGAAAGGTGAGCGAAGAAAATATGAGGAAGAATAGATAGACTAAGGGCCATTTGAGTTGTGTGAAAATCTAACATAGCAAAATCTTCATAATACATATAATATGATATTATGTATCATGCAATATAACGTGCTAAAACCATCTGGCCCTGGGCTTTTTCTGGGAGATGTTAATCAATTCTTTTGGGAGGGTTATTTTTGAGACAAGGTTTTTCTGTGCAACATCCCTGGTTGTTCTGGAACTAGCTCTTATAGACCAGGAAGACCTCAAATTCACAGAGACCAACTTGTCTCTGCCTCCTGAGTGTTGGAATTAAAGGTCTGAGCCACCACCACCTGGCTTGACTACTTCTATTCACCAGAAATTATATGTCTCTTCAAATATCTTATGTTATTTTGTTTTAACTTTGCTAAATGGCATGTATTGAGAAAATTATCCATTTCTTTTAGATTTTTTTCAATTTGTAGAAGTATATGTTTTTAAAGTATGTCCATATAAATCTGTGGATTTCTTCAATATCTTTTGTTATATCCTCCTTTATGAAATTTTGTCAATTTGGATAATCTTTCTTCACCTTTTAGTTAGTTTGGTGAAATGTTTGTCAATCTTACTGATTTTCTCACAAAACCAACACTTTGTTTCATTGATTTTTTTATTGTTCCTATTTTAGTAATTTCAGTATTTGGCTTGATTAATTTTTATCACCTATTTCTTTTTTGTATCATTTCTTCATTTTGTTCTAGAGCTCTCTGGTGTGCCATATAGATATTAATGTTTGGTTGTCTCCAACGTTTGCAATTAGTGCTATGAATTTGTCTCTGAGGACTGCTTTGATTTTGTCCTATAAGTTGGAGTAAATTGTGTTTTTATTTTCATTGATTTCTAAAAAAAATTAGTTTGGTTCTTCATTTCTGTGTTGACCAATTTTTTTATACATTAGTGAGTTCTTCAGTTCCATGAGTCTGCACACTTTCTGTTGTCTTTTCTTGTTGCTATCCAGTTTTAGTCCATAGTTGTTAGAAATTATGACATCTGTTATTTCAATTTTTTGTGTGTCTATTGAGAGTTGCTTTGGGTCCAAGTGTGTGATCAGTTTTGGAGAATGTTCCATGGGCTTCAGAGTTTTTGAGTAAAATTCTCTCTAAATATCTGTTGGTCCATTTGGTTTATGATGTAAGTTAGCTCCATCATTTCTCAGTGTTCTTTTTGTCTCTATAATAAGTATATTGATGAAAGAGGGGTATTAAAATCTCCCACTATCATTTCATGGGGGTTAATATGTGATTTAAATTGTCATAGTGATTCTTTAATAAACTTGAGTGCACTTGTATTTAGGGTAAAGATGTTTAAAATTGATGAATTTTGGTGAAATTTTTCTTTGATGAGATGGACTGTCTTTCCCTTTCTTTTCTGATTAATTTTTGCTTGAAGTCTATTTTGTCAAGCTATTAAAATGGTTATTATACTTTGACATTTAGATCTATTTGCTTGTAATACAGTTTTCCAAAGTTTTATGCTAAAGTAATGCCTATCCATGATAGTAAAGCCTATTTCTTGGTTTCAGAAGAACCCAGAAGCTTGTATTCTGCTTTGTATGTCAATCTGTTTGTCTCTATGTATTTTAAACTGTGAATTATTGATGTTGCAAGTTATCAATAAGCAGTGTCTATTGATTATTTTGTTGTTTGTGTTGATTTTTTTCTCAACATCTTTTGATTTCTTGGTCTGAGATTTGTAGAAGGAGGCCGCTTGTTCGTCCCGGCTGCCCAGAACTGAAACAACCACACGGAAACGGTATTAATTAAAACACTGCTTGGCCCATTAGCTCTAGATTCTTATTGGCTAACTCTTATATTAACTTAATCCATTTCAATTAATCTGTAAATTGCCATGCGGCAGTGGCTTACTGCTGTGGGAACGTCTTCCACTCTTTCAGCCAATAGCCTCTGAGATAACAGCCCACTGGGAGTGGTCTATTTCTCTTTAAAAGAGAGTGGCAGACCTCTGCTGGCTCTCTTGCTTCTGGCTCTTGCTGCAGCAACTAGACTCCTTTCCTGGTTGTTGGAGTTCTGTATGTTATTCCCCTAAAATAAATACTCCTTTGAATCCAAACTGGTGTGGGATTGTTTCACACATTAGCTTACCAGCAAAGGTTCAGCATGTCTGACTCTGGCAGCTCCATGACATCTCTCCAACTCTGCCTTCTTCCTCCCAGCCTTCAGTACAGTTTTCTCTGCCTACCTAAATTCTTCCCTATCAACAGACCAAGGCAGGTTCTTTATTAACCAATGGAAGCAACACATACACAGAAAGACTTCCTATACCATTTCCCCTTTTCTGTTTAAACAAACAGGAAGGCTTTAACTTTAACATAGCAAAACTACATATAACAAAACAGATGTCAAGCAAGAACTACAGTTACAATATTTATGTCTACTTTATATTTTATCATAACTAAGGAAAACTATAACTATAAATTCTTCAACTCCATCAAAGACTCCAGAAAGATATATTACCTAAGTAAATGGGAAGTGCATTGTAAGCAACTTCCAAAACTCTAGAAATGACAGAGCCATCTTGTTGCCTGGACAGTTTCCCAAAGTTCTTCTGTACTGTTGGGGCATCCATCTTCAGCCTACAGGCCCATAGTATCCGGCAGACTTTTCCATGAAGCAGGAAATTTTTCAGGACAGTTCAATAACTTTTTTTTCTTTATACTGCAGAATGTTTCACAGACTCTTACTCGAAGCAGGAATCCCAAAGGGTCATCTCACCATTAGGCTTTGGATATGACAGGGTCACTATATTCATAATTTCACAACAGCTGTAGTGGCCTGCATAAGACCTGCATAAAACTAAGGAAATCAACATTCCAACATGGAAGAGAGATGGGCTCTCAAGGCCCAAGCCTAGCTGAGGAACAATTGACAGCTAATGGCTTAATTAATGTTATGACCCCTGCTAGTTGATCATGTTCCACTGGATGGCCCAACATCCGCAAGTATATGGACAGCACAAATTTCTTTCAGTGGGTTATTAAATAATAAGAGGGCATAAAACTGGGAGGAGATGGGGGCGGAGGTGGGTTGGGAGGACTTAATAGGGCTGAGGGATGAATATGATTAAAATACATTATACACAGCATAGAATTCTCAAAGAACTAATAAAATATTACATTAAAAATACAGGCAAAAAGTGGGTGTGGTGGTGTTTGCCTTTAATCCCAGCACTAAGGAGGCAGAGGCAGTTGGATCTCAGTGGACTTGAGGGCAGCTTGGTCTGCATAGTGAGTTCCAGGACAGCAAGAGCAATGCAGAAAGAGTTGTCTTGCACATTGAAATGGCTAAATTTATAGCAGATGATACATCCAGGTGCAAGGCATAATCATGAATAGGCTTTTTCCTATGTACATAACACACATCTGATTCCATACAGGTCTGCCAGGTCCTCTAGCACAAGGTAATGCAAAAATTGATCAATTATTGATTGGGAGCATGTTGCAAGCCTCAGAATTTTATAAAAAACATCATGTCAATAGCAAAGGTTTAAAGAAATAATCTTCTATTACATGACAACAAGCTAAGGAGATTATAAAGAGATGTCTACTTGCTCTTTTTATAACCAAGCACTGCTACCTGCAGAGACTAACTGAAAAGGTACTCAAAGGAATGAAATCTGGCAGATGGATGTGTTCCATTTTGTAGAATTTGGAAAATTAAAATATGTACACCACATCATTGACACTTATTCAGGTTTTCAGTGGGCAACTGTTTTAAGCTCAGAAAAGGCTGATTCAGTAATGACAAATTTTTTAGAAATTATGGCCATCATGGGTATACCTGCACAAATAAAGAGAGATAATGGTCCAGCAAAAGTCACTAAGAAAATGAAAGAGTTTTTGCTTATTATAATATTAACCATATTACAGGTATACCACAAAATGCTAAAGGTCAGGCAATTATGCAAAGATCAAATCAAACTATAAAGGATATGTTAAGCTAACAGAAAGGGGTAGAAAATACCCCCAGAAATATATTACATAATGTTTTATTAACCAATGAAAACAACACATAGATCAAAGAACCTCCTACACCAGAGATTACTCATTCTTTGTGGTTTCTTACATGTGGTTAATCTCTTTAGGTTGAAGTTTTCTTTTGAGCACCATTTTTACAAGTCTATAAATAAATACTGTTTAAATTTAATTTTGTAATGGAAAAACTGTCTTTTTCCATCTATTGTGACTGAAAGCACTGCTGGTTTAATAGTCTGGGATAGCGTCTTTGGCCTTTTATTGTTTATAGAACACCTGCCCAGTCACTTCTGGATCTTAAAGTTTCCATAGAAAAGTCAGGTGTTATGTCAATGAGTCTGCCTTTATATTATTACTTGGTCTTTTGCTCCTTGAAGCTATTAAAACTTTCTTTATTTTATGTTTAGTGTTTTCATCATCATTGGACATGGGGATTTTCTTTTCTATTAAAGTCTATTTTGTTTTCTCTGTTTCTTGTAAATTGTTAAATATCTCTCTAGGTAAGGATAATTTTCCACTATGATTTTTTGGAAAATATTTTCTGTGCTTTTGTCCTATATTTCTTATCCTTCTTCTTGTAATGAAATGGGAGCAGGCCTGCTTTTCATCCCACCCAGCTCCCGCACTGCTAGCTTATACCCAG
>LOEQ01001607.1:7406-23385 GCA_001685075.1 Bramus lutescens
CTGGTTCTGCCAGGAACTGAGGCAGGCTTTGGGCAAGCTGTTCAACCTGCGATAGATCAGGAATACCAGGGAGGCCAGGATGCTCAGATTTACACTGGGAAACCTTCTGTGGCCGCTGCTTAGACTTCAGTGAGTTAGTGAGCAACCTCCTAGGGTCCACTCTCTGCTCATCCCTTCGCTAATTAGCTTCTTTGAGGTTATGAGAGTCACAGATTTGGCCCTGCAGCGCAGGGCAGGAAGTCCCTGGCACGTGTGCATAGTGATGCAGATACAACCTGGACCTCTTTGCCCACTGCCGTGTCCGTACTCTTCCGTTTCCAAGACCCAAAGTTAAACTGTGGTGACTGTTCCGCCCGTCTGAGCATTCTAATGGCATCACCGGACTGACGCAGTAGCGCGTAAAGCTTACTTTCTAAGCCGCCTTTCCCTTCGCCTCCCCTCCTCCTTCCACTGACAACCTCAGATAAAGAAACCGGTTGCTAGGAAGAGTAGTAACAGCTATCGCGGTGACACAGGAAATTTAACAGTCACAAGACTGCCCCCAAGTGATTGTTTTCAGAATGACATCTCCAGGCTACATTGGGTTGCTTTGGAGCTAATATCATCTGTGGCAGAATAATTTTTGAATCTACTTGTTTTCATTAATTCCTCAAGAAAAATAGGACCGGCTCCGAGAAATCTGCTGTCCGAAGACTCAAGAGTATTCGTTCAATTTGTCTTTCAGCTTTATTACCGTTAGTCTTTTAAACTGCACTTTCAAAATGAATCTCCTCTCCAAAAGGCAGCATTCCCTGACCCCTCTGCTTTCTTCTCCGTCTTCCTCCTAGTTTCCTCTTTTTTGAAACAGTAGTACGGCCTTCTGGAGTTGGTCTGATGATACAATCCTTAAGGCATCCACAAGCAGACCGGGAGCCTACTTATCAAAGGCCTGAGCTTTTTCTTTTGCTTTTTTTTTTTAAAAAGCTGTTTACTATTCAGGAAACTTGGTAATTATTTTTTTCCTCTCCATGTAGTGGTATTGCCCTCTTCCTTTTGATATTAGATCCTCTATGGGCCCCTAGCTTCATGCCGTAGAAAAAGAAGGAAGATGAAGGGGCCGCATTCATTTTCCTTTCTGTCATCATCGCCGCTGAAGACCAGCTGAGGGCTTCCGAGGCGCAGGAAGCCCAGAGCTTGGCGAGCCCTCAGGCTCCCAGGGCACTACAGACTCGAGGCTTTTATATTGCGCCCCAACAAGGTACCTTCAGTACTTTTATAATAGTATTAAAGACACATCATGAGGGGGAAAGGAAGATTGATAGGTAATTTTTAAAATGCTTTAGTTTGGAATGCTCCACATAGAGACGTATGAGGGATTTTCCCCCAAGTGTGGGTTGTTAAAGTTACTGATCAGTTTTAACACCCTGGGTAGCTTGCCATGCTTATTCTGGTTTGCTCCATGATAGACACAGTGTCATGCCCATCACAGGTGACTCTCAGTAAATACTTGCTTGTAGAATTTGGAGGAAGAGCAAAGTAAAGGAAATCCCAAAGAACTGGATGTTTAATTCAATTCAGTTCTTAAAAAAATCATTCTATAATACAGTTCTTGAGATAATATGTATTTCAAAAGAAGACTACTTATGCTGGGTAGTGGGAAGCTGATTACATTTGAAGGGTTAACATTCTGTCTTTCCCACTAAAGTGTTCCATAGAGATCAGAGACCCACTGTTAATACTTTCATTATAAACAACATCTTATATATTATTGGGCAACTGGTCATGTTGGAGAATGGTTAAGATAAGACTCAGTTTAAAATCGAACTGATTACATGAAATTTAATGAGCAGGAATCCTCCTGGAATGTAAGGTACCCTAGGAGATGGGTAACCGTGGTCCAAGGCTAAAGAAATTCTGTTCAGACCCCTTCAGTCTAATTACAGCTTCTCCTACACAAATTATCTTCAGAATTACACTTTCCTTCCTGTCTTCCTTCATGAGAGTATAAAGCCATAGAGAAGAAGATGGGATGAAGTGACGGTGACTTCCGTATTGTCTCTAGCACAGCTAGAGTGTATACAGAAATGGCTGGTTGGCTTAGGGAGGTTGGGTGGGCTAGTGACCAGGTCACGACCAAGGTTCTATCACTTGATTATTTGTTTGGACTTCAGGCTATTTGGCCAGAGAACTCTGGAGACTAGCCACCCTGGAGACTTGCCACTCCTATACTTACATGCGATGTCTTGACAAAGGTAGGCCAATCAGTAGATTTCCTCTTAGGAGCTATGACATCACAGGATGCTGAGCCTGTGACAGGCTGAAATAAATAAAACAGACATACTTCCTAGGAGATTTCTAACCCCCTTTATTGCTCATTGGAATTCTCTCCCACAGTAAACAGGCACTTCAGATCTAGCAATGGCTTTCCAAGCAGAATGACTTCTGCTTTCTGGAATTGCCATGCCATAAGCACCCTACACGTACATGTAAATAAAGTA
Source organism: Bramus lutescens (assembly GCA_001685075.1). Taxonomy (NCBI): domain Eukaryota; kingdom Metazoa; phylum Chordata; class Mammalia; order Rodentia; family Cricetidae; genus Bramus; species Bramus lutescens. The sequence continues at coordinate 9,884 of LOEQ01001607.1, forward strand.
CAATATGCAAACAGTTAAGCTGTCGGCTTGCTTTGCAATGAGCAGCTTAGTCTTTGATTCTCCACTATATGTCTGACTTATCATGCAAAAGCAAGCCAAGATAGTCACCTTGAATACTGGCTAAATTGGAAGGCAGAGAATGCTGGGTTTAATTCTAAACCTGACAAAACAGACCTCATCTCTACCCCAGTCACATGCTTGATTATCACATCATGGTGAAGGGCAGCTCCCAGTCAAACAGTGTTATTTCCTTTGGCCAGTTCAGAAAAGAATTCAAGAATTTATTTAAAAAATTTTGATTTCATGGGTAGAGGTGTTTTGCCTGCATGCACAGCTGTGCAGAGTGTGCATCTGCAGGAACCAGAAGAGGACATCAGACCCCTAAAACTGGAGTTAGCCACCATATGGGTGCTAGAAACAGAACCCTCAACTTCTGCAGCAGCAGCGGGTGCTCGCAGCTGCACAGCCGTCGGGGGCCTGAAGGGAAGACATTTTAAGGGTTAAAATCTAACTGTAAAGTGGTGGGGTGCATGCACACATGTACACATTTGCATAATCATAGGAGAACTGTCCCTCAAAGGCATTATCCTCAAATTTTGCATCTTATTCCGATGACTCGTCAGGACATCTTTGGAAAGCCTCTTTCGGAGAAAATGACTGCAGGGACTGTTAGCCTCCTATGCAAGAGAATCTTAATCCTCACTTACTCAGTAGTTTTTCCCTTTCCTTGTTAATATGGGTGCGTTTATTCTTTTCTCTAGAAATAGTGTTTCCTTTACTATACCAAAGATGATGATGATGATGATTTTTTTTTTTTGGCAACAATCAAACTTTGTCATGACTAAACATTTTTGCCTACAGTATTGATTTCATTGTGGCGGTTTGAAGAAATGGCCCCATGGTCTCACATGTTTGAATACTTGGCTCCCAGTTGGTAGAAATTGGATGTCACCATTTACCCAAACTGTTTTGATCAAGGTCTCTAGAGACCCCCCAACCCCCACAGCACTGAATCTACTGATCCTTCCCATATACTGGACATAGACTAGTTTTCTGCCTGAAAGTTTCCCACTTGGCTTTTGAGGTAAGGTCAGTCATCCTCATCAAATTAGAACATGAAACCCAATATGGATGAGTTCAACAGAACCAACATATACGGGCTGCCCATGCATGCTTCAGCATTGCCAGGGCATCTATTTCATTTTCAAAAATTTCGTTTTTTGAGGTAACAGTCTCCCCTTATTTTTCTAATGCCACAGCAGTTTGATTTTCCCTGCATATTTTCTGCATTCTTTCTGGTTACCTATACTTCTAACTATACTTAGTCCTTTGGCTTCCTTTTTCTCTGTCTACTCATCCACTTGAGCTTTCATTAACATTCCCAGGCTTAAATGCTATTAATGACTTACAAATTACTGTCTCTAGCCTTGATCACTCCCTGATTTCTGACTTCAAACATTCAATTGTCTACTCAACATCTCCAAATGGCATAATTTGAACTCTTAATCCTTCTAGATATATCCCTCTTATAATCGCCTCCTACCTCAGTAATCGGCAGTTCCATCTAAGCTCAAGCCAAAACCCCTTAAATTATCACGAGTTCTCTCTCTCATATCACAACCAAAGCATCTGCAAATCCTTTCGTGATACCTTAAAAAGAATTTTGAAAATCTGACTATCCTATTGACTGCTTCATTCTTGCACTGATGATTAAAATAAAAAAATTGCATATATGATCTCCCTGCTTCCATCTTTGACCCCTACAGTTTATTTCCCAAAACACAATGGCCAGCATGAACGTCTTAAAACTTTAGTCAGTCACAGCTTCTCAACTCCATATGTTGTACCACAAAGCCAGACATCCCTCCAATGGCCTATCAAGCCTCAGCCTCTCTCCTTTTCCCCTCTGACCTCATACCCACTCCTTCTCTTTCACCCTCTTCTAGCACAGCAGCTTCCTTCCTCTCTTTAAATGAGTCAAGCGTACTTCTGTTTCAAGGCCTTTGCAGTTGCTACTCCTCTGGCTGGCTGGGTTTTCTCCCAGATCGTACACTGCTGTCTTCCTCTCCCCATTTAGTCTTCTGCATACATTTAAAAATAATTTTTGAATATATATATATTTATTTTTAAAAATAAAAAATAGTTTTTCCCCTTTCAGTGCATTCTAATCATAGGTTTTTCATCTTCCAACTCCTTCCAGATTCTTCCCGCCTCCCCTCCCACCCAAATCCATACCCTTTCTTTTTCTCTCTCTCATTAGAAAACAAACAGGCATCTAAAAATAGAAACAAACAGAAAAAAAGAGTCAAAGAAAAAGCACAAGAAACACACATTTGCAAGCACAAAAATCCCACACAAACACAAAATTGTAAAGCATAATATATGAGGGAAAGATCTGCGAAGTTAAAAACATAACAAAGCAAAACAACCTCTTAAAAATACTATTGAGTTCATTCTGTGTTGACCATCTACTGCTGGGCATGGTTTGTATATCTAGTGAGACTCTTCTGAAGAAAACTAAGCTGTGTGGAATAATGTTTTTGTACACTGTGAAGATGTGTCTTTGCCAAGGTGCCTTCTGATTGGTTTAATGATGAGTTGAATGGTAAATAGCTAGGAAGGAAGAGGTTAGGTGGGACTTGCGGGCAGAGGGGATGAATTGAGGTGAGACAGAGACACCCAAGGACATGGAGAGAAAACAGGAGGTAAAAGATGGAAAAGAGGTAAAAAGTTAAGAGGCAAAATGTAGATTAATATAAACGGGTTAATTTAAGTTAAAAGAGCAAGGGGACAAACCTAAGCTATAGGCTAAGCTTTCATAATTCATAGCATGCCTCTGTGTCATTTTTGTGAGCTGTTGGCCCAAAGGAAAGCCCGTCTACACTGCTTTCCTTGGATAGTGTTTATCATCTAGAAATAGCTTCTAGGTTAGGGATGGGGGTTAGTGTCCATTTTCTTGCTTAGATCTACGCAGGCTCTGTGCATGCTGCCACAGTCTCTGTGAGTTCATGTATGTGCCAGTCCTGTTGGGTCTAGAAGGCCTTGTTCCCTTGGCATCTTCCCTCCCCCTCTGGTTCTTACAATCTTTCTCCCTCCTCTTCTACAGAGTTCCCAAAGCCCTGAAAGGAGGAATCTGATGAAGACATTCCACTTAAGATGATGTGTCCCAAAGTTTCTCACTCTGCACCTTGCCCAGTTGTGGGTCTCTGTATTGGTTTTCATCCATTGCAGGAGGAACGAGACACAGATCTATGGGTAGAGCAGAGTATGGTTGGAGTCACTATATTTGCAACTCCAATCTTTAACAAGCACTCTGGAACAGTTTGCCAGGGCTGTCGCAACAGAATATTATAGATTGGGTGCTTTGAGTGACATTGCTTCACAGTTGTGGAGGCTGGAAGGCTGAGGTTAAGGTTTAGGCAGGTCTGACTTTATCTGAGGATGACTTCTGCCTGTGTTCTCATGCTCCCTTTTTTCCATGTGCACACTCCTAGTGACTCTCTGAGCATCCTATTTTATTTCTTATGAAGGTAACAGTTTGATGGGTTGCAGTACACTCTAACGGACTCAGTTTTTAGGCTTTTAAAACGATATACATACTTTTTAAAATATATACATATATATAATTTTGTGTGTATGGGTATTTTGCTTGCACTTATGTCTGTGCACTAGGTGTGTGTCTGGTGCCCTTGGAGGCCAGAAGAGGGTATTGAATCCCCTGGAACTGGAGTTATAAATGGGATTATTAGCTGTCATGTGGGTTCTGGGAATCAAATCCAGGTCCCCTAGTAGAGCAAGCACCAGGGCTCTTAATCACTCATCCCTCTCTGCATGCCCAACACAGCAAACTCATTTTAATTGTAATTATCTCTTTAAAGGGCCAATCACCCCCAAATAGTCTCAGTACAAGGGAAAGATTTTCTCTCTCTCTCTCTCTTTTTTCTTCCTCATTGCTGAATAGCCAGTGCCTATATAGTGGCCAGCATACATAGCAGGCGCTGAATAAACATTTGTAAAATGATGTAATACGTTTGCACACTTCTCTGCCCCCTGAAACCATTTGAGTTGGCAACATCTAACCTCTCTCCAGTCAGGGTTATTTTCAGGCAATAAGCCTCACTTTTGCGCCAATCCTCTGTGCAGTGATGTGCGTCAAACTGGAATGATCTGACAAACAAAGGCAACAATGAAAAGAAACCAACTCTTTTTCTTTTTGCAATAATTTATGCCCAAAGGTGGATAAAAATACATACATACAAAAGAGGCGAAAAGAATAGGAGCGTGCAGTGCAAACTTAAACTGCAATAAGCAGGGCAACATAGCAACCAGGGAATGATTTCAATCATCTAGTTGTCTCTTGCTAATGAGAATAATGACATACTAGCTTTATTCTCAAAACACAATTCTTTTATGAATTGCATCTACTGTATCTTTTCCATTAAATCCTCCATCCTATCTAAAACGTGAAGAGATTTTACATGAGATATGCTAAGCACAGGCTTCTTTGCTCTTAGTCTACTTTCCAGGACATCTCCTGCACCACATTAATCTAGCCTGGTCTAGCGTTCTGAGCACTGAATGTTAGAAAAGTTTCCTTCTGTGATGTCCCTGTCAGCCACGTTCAGAAAGAATGTGAACATTACTAACTTGTGCTTAATATAATTTTATGACTTTCTCGCCCTTAAATTTAATCCATGCTCAACTGTTTTGATTTCTAGACCATATAACCCTTTACCGGCTAATAAGAACTGTAATTTTACTACCCACTGTGTGAATAACTACCTCTTCTTACTTGTCTCTCTTGGCTTCAGGAACTCTTTATTAATTCCAGTATTGGGGAGTCGAGGGTCTGTTTACTTTATCTGCAACTGTAACCAATTATTTCTCCTTTCATGATTTGCATACACTCAAATGACCTTGGGTTTTAAAATTTTCTGTGATCACATCTATAAACAAAAACAATCTAAGATAAACTGTTCTGAGTGAATCTGATTCTTTAAAAAGGAAAAGACAGGAAATAGCAGAGAGTCAAGATAACAAGTGTTTTCATGACTGATTAACTCTCACCAATGCAAACATGCTGAAGACAGAGACTGGCTTTTATTAATTCTTGAGGGGGGGCTCATCCTCAGCACACTGGTTTTTAAATGTCTATATCTCTTTTTTCACCTCAAGTTAAAAACCAATAGCCAAGCTTCATTGCCAGTTTTTCATTCAGTAGCTATTAGGTGGAGACTAGATTTGCATAGTTAACATGTAAGTGCTCAGGAGACCTTGGCACATCTGGCATGGGGATCACAGTTGCTGAACCTCTGCCTTAGCACAACTAATGTGACCTGCACAAGGCTAAATAGAACAAGCTGTAGAGGGGCCACTAGGCAAGAAACTAGTATGGCTATGGCCTAGCGTATGTAACACAGAGAGCCCAAGAGGAAGCTGCTTACGTGTGGTAGGCAAGCCAGCCAGATAGTTAAGAGAGGCAGTGGGGCTTGCTTACTGAGTCCGGGCATCCAGTTGCAGGGTTAACTCTTCCCATCATTCCTTTCTGTTTTTCATCAGTGAGTCCAATGTGTTGCTCTAGGAAGCGAGGCAAGGAAAAGCAGCTTCCTTTAAAAAAAAAAGAGTTAGATGCGGAAGTTGCTCGTCACCTTTAAACGTCTTGGCTATCGGCTAGAACAAATTCATTGTGTTTGATAGTTTTATGCCAACTTGACACAGGCGAAAGTCATTTGAGAGGAGGGAACCTCAATTAAGAAAACGCCGCTGGCAGGACTTGTAGGAAGAGCCAACCAATGACTGGTCTAATTTGAGGCCTACTGCCACCAAAGGGAGCTCATGCTCCACACTCACTGTCTGGATGACCAGAAACCAGAACCTAGATAGCCCAGAGACTTAGGATAGAAAGAGAATCAATAAAATATTATTCCTAAAGCCATTCTGCTATACTCACAGGTCAGTGCCTAGCCCAATCATCATCACAGGGGTTTCCAAAGGCAGCTGATTGGAGCAGATGTAGTGACCTGTAATGAGTCATTTTCTGTCCCACCAGCCAACTTTCAAATAATGACATAGAGACTTACTATTGATTATTAAAGCTTGGCCTTAGCTTAGACTTGTTTTTAACTAGCTCTTATAACTTAAATTAACCCATTTGTATTACTCTATGGTCTGTCATGTACCACCCATCCTGCTTCTTCCGTGTCTCTTGGTATCTCTACCTTTCTTCTTCTCAGAGGCCTCTCTGTCCCCAGAAGTCCCACTAACCTCTTCTTGTTGAGTCATTGGCCATTCAGCTCTTTATTACACCAACCACAGCAAATACATCTTCACAGTGTACAAATATCTCAGAACAGAGATCTATGACCAAACATTAGGCAGAGAGAGCCCAAATTAGAGATGTTTACTGGGTTCCTCCCCTTGGAGCCTGGGGAACTCTGTAGAAGAGGGGAAGAAGAATTGCAAGAGTCACAGAGATAGAGAACACCAGGAAAACATGGCCCACAGAATCAAATATAGAGTGCTCATACAGACTCACAGAGACTGACGTGGCAATCATGGAGCCTGCATGGGTCTGTGCTAGGTTCTCTGCATATATATTATGGTTGTTTAGCTTGGTGGTTTTGTGGGACTCCTAACAGTGGGGTGAGGGATGTATCTGACTCTTTTGCCTGATATTGGGGCAGTTTTTCTCCTACTAAGTTGCCTCACCCAGTCCTGATATGAAGGTTCTTGCCTAGTCTTATTGCAACCAGTTATACTGTGTTGGGTATATCCCTGGGAGGCCTGCTCTTTTCTGAAGAGACACAGAGGCGGAATGGATGTGAAGGAGAGGAGAGAAGTGGGGGTGGCGAGGTTGGGAGGAGCAGAGGAGGGGAAACTTCATTTGAGATATATTGTATGAGAGAAGAATTAAAAAAAAAAGTTGCCTCCATAAAATCAGGCTGTAGGCAAACCTGTAGGGTATTTTAGTGACTGATTGGGGTAATCAGTAATTGATAGGGGAGGACCCTAGCACATTGTAGGTGGCTCCATCCCTGGACTAGAGGTTCTGGATTCTCTAAGAAGGCTGAGTAAGCCAGTAAGCAGTAAAACCTTCCTTTTCCATGTCCTTATACAAGCTTCCAGCAGAAGGCGTGGCCCAGATTAGCGATGGGTCTTTCCACCTCAAAAACTCTATATTAAAGGCGTGTCTTCCCACCTCAAAGAGTTGCATTAGAGATAGATCTTTCCATTCAAACTAAGCACAAATCCCTCACAGTTATGCCCCTCTAATCTTGAGGTTTTAGTTAATTCCAGATGCAATCAAGTTGACAACCAGGAACAGCCATCACATTTACTTTACTGCAAGTTGGGAAATCTAGGAGCTACCTGGGGCTAAGAGCGCTGCTGAAGTTTAACTAACAAGAAAGAAGGGGCGGGTAGATGCTGGAAGAGGGTTAGTGGTTACTCAAAATCCATGACAACTCTATGAATATAGTAGCGAAAACCTGAGCAGTAAACACAATAAGGTGGTGTGTGTGTGTGTGTGTGTGTGTGTGTGTGTATGCACATATATTCATTATTTCTAAAAGGAGACAAGGAAGAAATTGTTCTTAATGCTAATCAATACTGAGGTTGTTAATTTGGTGTTGATATGGATCAAGCAATAAAATCCTTTCTGTTGACCTCAATGTGCCCAGCATATCACAGTGCATCTGAGAAATGCACTTAACATTTCCTTAGTGGATGTGGATCAACAGATGGTCTGATGAGTATCCAGTTGTAGACTATGCCAGGCCTGGCACGAAAGTCATGATAGTGGCTAGCACAGCAACGACCATAGGGAAAGTGGTAAGGCACACGGGGATAGTTACTCTAGAATGGTGGGACGGGCATAGGTGTACAGGCATCCAGGCATACCATGACTACACAGAGGTCATGCACTTTGACCTCAGTGGCATCAAGTATCATCAAAAACAGTGGAAGTGGAAGAGAGTAATAAGTCTAGAAACATCTCAGGAAAGAGCTTCCCTTTAGTGACAAGCTGCAGTGTGAGTTATAAAGCACTCACCTTGAAGGGCTGCTTGGTCTTGGGAATGTATTTGTTTGGTTTGCTAGTTAAAGAAAGTGATGGGTAAGAGAAGCAGGAGCAGGGGTCTGATCTGGCATCATCTTAGATGTGGGGACGAAAAGCAAATGTGAGGTGTCCCAGGGGCAAAGGTTCATTGACTATCCTGCACACTTGTCAGAGAATTTTTTTGAGCTGAGCAGGACTGAAGCAGAATGGAGACCAGCAAGAAAAGAGGGTGGAGCTAACAAAGAAGAATCCTCCAAAGGGTCAACAACTTTCGGGATCTCATTACTCACTCATTTCCTCTGTAGGGACCCAGGAAGGAAGCTGACCTAAAGCAACTTGGTGGTCTTGTATGTGCATGAGTCAGCCTCCTCATACAGCACAAACACTTTCTTCTGGAATAGTGCTTAGGAACAGGACATTTCTTGCTCACTGACTGTCCAAGACCAGAACACTTCCATCCCTAGGGCTAGTTCCCATAGCCATGTCTAGATAACTCACAAAGTTTAATTTTAAAGATCATCACATAATGCCCTGTTATTGGGAGCAGGTTTGGAGAACTCAAGGCACTCTCGGGAGAGAGCATTTATTTGAATTGACAATGCTTGCAAGGCTTTTCTGAGGACACGCTAGTGGTGAGGCCTGGTAGTAAGAGCCACCCACAAGCACTGCTTCATCACAGCATCCATGTGCCTGAAAAGGACATGGCTTTCTTCCAAGACAGAGCTTGTTACTCAAAAATGTGAACTCTCTTAAATCAGAGTTCAAAATAGACTCATAAGACATATCATCCGCTTTTTAGAAATACCTTTTGAAAATGAGAACTGGAGGCCTGATGTGTATGTGGGTTAGGGTAGGGAGGATCTAGGGAAGAGTCTTCCATGGAGCCAAGGCAGTTATAGTAGATACAAAATATTTCATTTATGTGAAGACCTCTGAGTGTGCCATCTTACATGGTTTGAATGTGGATTCGTTCTGAAGCTTCTGGTGCGATGCCATCCTAGTTATGAGGTATTTAAGAATGTGGAAACACAGGCTGAAGAGATGGCTTGAGGGTTGAGAGCATTTGCTCCTCTTGCAGAGGCTCAGGGTTGAATTCCCAGCACCCACATGGTGGTTGGCAACCACCTGCAACTCCAGTTCCAGAGGATCTGATGCCCTCTTCTGACCTCTGTGGTCACCAAGCATGCAAATAGTGGACACATACATATATGAAAGAAAAAAACACTCAGACATAAAATAAAATAAAAACAAAAACAAGAAAAAGAAAAGAAAATCCTCTCTCCTATCCCTGATCTATGGTATCTTTTCCCCAGTATCCATGTTAATTGCTCATTCCCAAGCTTATCCAGCATTGCTAACTTGCTTCTTTCTGTGTCTTCTATTTCCCTTGCTGCACTCACAAGGCAGATCCATCATAAAATGATCACAGTGTTAAACTGCATATCTGAGGACAAATTTGTAATGCACTGGACCCCAGTTTCCTTCCTAGAGAAAGAAACATTCCCCATGTAACCAAAAAACAGGGTTATTGAGTTAACAAATGAGAGCTTAAAAGGATGAGCACTTGTGCTCCTGGCTGTTGTGGCCCAGGGTGCTGGAAAATCCTAATTGCTAATGATAGGCAATCTGTTTTCAGAGCAGTCTCAAAGAGGAACTGGCTCTCCCCATGCAAAATACTTCAAAAGAGCCACCAAGCTGACACAATGAAAACAAGTGATCACAGGGGGATAGCACATAGTTAAGGATGACACAGACGGATTCTCATGCTGAAGAGAGAGACCAAGAACTGCCACATGGCAATCTTTCCCTTTAACTCACAGCAGACACAGGCCACTGGGGAACAAAAGCGATGGGCTATGCTGTGTGCCTGAATGAAGTTCTGGGGAGTAATTAGAAGAACACTGAAACAAGTGGGGGAGAACAGGAGAAGCAGGAGGGGCAGAGAAGGAAAATGTAAAGACTGAGAATTTAACAGAGCACAGGAGAGAAGACTGTGGACCAGCAAAGGGTGGACCACCGCTTTGAGCTTCCTAGTCAAGGTATATCTCAGGTTCCCAATGAGGAGCCTATAAATGATAGTGGGAAGGGATGTGAAGAACACATCCAGGTTGCAGCTTTGTTCTTTCATCAACTTCCTGAGTGTAACTGACTGGGTGTAACAGTTGACATTATATGTCAGCTTTTGTTACACAGGTAGCTAGGCAAATTTTGTTTTCTCCTTTTTGGTGTGTTATGAGGGTATTTCTAGAAAAGACTGGAAGTTGAGTCAGTAAACAAAGACTTATGAACCAATCCATTGTGAGATGATTTCAAAAATTTGGAAAAGGCCAACCTGTTTTTTCCTTGAACTGATCCATCTTGAAATATCAAAGGTTGTGGTTCCCAGGCCTTCAGACTCTGGGACTTACACAGGAGCTCACAACCCAGTCTCCAAGTTCTGAAAGCCTTGGACTGAGTGTACCACAGGCGATTTAGCCTTTAAATCTCAACTTGATTACACTATTGTCCTGAGTCCCTAGACTGAAGACAATGTTCTATGATTTTTTTCCTCCAGTCTTTGTAATAGTTCTATCAAGTCCATACAACAAATTATTTTTTAAGGATTTATTTTTAATTAATTAAATTAATTTTAATGTACATGTATTTACTGTGTGGTTATGTGCATATGAGTGCAGGTGTATGATAAGAACAGAGATATCAGATCCCCTCAGAGCTGGAGTTACAGACAGTTGTGAGCTGCCCAACCTCGGTACTGGGGACCAAACTGCATGTTCGTGGCAAGAAAAGTATATGACATTAACCACTGAGCCATTCTCCAGTCCCCAATAAGGTCTTTCTTCTGTTTCTAAGTGTCCTATTAGATTGGTTTCCCTGTAGAAGTCTCATACATTGAGCAAGGATTTTAATTATTATGACAAATTTAGATTTTATGCACTAGGAGTCTTAAAGAAGCAGATGCAATCAGCTCTTGTCTGCCAATGCACTGGCTTTGCTTCTTAGAGGTTATCCTGTTCTAATGCTTTTTCTCCCTCCCCACTTTTGGAGATTTTTTCCATGTTGCCTTTAATTCTTGGTAGACAGATGTGTTGCAAGGGGTTAAAAACCACACAGATAAACAGGCAATTGGTTTGATAGATATAATTTCCAGTATTCCCAAGAGGCTTCCTGCAAAGGGAAAGTGGAGAGGTGCTGGTGTGGGGCCTCAGCAGGTAGAGGTGACTGCTGCTAAACCTGACAAGCTGAGTATGACCCCTGGAACCCACATGGTGGAAGAAAATCAACTCCTGCACATTGTCGTGACATCACACTTGTACTGTGTCATGCATTCCCATACGAGCATGGGAGTGCACACATGTACAAATGTCAGCAAAAATAAAGTAAAATGAAAGTCAAAAGATCCTTGTAAGAAATATTTCCAGTGATATCCTCAGGCTATAGGCATCCCTGATGAAGATCTAAAAGATAAAATATAAGGACCAGTAAAATGGCTCAACAGGAAAAGGTGCCTGATGCTAGCCTTTTTTTTTAAAAAAAATATTTTATTTATTATGTACACAGTGTTCTGCCTCCATGTATGTGTACAGGCCAGAAGAGGACACCAGATCTCATTGTAGATGGTTGTAAGCCACCATGTGGTTGCTGGGAATTGAACTCAGGACCTCTGGAAGAGCAGCCCGTGTTCTTAACCTATGAGCCATCTCTCCAGCTCCTGATGCTAGCCTTTTGACCTGATTCTGATTCCTGGAAACCCCGTGGTGGAAGGAGAGAACTGGCTCCCACACACCATCCTCCAACTCTGACAGGCATCTAAGGGAAAAGGCAACAGCACCTTGGCCTGACTTTAGATTTCAGATTTCACCCTGTAGGGTAAAATAAAGTTTAGGTTCACAAGCTGAGAACTTTCCAATAGCTGAACAATCTCCTCCCTAAACCATAGAGATAGTTTTGCATCTTTAGTTCTCTAGAAACATGGTGGCGGTTCCCAACAACAGAAGGAACAAATGAATCTGATTGGTTGGACTGAAAGGCTTGCATTGTTGACAATGACGGCATAGTCAAGGAAGGCCCTAATCTCTAAATCCTTACTGGGGAACATTGTAACTGTAACTTGGCAACAAATGTTTGTGATGCTTTGTGTTTATAAACCCAATTCTGCCCCTGCTAAAGGCTATCAGGAGAAACAAGGCTCCCAAGTCCCTCTCCTGTAGCTCTGATCCATCAGTGACCCTCTTATGTGGTGATTTAATAAAATCTTGGATACCCATGTGTCATCTTCCCCTTCCTCATGGCATGTAATGGGCTGGGTATAACAACACGCCTTGGCATGACCCTGCTCACAGAAATACAAGCACTAATAAATAAACAAATTTAGAAAACAACATGCCCCCCTCCAACAACAGCAACAACAAAAAAAGTAAAATGTATCCTTTCCCCGAGTCAAATCTGTTTTAAAAAGGACATTGGGAAGCAGTGTCTCCTAGTCCCCATTGTCTGACAATGGTGTGTTGTGAAATCAATCTTAAAATTCAAATTTAAACATTTGTGTGTGAAAAAGCATGTGTCTGTGGGTGTAAATCTCAGCACAGCTGCGGGGAGCCGGTTCTCTCCACTAAGCATGTGGCTCTCAGGGACTGAACTCAGGGGGTCAGACCTGGTTGGCATCAAGTGCCCTTTCCTGCTGAGCCATCTTGTTGACCCTTGCAAAATTAAACTGGATATTAGGCCTTGGTGCATAAGCCAGGACTGCCATTTCCACTTTAAGGTGTGAACAGGGAAGTGCAGATCTATGTTCTGGGTGGTCTGTCATTTCCTAGAGACTGAGGCAGACACGAGACAAGAAGCTTCTCTTCACAGGGAATATGGGAGGCTCCAGTCCTCTCTCCAACTGGAGTCCAGCAGAGACAAGCAGGTGTCTGCAATCTATATGTGAGGCCTTGGGACCCACTTTTGGGGTTTTGCGGGGTAAAAGTGACCAAAGCAAGCTGGATCCAGATGTTAAACACATAGCTATTGGCTGAGTTGACACCGACAACATCAGTACTTCAGGCTCTGTCCTTCCAGTACCCACATTCAAAACTGGAATGTTTGGAGGCCCAAAGCTTTGGCCCTCAGAGCTATCGGGAGCATCCTTAAAAAGCACTGGTCGTGGGAGTAGGGAGAAAAGGCTTCACTCTTGAATTTGCTTCTTGCTTACTGACCCTGTACAAGCTAATCCTGTGTTCTGACCCTTGATTTCACTGTGTGTAAAATGTAACTCCTCTAAGTGTGCTCCAGAGCAAGGGGGTGGTGCTACTAAACTGTGATGAGTGTAAAAATAAAAATGCTTACTAAGAACACGAACCAGCTTGGGGGGGGGGTGTGCACACCTTTAATCCCAGGTGGATCTCTGTGGTCTACTGAGCAAGTTCTGGGACATCCAGAGCCACACACACACACACACACACAC
>LOEQ01001607.1:23441-35606 GCA_001685075.1 Bramus lutescens
AAAAAAAAACAACAACAACAAACAGAAACCTCTGTCTCAAAAAAACCCAAAAACCAACCAACCAAAAAAGAACACCAATTAGGCCCCATGTAAATGATAAAAAATATAAATAAATAAATGAAACTGAGGCAATATAATGACCTCCTGAATCTCTGAATTTAAGAATAGACATTTGTTGGAATAAGGCAGTGTGGTTTCTTAGGAAACAAATGTAAATTAAGTAGATTATTATATTTTTATTTATTTATTTGTTGTTGTTGTGTGTGTACTTATACCATGGTGCACAAATGGAGGTCAGAGGACAACCTGCCAGTCAGTGTTCTCCTTCCACCACGTTGGTCTTGGGGACTGATGCCTTGAGCCTGAGCAATCTCCTGGTTCTGGTTAAGTCGTTCAAATATAGGAGGACAAACATCATCTCGGTGACACGTGAGCTGTAAGCATCAACCTGTCTTTATGAACTCCAAATAGAAAGGGGATTCAGGCTTACAGCACAGGGCCTCTATGCATAGCTTTGAGAAGGGCTTGGAAACAGAGAGAGTGTACCTGTCACAGTAAAGCCTGCATAAACAGGCAGACATCAGAGCTCAGACACTGTTAGCTGTGAAGTGCGTGGGAATACTTCAGACCCCAAAATGTGCATCAATTAACTGGGGTGTAGACCTGAGTCTGCTTCGGCTCTCCTGATCATAGCACTTGAGATGGAACCGGAGCATCAATTGGAAGCTTTCATCAAATGAAGCTAATCATCAAACCAACTGTGTACAGACTAAAATCTGCCCGAGGAAAGTCTTGACTGGAGTGCAGTGACTGGCTGATATCCTACAGGATCCCCACCGATTTCTTCACCTCCTCGAACACAGGGTAGGCTAATTCTTTGGCTTTTGCAGATCCAGCAAGTAAAATCTTCTTTAAATGGTCTTTATCCTTTTTCAGTTTCTCAATTTCACTCCTGATTGGAGCAAATTTCTCAATCACAGCATCTGCCACCAGCAGCTTGTAGCGCGCGGTGTCCATGCCTGCGCTGCTACGCACCGCCTCCTCCACCGAGAGGCCTGACACCGCTGCATGGATGGCCACCATGTTGGAGACGCCAGCTCTGCTGTCCGGCTCGTAGGTGACCTCCGATGTGAAGTCCGTCACAGCCTTCCGGAATTTCCTCACAATCTCCTCTGGGCTGTCTGTTATTCCGACAGTGGCCAGTTTGTCAGGGTCTGATTTTGACATTTTGGCAGAGGGGTCGCGGAGGGATTTCACTTTCTTCATAGACGCTAGTGAGAAGACACATCATCAAGATTGTTAGAGTCTAGATCTTGAAGATACCGCAAACACCAGAGATATTATCTGACTGCACAAATAGCATACCTGAAGAATTTGAGCAATTTATCAAGTGTGGAGGTAAAGAAACCAGAAACAGGTCTTGTTTAGTGCAGCATCCACAGCACGGATCAGCAGTGATTCATCCAGTGTGTAACTGACACAAATGGAATTATCTTGGCTATATTACTTATTCTGTGCACACTTGTGGGTTCCAGGGAACCCAGATCACCAGCCTTGCATGGCGAGTGCCTTTATCCTGCAAGACATTTCTTACTCTGTGAACACTTCATATATTTTTTTAAATTTTGTGTTTGTGGATGTGTGTACAGATTCACATGTGCCATGGTGAATCTGTGACCACAGGACAACTTCTGAGACTCTGTTTTGGTCATCCACTTTGTTTTGAGGCAGGTTATGGCTTCCTTCTGCCATAAGGCTGCATCTCCTAGGCTAGTGGGCCATTCTCCTGTCTCCACCTTGCTGTAGGAATGCTGCGACTTTAACTATCTGTGGCGATCCTTCCATGTCGCTATACAGTTACATACTTACAGACACATGCATACACATAGAAACAGTCACAGAAACACACACACAGAGGGGGACGGTAAGCTGTGCTTCATAAACCAGTGTTATTGATAACTGCTTAGTTTATGGCTATTGATGAAGTAGGTAAAAAGCAATGGGTCGAACATTGAAATCTTACTGCTAAAATGGAGGTGACGTCAGTGCACAGGATACCCTAGCAGAGCTGAGGCTGGCATTCCAGATGCAGTGTTAGGTGTCTGTCCTAGCTCTCCTCTTCATTCAGAAAACAACGTTTGGGGATTATCAGTTCTCTCTCATTTGTCTGGACTATGACTGAGCAGTTCTCATTCTCCTGACCTTTGTCTCACCGTGAATGTTAAGAAGGGTGAGATACATGGGTTTTGGGATCAGCAGAGCTGACAGGGCTCTGGGATAACTAGACACGTGACTTGGACACAGCATGAACCCTGTTGAGCCTTGGTCTGCTTATGTGTAAAATAGGGCGTGTAATTTGCTCTATCAAATAATATATTTGATACACACAATTTATTGACACATATTTTAGAAAATAAAATTATGATTTTTAAAGTTTCTCCCCATATTTCACTTTTTTTCCCTAGAATCCAGTATCACCTTCTATTCCCACATAATCCCAAACAGCTAAGAATCCTGAAGCCTGTCAGTGAGAGAGCCAAATTTAGTCCCAGCAAAGTTCCAGGCCTCCAGTCTACTCTTCAATACGAGCCCAGTTTCATAACCATCCGGTTGTTACTTACTGAGAATGGACTTGGGCAACGGAAAGAACTCCCCATACTTCTGGTTGAAACTTCGAGCTAGATCCTGGACAAGTTCCATGTGCTGGACTTGATCCTCCCCGACAGGAACATGTGTGGACCTTTAATAAAACACAGACAGAGAAACTCAGCAAGGCTCCTTCTTAGCCAGAAATGGTATTGCAAGCAGCTGCGTGTCCTGTGCCTACTTCACCGTTGGTGTTCAACAAATGGTCACCAACTACAGAGGGAACAAGGAGACCCAAGTCTTTATCAGTGTGTCAGACAAATGCTGAGGACATGTATGTCTGCTACAGTTCTGTTTCTCCCATCGCAAAAGAGTGCAGCCATCAACACCAGTGTGACAGGATCTTGCTGGGAGGGAGCCGTGGCATCTTCAATAGCACATGCTCTGTGTATAATTGTGTCTAAAAGCCACTCCTCATCCCTCACCCAGTCAGCACAGATCACTCCAACCTAGACCAGATGCTTTTACCTCAGAGCTGCGGCTCACACTTGAAAGACACCCCACCCATTCTTCAAATTAGAGATGGCAGACAGCTCTTCCGGTCAGAGCCTTTCCTCCTCATCAAACAAGGAATGATTCAAGATCTTTTGGCAATATGTGTCTCCATGTTTGAGGAATTGTAATCGGAGGACAGCTAATATGCTATAGGGAACGTAAATGAAAATCTCAAAGCACAATGCCGATGGGTCTAAGAGACAATGTGGCACAGAGAGAGCGAACTGCAGGGCGTGTGAAGAGCACACTGACACCGAGGTAAGTTATGAGAGTCTAGGTTCAAATGCTACCTATTTCCATAGATGCACAGATCTGTAACGATTACAGCAACCCAGTAAAGGCTGAAGGTCAAGGCACTGGGTTGACTCTCGAGGACTGACAGATAATAATGATGATCACGATGATAACGAAAAGAGAAAGACATACCTAAACCACCTTTGTCATCTCACTGTAGCTGCTTCGAGAGAGCAAGGAAAATGATTTGAGAAAAGAAACTAAGGAAACTGGAGTTTTATCTAAAAAAAATTATTTATTAAGAAATGAGGATGTGGGGGAAAAAACACCCAGAACACAAAGAATTTATTTATGATGGTATCATTCCTGCATGCGCAGTTCAAAGCACAGACTCCTAGGGTGGAGACAGGTGACTTCAATGGTTAATGTTGGGCTGCAGGGTCAGGTTTGATGAAACAGCTACAGCTTCTGAGTGAAGAATTTTATTTTAATCTGGAAGAAGCAGTGAGTGAGCATCGCAGGGCCCTCCCTCTTCGCAAACCTTCATTTCCTCTGCAAACGGAGACAACAATGGCACCATCCTCTTCCGGCTGTTTCCAGGGTTACCAAGGGTAGCTCCTGAGAGTAAACGCTCAATACGTAGAAGCAACTGATACGACAAGCACTCATTAACGTTGGATACGACGAGAGGCAAAATGCCGAGAGAGACATAAATGGCCTTATGAGAGGCATACTGGTTTCTCTAATAAGATCACCTTTATTTTAATGGCCAACCCTGCAAAACAGAAAGACCAATGCTCCACCCCAGAGATGGCCATAGACCTGGGGACAATCCAGATTTGGGTACAAACTGTATGTGAAACTGACAGGTGATCCCTAAATGCAAATTATAAACTGTATAGGACTCCTGAGAACTCTGACCTAAGAATGCCAGAACACTGAAGAGGTGAAGGCGTGGCTTGTGAACCAGGAAGTGCTTCCTCATCTTCGGAGGTCAGCAAAAGCAGTTCCGGAAACTGCAGAGGGCCTGGGAGAGCTAAACCCACTGGAACAGAAGGCCAGTGGCTCACTGAGTGGTAGAAGTAGCATGGTTACTTTGTACCCTCTGCTCAGCACGGGCTCCCCTCTGGGGTCCACAAGCACACAGCCTGTTTTTGTCAATTTCTCTTTGACTGGTCTTTGCTACTCCTACCTAGTAATTATAGTGACGCCCATATGCAGAGGTCACCTTGGCTCCCCAGCTCAAATTAGCCAACAGAGCAGGTTAAAAAGCAGTTACAGTAGCCCATAGGAAATCACAATGGACTGCAACTAACACAGAAAAAACAATTACCATAATCAATACACTTTAAGCACATCAAAATGAGTATTTCCACATGTCAAAATGGTTCCAGATTCACAAAGTCACCCCCTAAACAGAAAACACATTTAGTTTTCATTATGACACTGTGTGCATCTTGCCTTATGTCGGATCCTTGACTCTTTTCTTACAGTTCTGTGGGGTTTTGATTTTTTTTTAATAAGAGGATTAAAAACATTTTAATTTTTTTCACCTGGTCCTGTTGCTCCACGTGGCATTTGCATCTGACTCCGGTTTGTTTGTTTCTGGTCCCTCCTCCTGCTGCCGCCGCTGCCGCTTTCACCTCCTGTAATTTATCTTGGCCTTTGCTTCTCATCTGCTGAGTTCACACTTTACATTATCCAGCCTGTCTTTGATTCCACTCACTTATGGGGCTTATTCTCTTCACGTTTTCAGCCATTCTCCTCACAGTCTGCCTTTCACTTCAAATAATTTAGGGCTGCACTTTTAAAATTTATATCCGACATAATGATATCCATATTAATACATCCACTCTTCCTCCCCTGCCTTTTCATTCCCTCTCACCCTGGCTGTGCTTTCTCAGACACAACATAAAACAAAAGTCTTTCATAATTTTGATTGTTATAACTTCTGTCACATAATAATGCCTCTGATCTTCTTCTCTGGTGACTGAACCACTTTTCTCTTGCTTCGATCCTTATTGCCTGGAGGTTTGGTTGGATTCTGTCCCGCCCCTTTGGCAGCATCAGTGTCCAGATGAATGATCATTGCCTGTGGAGATCTTGCTTTCCCTACTGGCTTGGATGTGCCTGTGGGGTTTCAGAACTGCTGCCTTTACTCTGCAGGCCGGGAAAGGGGTCTGAGGTTGTCTTTTCTGTCACAAAGGGCTGGCTCCCGCTCACTGATTGCTTACTGGACATGTAGCAGTGACTCACCATCACAGCAATTACTTATTAGACATTGATACTCATTAGATATTGAGAGGAGCTGTGACTTCTGACGAGGCCTCTCCTAGTACTGCCCACCTCAAGCAGGGCAACAGCATAGCAAATGTGTGGTTACCCCGAAACATGACCCGTGCACAGTCCATCTACTGTGAAGTTGTATTTCTTCTTCTACCATCACTACCATGCTCTAGGTTGGTAAGACAGCCTCGCAATAGACTGGCCCAGCTGCTGTTCTCCTTTAGTCCATCCTTTCATTTAAGGTTTTCTTTGGAAAGCATCGATGATACCCAATTCACTGGGTCCTTAAATTCCACTGACAGCTTCCCATTCTGTGGAGCACACATTGGTTTGTTTGTTGTCAACCACAGTTCCCTGCCCTCTGCGAGCTCCCAGTATCAGGGACCAGAGCCTGGAGATTCTGCACCTCAGAATGCCTTCCAGTGGAGTTTGATTTCACAGAGTACTGTGCGCTATAGTTGTTCCAGACGGACAGAGAAGGGACACCCGTGCAGGCAGCACAGTAGAATGAAGTTGGTGCAGTGGCTTTCAGGACCATGGAGGAAAGATTCCAGGCCAGCCTGGGCTCACTGGATGAAGTTTAGGAACCCTAAGATTTTAAAATGTGCTTTTAAAAAACCTTACTCCCAGGGCAGCACTTCCAACCCTAGACAACAGGAAGATTCTCAAACTGAAATTCCAGGTCACTTTTTCTCTTATCTACATTTTTTTTGTTTCTCGGTTTCCTTTGTACTTTAACTGTTCCCCCAGAGACCATGTGCTAAAGGCGTGGGCCCAGTCTATGGTGCTACTGGGAGATGTGGGATCACTTAGGAGCAGGCGGGCTAGAAAGAAATTAGGTCATTGGGGTGTGGCCCTTGAGGGTGATTTGGGGACCCTGGTCTGTCTTCCTATACCGTTCTGGTCACCATGGAATAAAGCAGCTTTGTCCCACCATAGGTTTTCACTACGACATCCTGCTTCCCTCTAGACCCACAGCAATGAGGCCAACCAATCACATTCTGAAACTGCTGACACCCAGGCCAAAGCTGACTTCGGCTGACTTACCTCAGGTGTTCTGTCAACACTAAAGATAGCTGACTAACAGAGTTTGCCTTTCTACTTACAGCTGTTAAAGGCCCACCTCCTCATTCTGTGTCATTTCAGACTTTTTTTTTTTTTAAAAACATGTATTTACTCTGTGTGTGCGTGTGTGTGTGCGTGGGGGGGGTGCATGATACATGAGTCCTTTGGCTTGTGCTTAGATTGTCAGACTTGGAGACAAGTGCCCTGCCCTGCTGAGCATGCCCACTAGGCCCATCTTATCTTCTGATTTATGGTCTCAGCTTTTTCTTCTGTTTCTCCTCAAATTCTTGGGAAGCATACATATTCTGTCTATGCAGAATTAGCAGATTTTCTCTGAGAGCTAATTTCTCTCTTTTTAAAATTTAAAAATTATTATTTATTGTTACTATTTATTATTAGTTTTGGTGGTGTCTCACCACACTTCTTCACCCTGAAAGCTAATTTTTTAATGTGGAAAATGGGGGAGAGATCTCACCCACCTATCTTACAGAGCCATCATGAGAATTTGAATGGCATGTATCTACCAGCTATTAGGATGCTCTGGAGACCACTGCTCAACACTTCTCAATCTTCCCTTCTCTTCCCTCCAAGGGCGTGTACAGCGGCACTGCCTAAAATTATTGCATCACAAGTACTTAGAAAACCATGCTGAATATAAATACATTGTGCATATCTCTCTATATGTATATATATACACATACATATATACAAGAAGCTAAACAAAAATGAAGAAAAATAAATATTTACTTAATATGTGGCCAGCTATTTAATTTTTTGAGAATGCCAGGAGTATCACATTTATATCGACATCATTTCCATTCTTTTCTCCCCCTCCAACTCCTCCTATGTTTACTCAACTCTCTCTTAAATTCATGACCTCTTTTTCTATAATTATTGTTACACACAGATAGACTGACCGACAGATACACACACACACACATACACACACACACACCGTCCTTACTGAATCTATTGAGTGTTGCTCTTATGTTTCTGTGGTTAGGACAGTCCAGCTGGGACTGGAAACTAACAGGGGGCTTGTCACTGGAGAAGACTGAGTCTCCCTCCTTGCCTACAGCTCT
Source organism: Bramus lutescens (assembly GCA_001685075.1). Classification (NCBI taxonomy): domain Eukaryota; kingdom Metazoa; phylum Chordata; class Mammalia; order Rodentia; family Cricetidae; genus Bramus; species Bramus lutescens. The sequence continues at coordinate 31,250 of LOEQ01001607.1, forward strand.
TCATCTGAGGTTGAACCCATCTAAGACTTCTCCCATTCACGTTGGTGTGTCATCTGGTGTTGTCATTATGTAGGTCATGTTTAGCTGACCATTGTTGAGACGTCATGGGTACAGCTTCCCTATCATATCTAGAAGACATTATCTAGCAGCTGGCCATCTGGTCCTCTGATGGTTAGCTATTTAAAATTAGGCATTCAGGGCTGGAGAGATGGCTCAGAGGTTAAGAGAACTGACTGCTGTTCCAGAGGTCCTGAGTTCAATTCCCAGCAACCACATGGTGGCTCACAACCATTGGTAATGAGATCTGGTGCCCAGAACAATATATACATAATAAATAAATTAAAAAAAATAAAATTAGGCATTCAGATAAATAAGAAATGTAGGAATAAAAATTAAGAACTTTTGCTATTTTGCTATTTTTGAGTGCTCTTTCTTCATATATTCAATATATATATATTCAATATATGCTATTATCATCAACACTATTTTGATGGTGCTAGAGACTGAACCTAGGGCTTCATACACACTAGGAAAGCTCTCTACTACTGAGTTACATCACCTACCCTCTTTATACTTTAATTTTGGGACATGGTTTCACTAAGTCACTCAAGCTAGCCTTGAACTTGTGACCTTCCTGCCCAGTCTGATGAACAGCTGGGATCACAGACCTGTACCTCCAGGCTTGGCTTAAATTCTGTTATTTATCATATTTTCCGGATAATATCATCTCAGCTCTCCATTCCGGGGTTCCTTAAACAACTCCTATGGAAACAATTACATGTCTTTTATAAGCCAATCTGAAGCTGCTTCTCCATTCCTGGCCCAGTGTTTGTTCTCTGGCCTACCGTACCACTCATTCTAAGGCTGACTTTGACAAAAACAAATACAAAACCTATATTTGACTTGCACCAGCAGTTTATGCAGAGGACACACAGATTTTCTGGCGGATAGAAACCACAGATATTTTACCTGTACTTCAATCTATCAACCTACCTATGTTTGTATTATAAATATTCCTAGACATGACTTTTCCCAAATACAGAAAGATGTGAAACAAAACAAAAATACTCCCAGCTGCATAGGTGGTCTAGCCTGAGACTAGACAGAAGGGAACATTGGGCTGTTTCTCTTAGTAAAGGGGCATGCAGATGTGCACATCTGTAATCCAATCATGGCACTAGATCTGGCATGTAATTTCTAGGCTTAGGAAGGAGACCACCATCTTGAAGATAGATAATCGCCTGGTTTTATAGAAAAGCATCTTTTATCTGTTTGCAAGAACAAACTGTCTGTATATATCAGAGCACAGATGAGAACAGAAGAATTCTGCCACTATCATCCACCCTCCTTTCTGAAGCCCAGAAGAAGCACTATTCCAACCACTGAGGAGATCAGTAGAAGTTAAGGAACACTTACAGAATGGGAAAGAAACGCCTACCTTGGAAACACTAAGTACTTCTATGAGCGATCCCGGCTGATATTGGAGGTAGACTTGCAGTGGCATTTCACTTGTATTTTAATAAATAAAACTAACCTGAAGACCTGAAAAGCAAAGCAGCCAACCACTGGCTCTTACCTCGACCTCAGTCTGAAAATGGCGATCCTGCTTCTAGGAAACCTCAGAATGAGGCAGAGACTGAGAGCTGTCTCCTCCCGTTTTATATTCCTCTCTAGTTCTGGGATTAAAAGCATGCACCACTACCACCTGGTTTCTATGGCAAGCTAGTGTGATTACTATTGGGATTAATCTACTGGGATTAAAGGTGTATGCTATTGCTACCTGGTCTATAAGGCTGAGTGGTAGTTTTACTTTTCTGATCCCCAGGCAAGTTTTATTTATTAAAATATAAATGAAATATCACACAAAGACTAAGGCAGAGAAGAAGCCAGCAGAAAACTTTAGGGTTTACCTGCCACATCTGAACTACTTACAGTTCTGTATACGACATGAGGACATTCACAAAGTGGGACTTGACCCTAAAATTGGTGGCACATAAAACATGCTCTGAGATCTTGGCAAGTTGCTTTGCTAATGCCAGCTTTCTAAGTGTCCTTCTAGATCTACAAACCATAGAGTTTGTATCATATGCTATTGATCTTGTGCAATTTGTTCAATAACTCTCAGAGCTGCCTTGTTCATCTAATTTGCAAATAAAAGGGCTGCAATATCATTTTGCAAATTAGACTTTGGGCAATTGATGAAAATATACATCAGCTGCCTCTTGTCACAGTTTTAAGTTTTGCAGCTACAGTTACCTAAAAACCAACCAACACATAAAAATATACATGAAGAATCCCAGAAATAAGCAGTATGTTTGAATAAGCATGCCACTGTAAGCAACACACTGTCCTTCCCTGCCTGCCATCAGTCAGCAATCAGCACTTTCATGATGACTATGCACCCTGATAGCTACATGCGCTCTCACATCACCATTGTGCATTGCCCAGGCACAGCCTCACAATGACTAAGTTACAGCATACTGGTCCCAAAGTACGCAGACAGTGCTGAGGGCAAATCAGATACATGGAAGAGACCTGGTGAAAAGATGTGTGTTCTCAACTTCAGAAAAAGAAAGCAATCATGTATTAAAACAGATAAAACCTCTAATAGGGACTAATCCGTCTGAGAAATAGAGTTAGGAAAAATTAAGTCTGTGCTATTTTTACCAAACTAAGAAAGCATGATAAGCACGTACCCCTGCCGCCACAGCGTCAGCTCATTGGTGTCATCAAACAGCATGAGAAGCAAGGCAGATTACAGCACAGCAAAATAAACTTAGAGCTGGACCTGGGGCACAGGCTGTAATTCCAGCTACCCAGAGCTGAGGCAAGAGGAATACATATTTGAAGACTGTGAATTCACAGGGTGAATTCAAGGCCAGTCTGAACAACTTAGCCAGACCCTTTCTCAGAAGCCAAAATGCAAAAATGGGACTGTAAATCTATCACAGAGTTCATCCCCACTAGAGAAAACAAGACGGATGCACGTAGAGAGCCCACACTCACGCAACTACCATTGCAGGTCAGGGCTATGCCTGCTCTTGCCCACTGTCCTCCCTTCCTCCTTCCATCTCATCCTCTTCCCTCCTCTTCCCTTCTCCTCTCCTCTCCTCTTTTTCTTCCTGGCCACAAGATGAGCAGTTCGAGCTACTAGCTATTTCTTGACACTGCCATCCAGCACCCCACTGCAGACTCACAGCGAAAAGCCTCCCTGACCTTAGACTGGGAGCATCTCTGGGTCTCAGATGCTGACCCCAAGCCTTTTTAGCTACTGTGACTCTGGATTTGCTGCTGACCACTCTGTGCCTCGGCAGGGGTGATGATGATAAATTACACAAGGCTATTAGGATCCATGCACAGAGATGACTCAGAAAGGTCCCTAACACATACTATGCCCTCCACACTAGCTCCAAATAGTCACTGAAACACACACAGATTTAGTTCACAGTGCTGCCTGGTACATCTGATCCTTTCTATTGCCCCTTCTCCGCAAGTCAGACCTTTCCCTGAAGTGTTAAGAATACTACTGTGTGGCACACACCTGCAATTCCTGCACACGTTCACCATGAGCCTGAGCTGCACAGTGGGACCTTGCCGTGAACAAGCAAACGACACTCACACACAGCCTTTCTTCTCATGGCGAGAGTACATAGGCATCAGAGCAGGGCTGGCCTCCCTCCTTACTTGTAGCACAGAATGTCCGCCGCCTGCAGCACCGGGTATGTGAGCAGGCCCACTGTCCCATCATGCTTCTGCCTTGCAGCCTTAGCCTGTAGAAACAGGAGAGAAGAGAAAGAAATCTGACTTGGACCCGATTATACTGCTCAGTTAAGAAACTTTGAAGGGAGGCCAGGAGTGCTCTGGAGGTCCTGCAATAACACACATTCTGGGCCTTTAGCCACTCCGGCATCACCTGGGTGTTTACCATGGTCATGCTCCGGGGTCCAGGACAAGCAAGGGCAACTTTTTACCATTTGTATCTAAGTTTACTCCAGCAAAGCCCACCCAAGCTCTACCACTGCGTTACACAAATGGCCCCTCGCACCAGGAGGGATCCTGGACCACCTCTTTTATACTTTCATTTCACTAAGGGACAAAGGGATTTTATAGATTCCAAATCAACTATGTTCAGAAATGAACTATGTTCACACAAAGCCTGAAGAGCCAAGCTCCATCCCCAGGACCCACAGTCTGGAAACAGAGAGCTGATTCCGGGAAGGTGTCCTCTGGTCTCCACATGCCATTGCTCACCCTCCCCCCAGACATGATAAATAAAAACATTAAAAAAGATTAAAAACTGAAACTGTGTTGCATTAAATTTACAGATAAATTTTATCTATCTATCTATCTATCTATC
>LOEQ01001607.1:45453-62744 GCA_001685075.1 Bramus lutescens
GGGGGGGGGCTTTCTCAAGTACACAAACGAAATTTTCAAGCAGGACCACAGCACTGTTGTTTGTAGTTATAAAAAAAAGTTTGAAAAAGAATTCTAAGTATTCTTGCCAAGAAAATCAGTAAATGAATTTTGACAGAGCCAGAAAATTCTACAGCAACAACAAAAATGGACAAATCTCAGAAATGAAATGAAACAAGAACCAGATAATAGATGCAGAAAGATAAGCAGCAGGATACCATTTGCCTAGTTTGAAAATGTGCAAAGAAATAATACAGATTATTTATGGCCATATCACATTCAATAAAAATATAAACACATATGCAGGAATGATAAATACCAAATAGACATAGGGGCTGCCTCTAGGGGTCAGAGCATGGAACGAAATTCGAGTGAGCTAAAAAGTTTCTCTTATATTTGCAATGTTTTATTTTGGAATCAAAACCTATATGAAGGAAGTTAATATTTCAAAAGACAGCCATTCATCTTCATACTTTTTGGAATGGTTGAACATTTTTTTAGTATCCAATACTCTAGGATATCCAAACTATTCCTTGCAAAGAAAAAAGTAAGCCAAAAGTTTCTTAAAATATTTAATTAAAGAAGATAAAAAAAAGATAGCCATTAGCTGGATGACCATCTGTTAATCCACTTTATCCAAAACCTTTGCCATATCAAGGATCCTGGAGACAAGGACAGGCTCACAATGACTGGTGATAGAAAGTTAGTCTTTCCCAAACGTGACACACAGTTTCCTTAACCCCCTATTGTAGACATTAAATAGGCTTCAGAAAAAATTAGTTACTTGTCAATTATAAGAATGAAAAGAGATGACAGTGACATTCAGGCCACTCTTGCTTTGAGTATGAGGCAAGACCACTCACTTCCTGCAGGTACAGTCCAACCATCCTATCCCTTCTCATCCAGTCATACAGAAGCCCGGATGGAGGCCAGGAAGGGGCACCTGAGGTCTAGGTGAGAACTTTGTGGAGAAGAAAACACAGGCAGACTCTGGATGTGGAATCGCATCTTCACCTTATGTCTACAGCACAGGCCATTCAGAGACCCATTTCCCCCAGGAACTCTAGAGGTATTGCCAATTTTACAAATACATTCCAAAAGCCCATTAGTCTACACAGATGTTTGTTCCATTCCTATTAAAAGCTGAGCACGCACTCCTTTTTGGTAGCTAACAACCTGGAGAGTTCCACAATCATGAATACATGCTCAAATGCACTTGCAAAAGACCAGCATACACAGAGCCCATGGGGACTCTGCCTCATTTTAGGATCTGGCTTTCTACTTCTCAGGACAGAGAGAGGGAGTCAGGTATAACTTTATGTGCACAGACTGGGCCAAGATCCATCTAGTCAGTTCCTTTGGCCTTCGTTCAGCAACTGATTCCCCCATAGTACCCTTTAATTTATTATTATTATAGATTTTTGTTTCCTGGGAAACAAAATATAACTCTAATTAGAGAAGTGGTTACATTCCAGATTCAGATTCCTTCCTGCTCTCCCAACTTTTCCTGGACTGTTCTGGAGCTTCAGTAACTTGATATCTGATACCCCAAACCCTCCTTTTGTCCTGACCTCTGCTGGAAGCCAGGGCTGAGGGCTGAGTCTTGTTCTTTTTATCTTCCATCTGCAGGGTGATTATATTGCAGGGATGCTGTCAGGGAGAGATGTGTAGACCTGTCCCTCACAGACATTTGGGGGACTCAGGTTGTTGGATCTGTGCTCAGGTCTGCTGAAAACAAAAGGCAGTGACTTTGGCTTTGAGATGGAAACCTCTGCCAAATACACACATAGGTATTCTCCCCCCACCCTATCCCTCTCTCAAACAAAATGCGCTTGTGAACACATTCATGTGCACATACACACTCATGTACACATTTTCAGACGAGGTCTGAAAACGCCCCACATATGGCAAACATATTTAGGAGAAGCACTGTAACTACAGGCCAGTGGGAGAGGAAGAAAAAGAAAATAAGGGGGAAAAAATCTTCAATATGTCTAAACTGTTCCAGTCAGGCTGCAAAGGACTGCAGATGAAAATTATTGTTAAAATCAGCATCATAGCATGGCCAAATTCTTTTTCCATTTTAAATGATTACTAGGGCTTTTACTAATGCACAACCAGGGCACATGGGAAAATCATCGTTCAACCCAATGACTACACTACCAAGAAGATGTTATATGGTAGAAAATAACACTCTTATCTAACTCAAAACTTCAAAAACTATTAATTCTATTTGTGAATAACTGTGTGGGGGTGTCAGGTATAAATGATCTTAACTGGCCTCAGTTCCCAAATTTTCCTAATTCTCTGCTGTTTTATTTATCAACCAAATGCTGACATGGTACAAAACTGCCAAAAGAAAGGAAGCAACAGTAGAAAAATAAAGTATTAAATAATGTAGTTAAATGATCTGTATATTACCTGTTACCTGTCTCCTATATTGGGGCTTAATTTATCAAAATTTTTCAAAATTAAATTATTTTTCAGTATGTGCTTCTGAAAGTCATTGATGAGAGTCAAGCAAGTCACGAACACAAAATAAACTGATGCTAAGTTTATGTCACTTTGGTAGTGTGGCACAAAGGCTTGGCTGCTGTCCTTTGGGGCCTCACTGGTGGAAGTTTTAGCTAAACTGGGGTAGGTCTGGCCACAGGGCAGGCACCTAACAGAAAGATGCCTGCACTACCACACAAGGTGGTGGACTGACATTCTGTGAGGTGAGGGCCGAAAGCCTAAGGTGGGTCTCCCACCAGCCCTCTGCCTGCAGCTTCTGAGGAAAACGCACTGGGAGGGTCAGCAGGCACAGGCAGGAAGGTCTTGCCACATGGCTCTATGAACATGACCACACATTATTCCTGCAGACCTAACAAGGTGGTTTTTTTCTGTCCTCACTTATATCGGCTTCACAGGTTCAACACCTCATATCTCTTTAGCTGCTGCTATTAAAAAGTCAAAAGATTACGTATGCTGGCAACATGTGGGAAAAGGAAACTCCTGCCAGGCATTGGTGGGAGTGAAAAGTACAGCCATCTTGGAAACGAGTGTGGAGGTTCCTAAAGGAGACCAAATAAAATACCCACATGACCCTACACTGGGTCCAAACCCCAAGACTGTGAATTCAGGATAGCAGAGGTATCTGCCCTCCCAGACAGCACCTTTCACAAGCTGTAGACCCAAACATCAAGATACGGAACAAACCCGCCCGGATGTCTATCAACAGACCAATAAACTGCTACTATAGAATACTATTGGGTCTTTAAAAAGAAAGGATCCTGTCATTTGCAGCAATCTGGATAAACTGGGAGAGTATATGCTAAGAAAATAGTTCAGGTACAGAAAGACAAATGTCTTGTGTATCATATATAGAATGGAAAGAAACTGAACTCAGAAACAGAAGGGAGAAGGGTGGTTACCAGGGGATGGTGGAGTGAGAAATGGGGAGATGTCAGTCAAAGGGTACAGGCTGCAAAACTACAGTTAGACAGCTTCACGAGACCTACTGTAGGGTTGGTGAGGTCACTCAGTGAGGAGGCACTTAGCACACAAGCCTGATCTCCCGAGTTCCATTCCCAGAAGCCACAATGTAAGGAGTACACACACACGCACACTCCAAAGCAAACAAAACACCCAACGTGTGGCTCTGGGTAGACCACTTGAAATCATTTTTTTGGGATTAAACGGTAATGTGTATTCATTACCAACTTCATTAGGTATAATGATAACATGGTATTTATATACAACATTTTCTTAATTTATAGAGAGGCACACTGAAATACTGATGCAGAGAAATGCAATTGTATGGGATATCTACTATGAGTTATTTCACTAAAACTAAATGAACAACTGTTAACAGCATGAGAGCATGGCCACGGCTCAGTGTGTTCTGTGTGGACACTAAAAAGGGCCTGGGAGACCCAATCCATCTGTGGAGCTGGGACAATGTGACTGTCTAAGGTAGAACAGAGGGAATTGCCCAGACTGGGTATGTCTCGTGGTTACAAAGGCACCTGAGGAAGCCGATCACACTGGCTGTGAGGGCAGAATTGTGGCATGTAGGTGAGATGAGTGTGTTCCCTAGAGTTTACAGTCGAACTACCAAAACAGAGCTGAAGTCAAGGATGGCAGCAAGGAAACATGACAGCGTAGGAGGAAGGAAGCTGAGGCGGGCAGACTCCACTCTGCATCATTCATCTCTCCCTGACCTAGAATACTAGCCATCTGCGAACCAACGAGTTCCTGGGCTCCTTCAAAGAGAAGGAGAATGTTCTTATCCCTCAGTTATGAGACAGTGCACAAACTCTCTCACACTGTGGATTACTCTTTTTTTTTAAAGATTTATTTATTTATTATGTACATAGTATTCGGCCTCCATGTATGCCTGAAGGCCAGAAGAGGGCACCAGATCTCATTACAGATGGTTGAGCCACCATGTGGTTGCTGGGAATTGAACTCAGGACCTTTGGAAGAGCAATCAGTGCTCTTAACCTCTGAGCCATCTCTCCAGCCCCCTGTGGGTTACTCTTTAAGTGTTATTGGCTAAAGAAATTATCTCAATGACTGCATATTTTATATACCTAAAGAGGTCATTGTCAAAAAGTCTATTACAAGGAAAAACATTTATGATATACTAATGTGATATTAAAAATGTTATCACAAGGAAATTATCCTTGGAGGAAGGAGCTGAAAGTACAACTGGTGAATGTGGCCTTTGAAACAGTTATTAATTTAAAGATGACTTCAAAAGCAACTTGGCAAGCAGCTATTTGGGGGAGATTAGATGTATTCACCTCCAAGAAATATGGAAATAGTAACTTGTGGCTGAGAATGCAATTTTAGAAATAACATCAAATAAGGATCAAAGGAGTGCCTGTATCAAAACCAGCTTAGAGGGAGTGAAGCTGGCATGCTTTGCATGAGGTGACTCAAAAGGTGGCAAAGGAGGAGCACCTATGCAGTGTCAGGGACAGGCGTTAGGGTAGAAAGAAACTGGCTTCTTGAACTACAAGCATCAAAATCCTTCAGAAAGAAGGTGAAATGCTTCCCAGGTAGGATGACTGACAAGGCGGGAGGACTGGGGACCAGCAGCATGAAGAAAGTAAGATTGAGGTCGGAGAGAGGACTCAGTGGTTAAGAACACTGTCTGCTCTTGCAGAGGACCAAGGTTTGGTTCCCGGCACCCATGTGGCAGCTCACAAGCATCTGTAACTCCATTTCCAGGATATCCAGTCCCCTCTTCTAGGCTCCATGGCTACTGCATGCCCATGGTGCACATATATATGTAGGCAAAACACCCATATACATAAAATTAAAAACTTTTAAAAAAGTAATACTATAGGACAGGATGGCATAATATATATAAACAAATATTTGATAGGCAGATGTGTAGAAGATACAGCTGGTTTACTGATGCTTTTTAAAAAGCCAAAGCTAATGAATGCATGGAAATCATCAAGAAGTCTGCATTTGCCCAACACAGATATGTACTTTAGGTCTGTCCAACACTAAACTTGAAAAGCCATAGGTAAAAGCTTTCTGATCAACTGTAAATCAAAAGTAAATCTAGGTAAGTTGTCTGCATGATCATTTCACACGTGCATATGAGTAACAAGCTTACATTGATAACTTTACTAAGGATATTCTTTATCTAGTGTGTGTGTGTGTTCATGTATGTCTGTGTATTCTTGTGTGTTTTCCCATGCTGGGGATTCAACTGAGGACTCTGAGCTATTAGATAAGCATTCTACCATCGAGTGACAAGCCCCTACACCTATTGTATACTTTCAGCTGGTTACTCTGCAGTAAAATCTGGGTTAATGAAAAGGTTTATTAAAACTTAGTAGAAGTGATCAAGAAAGGGGACCCCTTGACTGGGACTATGCTGCAGGTTAAAGCGGATCTGCAGTAACGGTGTGACCAGCAGGAGTTCTTATCTTCTTTGCTAGCGTGTGTCTAAATAGCTCGGTTTCTGGGTAGGATCTCTTCCTGTCTAAAGATAACTGACTAATCCATCGTGAAGGTATGAGTCAAATATTTTGGCTTTGTTTCTTTTGACTTTCTGAAGATTTTCTTGGCTTACACAGACACTGGGACTTTGTCTTCAAATATCCTGGCTTGCTCCATCAAATCCTTTCAAAAGCTATTATATAAAGAAGGAACAATGAAAATTATCCAATAGGCCTTCCAAATTCAATATCCAATAAACCACCATTGGAATTACAAATAATCATTGGTCACAAAATTCAATCCTGATCACAAGGAGATTAGTCAACAGTGGGAAGTCATGGAACTGAATGTATCCAGCTCAAAAAAAAAAAAAAAATCCCAGGATCCAAAGAACTAATGTAGCATAACTTTGGAGAGGATGAAAGACCATGAAGTATAGCAGGAGGAAGCTGAAAAACAGTACTGAAATACAAGGATACTTAACGATATAAATGCATGTAAATATTAAACTGGAAACATCACATTAGATGATGTCATCCTTGAATAATTTAAAAAAGGTTGTGAACAGGCATGTCAAACAACATTAAAACCCAAGCCGTTTGGGCTCTGGTCTGAGGAGCTGACCTGAGACTGCTGGAAAAGGATACTTTTCTCTGGGTTAATGCCACAGGCAAGAAGAGCAGCAGTCATGTCCAGTATGCTCTGCTGGAGGAGGGCGGGGTCTTGGGGGACAGTGACGGAATGGAGGTCAACGATGCTGTACAACACTGTGCTGTACTCCTCCTGCAACTTCACCCAGCTCTCAATGGCGCCAAGGTAATTGCCCAGGTGGGGGATTCCTGTTGGCTGGATGCCAGAGAACACGCGCTCCACACTGTCCTTCTGCAACAAGCAAAAGAAAAACAAACATTGTTGCTTTGGAGGCGGCATCCATGCATTCTGTGCACTTATTGCCGTATAGGCCTATTTTTGCAAACTGCAGCCTGATGGTCATCACCACGCATTGTTTGGTGTGTACTCTGTTTAACTTACTGTGCTGGTGCTATTAGAGACGAATGGACATTAAAAATGGTTTTTCTTACTTCCAAAGCATACAAAGATGCTTAGGAAGAGGTCTGCTTAGCCAAAAGATAGTAATCTAGTTGACAATATATGAGAAGATGAGGTACAAGGTAGCAATACAATCATGAACAAAATGAACCAGAAATGGGGTAAATAGAAGACAGTTCCCAAGAGGAAAATCATGGCTTTGGTCCCAGTGGTCACCATGAATGCCTGTGCATGTAGAGGCCATCCCATTAGAGATTAAATAAGCCTTTGGATTTTGCATGTGATTTCATTTTTTTTTGTCACTAAAAATGAAGGTCACAACATTAGGCTAAAATCTACTGTTAGTTATTTCTTATTATCTATATTATAATTTAGTGGGAGTGGTCCTGGGCTAGAATTAGAGAATATGTACTTCATTGTAATACTTTAAAGCTAAGGTTATTTTCATGTTTATTTGATAATTGTATTTAGGTTTTAATTTGTTAAGAAAATTTTAAAATTCTACACAATTTTCTAAATTATAAAAATATTTTTGTCTTAGTCATGTCTTCCCTTTAAGTCACATTCCCTAGTGTCCTAAAAAATGAGAAGGAAAAAAAATAAGTGAAAGGACAATGACTTTTCCTGAGTGATTTAGTATTATGTAGTGATGACTCAGCAGTTGTGAGCAGGCATCAGTAACTGTACGGACTACAGGCTCTAAAGATCACATTGTTGCTGTTTCAGTCAGCGCTGCAAGAACATCTCAACAGTCCCTGTGTTTACTGGACGGTTATGCTAACATTTACACTTTATGCTCAGTTCTTTTCTTTCCTGCCTTTTTTTTTTGGAGACAGGGTTTCTTTGTGTAACAGCCCTAGCTGTCCTGAATTCTTTTTCTTTTTTTTTAATTACCATTTTTCCCTTGATTTTACATACCAACCACAGTTCCCCCTCTCTCCTCTCCCATCTACCCCCTCTCCCTGTCTACCCCCTCTCCTCCTCTGCTGTCTCCATTCAGAAAGGGGCAGGCCTCCCATGGGCTTGAACATAGCACGGCACATTCAGTTGAGGTAGGACCAAGCTCCTTCCCCTGTATAAATGCTGGGCAAGGAAATCCAACATTGGGGAAGAGGTCCCCAAAAGCCATATGCTCAGTTCTTTATGCACAGGAACACATTTAGTTGGGTACCTAATATAGCAGGGTTATTACTCCTTCCAATTTGCAGATGAGAAACCAAAGGTCACAGATATCAATAGATTGATTACCCATGGCCACACAGCAAGGAAACGGCAGATGTGGGATTTTAAAGCCAATATGTGGTCACTCTACTCTTGTGGTGGTTTGAATGAAAAGGTCTCACATATGCTGGTGTAGTGTTTGAATCCTTGGTTCCCAGTTGGAGGCACTGTTTGGGGGAGGTTTTTGAGGTGCAGCCATGCTAGAGTAACTATGTCACTGCTGGTGGACTCTGAGATCACACAGCTTTGCCACACTTAGTTTCAGCTTTGTGCTAGTGGTGGACAAGTGATCGCTCAGCTTCCTGCTCCTGCTGCTATGCCTCCTGCCACGATGGACTCAACCCTCTGGAACAGTAAACCAAAGAAACTCTTTTCTGTAGGTTGCCTTGGTCACAGTGTCTTATAGCAACAGAAGAATAGCTAACACAACTACCTATGTTCTGCTCAGCATCATTGATTAAGAATTTATTGCTTTTGGCAAAATAATTTTGCAAAATTTTCTGTAGGTATAAAAATTTGCAAGATGGTTACAGAGGAATGGAGACCACTGCCATACATATATCTTTGTGTGCCACTCGCCAAGCTTCTCTATATGTAGGGTGGAAATGCAAAATCATAAGGTGTACACATGCCTCTTCAACCATGCTATAGCCTGGTGAACTCTTCCTAAGAATAGATCAGTGTGAACTCTCTACCACCCCTTCCCGTGCCTCCAGATTCCCATCAATCCTGAGCACTGCCTGTCCTAGTCTTTTTAGTAAACAGAACAGACACCATGTAGAATCTCACGAAAGTTTAACTTCATCTCCTTAATTACTAAAGAACTTGAAAATCTTTTATGATTATTGTTCAGTTCTACTTCTATTGTGAATATCTTATTCAAGCTAGTCTATGCTTTAGTTGGATGAAATGTCTTTTACTATTTAAGAATTTGTATATGTTCTAGGTACTGTTGTTAATTACAGGTAGAGGAACTACATTCTCAGATTATGTGCTTACTTCTTCTCATTATCTTTGATGAAGAGAAGTTCTTTACTAGTTCAATAAATATAATGTACTTTACTTCAGACTTCTGTGTCATAGAAGAAATCTTTTAATATAATGAGGTCCTGAAGAGATATGTATGTACACACACATATGAATATTAAATAAATTCCATGTGTGCACTTTAACGCTTTATCTTTCACACTGAGGTCTGCATCTATTTGGAGTGTTTTTGTTTGTTTTGCATACGGTGTGAAGGAGGCATTCAGTTTTCTTTTGATGAATAGCTTGATTATTCCAGCACTATGTGTAGAAAAAGGTTGTTTCTTCTCCTTGCTCTGAAATGCCATTTCTGTCATACAAGAGTGTGAAGAATCTGGTTAGAACCTGAAATGTGACCATTTGAGGCAGAATGGACTCTTCAAGTTACAACACTCTGCAACCATGTTGAAACCATGGGAAACCGTACAACATCATACAGCTGTATCTTTTTACCTAACAATAGCTTCTGAGAGCTAATCTACTTTACGTAAGTGAGTGTCAAGGCTACTTGAGTTTTTCTTTTTCTCCTTCACCAAGAACTCCAAATTTTACAAATGTAATTTGGTTTTTTTTTCTCAGCTAATAAGATGACAGTGTCAAAATAGAATATTACATCATATCTCTATGGTCCAGCATTGAATCTCATCCAAGCAGTCAGGAGAGGATCCAAAAGATTTGTAGCTCTGAGGATATAAAAAATGCCATTCAAAGAACTATGAAAAAGTATCAGACCACTGACAATCTCATCCCCCCTTCACACACACGCACCCCCTTCATTGAACTCTTCAAATCATTATTTATAAACGGTACTTAAAAATCATTTTCCAGTTGCAAATCGAGGGAAGAGGGAAAAGGAGAGAGAGGAGGGGAAAGAGGTAAGGGAAAAATGGGGTCAGAGGGATGGAGAGGGAGAGAAAGCGAAGGAGGGCAGAGGGAGGCAGAGAGAAAATGAACACAGATTAAGGAGGCTTCCTCCAGCACCCAGGGGCCATGAGTAGCTCTGACATGGGAATGAACAAGGGGTTTTCAGTGCACTGAAAAATGATTAATGGGCATCAGCGCTGGTTAGTGGAGATGGCAAGTAAAGCAGAAAAACAAATTCGGAACTTAGTAAATGGGAGTGAAAATACCATCCAGAAATACCTGACCAGGAAGAAGAGCGGCTGTTTATGGTAATAGAAAGGGTTGTGGAGACCACGAATATTAAGCTGAAAAAAAAAGAATATGAATAATTCCATATAAATTCCTCTATGGTCAAAGTCAGAAACTGTGCCCCAGGAGAACTGGAGAAAATAAATTCTTGAGAAGACGCGAAGAGAAAAGCACAAGAGGATGGACAACTGTGGGAAAAAGGCATCTTGAGCAGTGGGAATGGAATAACCATGAGCTAATGCATCTTTTCCATCCTCTGGTTTCTGACATTCTGTACATCAACGCAGAGGGAATGATGTTACCAAGACGTAAGAGCAACAAGAAATGTTTTGTTCAGTTTTCAAGGAGCTATTAAACAAATACAGCCTCTAAATGGGATCTGGATCCCTGGTCTTAAAAATATACAGAAAGCGTCCTGCTCTTCTGCGCTGAGTTTATGTTGCAGTCTGTTCCTCAGCGAGAGCCAGCAGGCGGTCTGACGGCATGGTAGGGGAGATACGCCTGGTACCATGAGATCACGGAGTTGGAATGTGGAGTTTGGGTGGTGGGAAGATGGGGGGGTTCTGTGTTCAAAAGCACTGTAGTCAGAGAAGAATGAAAATGAAAGGCGCATGGGCTCCCCAGTGGACAGCAGGCAAGCCACAAAGAAAACAGTTTCAGGACTAGCCCACAGGCATGCACTCACTGGAGGGGTGGATTCCACTGTGGTGGACAGAGTAAAGTGACTGTGTATGATACCCACTCGTGTTCCTTTCAGGCATATTTCCTTCACAGAAGCCACCTTCAAGCAATTAACTGGCTCACTGTAGAACCAACACCAGCAATGGACAATGATGTAGTCCTGACAAGAGAGTGGGGGATCCACCAAAGCTGGCATGGGTTCACCTCTTTCACAGAGCTGAAAGTCTTTTTACATAAGGGCCTGAGCACATCCAGACCTATCGTTTTAGTAGTGCTAATGATTGCACTCAGAAGCAAAATCCCCAACTGTTAATTATTGCAAAAGACAATGCTTGAGACCATTCAAGAGAACTTTTGCTGTTGATCCCAAGTAAGTAGGTTACATCAAAAGGGTCAGGTTGCCTACTAGCCCTGACATGGTTTCTTCGTGTGTGTGTGTGTGTGTGTGTGTGTGTGTTAAACGTTTATTTATTTATTAGGGTCATGTGCATGTGCAAGTCAGAGGACACCTTTCAGGAGTCAGTTCTCTCCCTCCAGCACATCCCTGTGAGGTCTGGGGATCAAATTCAAGTCATCAGCTATGGCATCTAGCACCTTCACCTGATGAGCCATGGTGCCAGCACAGTGAAACACATTAACTTGAAAACAATGGTGGGAAACAAAGACTCAGTCATCCCTACAAAACCCTGCCCTGTCCACCTAGAGCATCAAATGCTCAGTCATCAGACTTCTTGTAACTGTGTTCAAAAGAGGCAAACCCAGAAACTTGACTGAACAAGCTCCATGTCTACCTGGTAATCAGAATGGCAGGGAAGGGCCAGTATGGCAGCACACTCCAGGCCAGGCAATGCTACACAGTAGGACCATGCCTCCAGATTATGTATGTATGTATTTAGTATGTGTGTTTATATGTGTGTATGTGTGTGCACACACTCATGAGTGTGCATATGTGGGGGCACACATGGACCACAGGGTGCAGTTTCATGGGAGTACATCAGAAGACCACTTACAGGAGTTGGTTCTCTTCAACCACATGGATTTTGGGAAACAAACTCAGGTCTTTTGGTTCTGTGGCATGTGCTTGTGCCCATGGAGGCACAGACTGCAATAAAGTTATTATTAATACTACCAGCTAACATGGATGGAAATATCTTTTTATAAGTCTGTTCACTCTTCTGACTGCATATAAGCTAAAAATACTGTTTAAAGCCCCCTTAGCACTCTGCTAATTTCTCCCTTTGCCATCTGTAATGTGTCACTATCACAGCTCTAGACTCTTGAAACACACCTTAACACTTTCACCCTTCCTGACTCTCTCCACTGTCAGTTAAAGACTTCAGAGTTGAAGTAGAGGAGACTGCAGTGGCATTTCAACTGTATTTTAATAAATAAAGACTGCCTGAAGATCTGAGAGTAAAACAGTCCCACTGGTCAGCCTTACAGACCAGGTTATAGTAACACACACTTTTAATTCCAGTAGCCACATTGGTTTCCATAGAAACTGAGCAGTGCATGCCTTTAATCACAGTGGTGCACACCTTTAACCCCAGCCCTAGAGAGGATTATAAAATGGGAGGAAACAGCTCTCAACAGGCAGTCTCCTTCTGAGATTCCAGGAGGCAGGATCGCCTTTTCAGACTGAGGTCGAGCTAGGAGCCAGTGGCTGGCTGTTTTGCTTTTTGGATCTTCAGGTTGAACCCCAATTTCTGANTGCCTGAAGATCTGAGAGTAAAACAGTCCCACTGGTCAGCCTTACAGACCAGGTTATAGTAACACACACTTTTAATTCCAGTAGCCACATTGGTTTCCATAGAAACTGAGCAGTGCATGCCTTTAATCACAGTGGTGCACACCTTTAACCCCAGCCCTAGAGAGGATTATAAAATGGGAGGAAACAGCTCTCAACAGGCAGTCTCCTTCTGAGATTCCAGGAGGCAGGATCGCCTTTTCAGACTGAGGTCGAGCTAGGAGCCAGTGGCTGGCTGTTTTGCTTTTTGGATCTTCAGGTTGAACCCCAATTTCTGACCCTGCATTTTTATTAATCGGCTTCAGGAGACTGTGTAGAAAATCATCAGGCGGCTCTCTGGAAGCTTTGACTGGGTTCAGCACTGTTCTGCTGCAGTCAACTTCAGCTTCCACAAAGCATTAGAACCTTGGACTGTTGAGAAATGCCCACTCAGCACCAAGGAAAGTAGGTTTACTTCTGCCTAGAAACAGAACCGGATGCACAGAGCTGGGAATCAACATAGTAAATGCCCAATTAGTACAAAACACAAGCAAATCTTCTCCCCCCACCCCCGCTACCCCTACTCCCCAAGAAACAATACACAGGCAACAACTAACACTTAAAAAAAAGAAAGAAAAAGGAATAACCCATTAGACAGTAAGTTCATTACAAACATCTATGATAAGTGCTTATATATGTTGCTAATCAGGGGAAAGGGTGTAAAAGAGATTGTTGGTCAGGGCTCCAACCCCCAGCCTGCCAAGAGCTTGGACTCCTAGGTTAGGGTTAGGGTTAGGGGTTAGGGTTAGGGTTAGGGTTACAACTCCCAGCCTGCCAAGTGCTGACCACTCCCACAGGGTATTTAGGCGGTTGCCCAGAGAAGGAACACTTGGTTTGGGGCTTGTGTTTGCGCTCCCCCCTCCCCGTCTTCCCCCTGCTAAGTTCCTGGCTACCCAGGAGTCCACCATCTATTAAACTCAGGCATTTAATTTGGTTTAATCTGGCCTGACTGGATTTCTTTGCACCGGCGGAGAGGCTCTGTTAGAAAATATTCCTAACAGAGATAAACTTAGATTTTCAAATAGTTTCTACAGGCTTCTTTAAACCTCTGATTTCCCTCTTTTCTCAGTGTGCACTGTGTCACCTTCATCTGTGAGGGAATGTTTTGGCATCACTTCCCAGCAAAGGAATAAAGAGCATGCAGAGAGCCAGGTGAGAGGGACATATGCTCTCACCCCTGGGTTCTGGTTCTGTGCTCCTTCTCAAAAGGCACTGCATTCAACTTCGGAATGGCTGGCACCTCCATTCGTACCATCTTCTATCCCATTCTACTTCTCAGGAGAGGAGAGTATCCTTCAGCAATGTTCAAAACAAAGCCTAGAGCACATCGCAGCTGGGACCAGAACTCTAGCCAAGTGATGGTTCATTCTGAAGACACTGGTGCCTCCCTCTTGCTGAGTAAGCACTGGTCACCCTGTTGAAGCCTTCTAGAGATTACAGTGGGGTTAACTCAAGACAAAGCTGCTTTTATTTTATTCTTAACACATATAGTGCTGGGCTTAAAATGCTTTGCCAAACAAATTTGGTTTTATTAGTTCTGTTCTTCCCTTCATTCCCCAAGTCCCCGGGTCCCCTTGTACCCTTCCACCCCGCCAACAGTCCCCTTTCCCCTTTTATGTCATGTGTGTCCTATTGCCCTCTCTAATTCCTTCAGTAACCCCTCCTTCTCTAGTAGTTTCCTTTTTCATTTCATCAACTATACCCACCCTACACACACACACACACACACACACACCATAGCAGGAGCCACATATGGAAGAGAATATGTGATTTCCGTCTGAGTTTGGGTTACCTTGTTTAATCTAAGATTTTCCACCTCTATACTTCTTCCTGCAAATTCTTTTTAAGTATCTCATGATGCTTTCCCACCAATGGCATCCCCGAGGGAATTCCCGGGAAGAAGCAGAGCTTCTTAACGTAGCTTCCTCAAATGGAACAGCATATGATACGGACATATGAATTTGGACTGTGAGTACTTATAAACTCTGGATTTCCCAGAGATGGATAATCAGTCAGCCCTGGAACTCCAATGAGTGAGCCTGACCTAGCAGTTATGGATCAGATTTACGTGAAAGATGATGTTACGGCAAAGGACGCCACTGTGAGAGTGGAATTCATGATTGGAAGGCACGCTCCATCACTGAAGCTGATGTGCTACATTCTGATGGATATTCCGCTGATGGGAAAAACAACCATCTGGAACTTACTGTACTAGTCACACCATCGAGAACCAGAACTCAAGTAAGAACTCCTGACACCTGATGAGGAGAGCTGGGGAAGTCCTGGAGCCAGTCCAACCTGTGACCACCTTGCTTGTTATCAGAGTTCTAAATGTCACAGTGCTGTCCCTACCCCAGAATATTTCAGTTTTAAATCTTGATGGCCAGAGTGCAATGAGTACAAGTCTTTAAAATCATGTGGGTTTTTCTTTTTTCTTTTTTTTTTTTTGGCAGCAGAATAATGAAAAGTGAAAGAAGAAAGGCACACATGGGACGGCCACTCTCTAGCTATTGGTGTTGAGTGTGGTGTTTTCCATGGCCTCCCTCTCGTAGCTGCCGAAAGCTGTAGGTGGAAGGAAGCAGAATCATTTAGGAGTGCATGCACTGTTACATCAAGGGGTCAGACAGCTGACAAAAAACTCCCTGCGTGTTCAAGTACTTCATGCCACTCTTGCTAGGGAGCAGAAGTGCTTACAGGGAAAGCCTTTTACTGTATGGAGCTTTATAACTGCCATGAAGACTGTTCAATTGGTTTACGCACAATATAGCATTTCTGTTAGCATCTTCCCAGCCTCCCCACAGACAAGGCTTTGACATTACTAGGTGTTGGCCTATGCTATCTATCGGGGCTTTTCTAGGAAATTGCTTCCAGGATTCTACATCTCTTCTTTACAGAACATATTCTCTACTACTACAGTGACTGAAAACCAATTTCAAGTTCATGCAGAGATTTTTGTTTTGTTTTGTTTTGCTTTCCCTACCCTTCATAGGAAATAATTTTTTTTCTTCCACACACAAACAAGAAGAGAGTAGGGTCTTTGGTAATGTGAGTAGGATTAATGTCCTTGCAAAAGTGACTTAAGAGAAAATCCACTCTTTGTCCTTCCATCCCTTTGCCATGTGAGGAAGCTGTGCTCATTCCATCCCTCTGGAGGGGAGAACAACAGTGGAAGCAGACAGCAGCCCTCTCTAGGCATCAGAGAAGATCTTGGACTAACAACCTCTAGAATGGAGAAAATGTTTGTTCTTTATAAATTAACCTACAGTATTTTGTTAAAGACAGGGTTTAAAAAGCAGGTTTGAGAAGGGCATTGGTGGTGCATGCCTTTAATCCTAGCACTCAGGAGGCAGAGGCAAGTTCGAGGCCAGCCTGGTCTACAAGAACTAGTTCCAGAACAGCTGGGGCTGTTATACAGAGAAACCCTGTCTCAAAAAACAAAAAACCAAACTAAAACAACAACAAAAGCAGGTTTTTACATTTATAAAATGTGACTCTGTAGCTGGTTCTTTGAGAACTTAAACATCTCTTTGTGCTACTTTCTTTGGGTCTTTTTCTCTTCCTGTCATTTGGCACCTCAGTGAGATCTCCTTCCCATCAAACAAAAATAATGAAATGGGAGGGCCAGCAAGATGACTAGGAGATAAAGACACTTGCTCCCAAGACTCATGACCTGAATTCAATTCCTGGAAATCGTCTCATGGAGGGAGAAAGGAAACTCATGTAAGTTGTCCTGTGGCCTCCACCTACATGTGGTGGCATTTATATGTCCACACACATAATATAAAAAATAAAATAAAGTCCAACAGAAAGCCAGCCACACTGACCTTCACAGAAGAGAAAGTGGGAAGTACACTTGAACGCATTGGCCAGGAGACCACTTTCTAAATATAACCCCAGTAGCACAAACACTGAGAGAAACAGTTAATAAATGGGACCTCCTGAAGCAAAGGACATGGACATCAAGACAAAACAGCAACCTACAAAATGGGAAAATATCTTCACCAACCCCACATCAAACAGAGGACTGATTGCCAAAATATACAAATAACTTAAGAAATAGAGAACAAATCAAAAGAACAAATAATGCCATAAAAAATGGGGTACAGAACTAAACAGAGAACTCTCAACAGAGGAATCTAAAATGGCTGAAAGACACTTAAGGAAATGCTCAATATCCTTAGTCACCAGAGAAATGCAAATCAAAACAGCTCTGAGATTCCCTCTTACACCTGTAAGAATAGCCAAGTTCAAAAATGCTGATGACAACTTATGCTGGAGAGGCTGTGGGGAAAAGGCAACACTTCTGCATTGCTGGTGGGAATGCAAGTTGATACAACCCCTTTAGATACCAGTGTGATGATTTCTCAGAAAATTAGGAAACAACCTTCCTCAAGACCCAGCAATACCACTTTGG
>LOEQ01001607.1:81329-91666 GCA_001685075.1 Bramus lutescens
AAGTTATAAGAATTAATTAATAAGAAGCCTGAGCTACTGGACCAATCAGTTTATAATTAATGTAGACCTCGATGTATTTCTTTGGAACTGAACGGCTGCAGGACCACACGGGACAGAAACCACAGTCAACAAACTTCAGTTCACCAAGACTGAACATCATGATACTGAGAAGACAAGCTACAGGTCTGGAGAAAATATTTTAAAAGATGTAGAGCCAGGGAGATGGCTTAGTGATCCACTCCCTGCAAAGCTCAAAGGTAGGCACAGTGAGTCCTACTGCTGGAGCCTAGGACTTGTGCGCTTACTGTTCATTCTACCTGAGAGCACAGAAAGGGAGGGCAGTCTGCTCGGTTTCTATAGCAGAAGAAGCGGTGGGTGCTGCTTCACACCGATGCTTACGCCAAATTGGAATTTACTGATACTAGGAAAGAGAACAGGAGTTGTCTTAAATATGTATGTGTATATGTATATATATATTATTTAAACCATATTACACACACACACACACACAAAGGAAGAAAAAGAGGCCACGGATTTAAGACGGTATAGGGGTACATGGGAAGGGTTGGAGGGAAAAAGAAGAAAGGGGAAATGACATAATTTTAGTTTCAGAACCTAAAAAAATAAAAATGAGGAAGAACAACAAAGGAGGACAATCAAATTCCTGATAAGTATGTGTTCCCTGTTCATACATATGCACACACTTAGAACAATGCTGGTGTCTTAGTTAGGGTTTCTATTGCTATGAAGAGACACCATGACCATGGTAACTCTTCTTAAAGGAAAACATTTCATTGTGGTGGTTCACTTGCAGTTCAGAGTTTCATTTCATTATCATGGTGGGGCATGGTGGTGTGCAGGAAGACATGGTGCTAGAAAGGTAGCTGAGAGTTCTCTTTCAGGCAGCAAGAAGTGAATTGTCTCACTGGGTGTGGCTCAAACATATATGAGACCTCAAAACCCACCTCAACAGTGACATACTTTCTCCAAGAGGACCATACCCATTCCACAAGGCCACATACATCCATTAGTGCCGCTCCCTTTGGGGGTCATCTTCTTTCAAACCACCATTGTTCCTGACATGGCAGTAATGGACTAAACCTCTAAACCCGTAATCCAGCTCCAAATAGATGTTTCCTTTCTAAGAGATGCTGTGGTCATGGCGTCTCTTTACAGCAATAGAACCCCAGCTAAGACAGCAGCATAGAGAAATTAAAAGGAAGAGAAGCACAGAAGATTTTGAGAGGAAACTCATCCATGATGAGAGGATGGAGGCAGTGCACCTCCTGGGGAACATGGGTGGGGACAAAACCTACAAGTCCCAAACATGCTTTCTGATGACAGCCAGAATTCAGAGATAGCCCAGCTTCCTGGGTCAGAGCAGGAATTCAGGACCTGCCATTTTGTTTGAAATATCAAATAAAATTTTCTTGAGACAGCAGCCTGAGATTCATCCTTGATACAGGAAAGTAATTTTTATTGTCAGGGTTTTGAATTTTTCCTGCAATCGCTTCTCACTGTAAGGGACAAAATGACAATTCCCTACAGTTGATTTTTTTTGTTTGTTTGTTTTCTACTCCAGCTATAAATTTATGACAGGGTGCATCTTGAAAGATCCAAATAGCATTAGATGGCCTCCAGCTACCTTAAAATGTAGCCATATTCTCTCTGATACAGTCTCCTCTCTGTCTCAGGGAAGACACAGGACATGTCGTTGCCATTGCTTCCTATCCACATTTAATAAAATAATGATAATAATAATAATAAACCAGCCACAACTGGCTCCAGTTGGTGTGAATAATGAGATGTGGTTGTCAGATTCCTGGACAGCTGCCAGCAGTGTCACTGGCTGGCCAGATACTAGACCCCCTTATAAAGATGATGATGATGAATACTGATTTAAATGAGGTCAGTTTTAAGAAGATTTTAAACTGGGGGCTTGGGTGTGGAATGAAACAGTCTATGGCTTAGAAACTTGCCTGCAGTAAGCAAGAGCTGTCCATGGGAAAGGAGGCAGATTGAAAGGAAATGGAGGGAAACGGGCTTTGGAAATCAAGCTTTGCCCAATTAAAACAATGTCCTTTGCAGGGATGTCTATGATAGAGGAATCTTAGCTTTGACAAGCTGACAGTAATCTTTGTGATCTATTTTACTGGGATATAAATTGTCACTGCAAAAATGAAACATACTACAAAACTGGAGAGCAGACCCTGCCTGTGATCATTAGCCAGAATGGACCAAGAGCCTCAAGCCTTTGATGCCCTGACATATTATTTTTCTGGATGGTGTCCAGCAACCCAATGCAGAATAGCTTTTGCTCTACTGTATCCAGATGGTAAATGGAAGAGATCAAATTCAACAGTTTCAGCGCTGACCTTAATGGATGTGAAAGGCTGGCTCCTCCACTAGCTTTCCAGGGATGGACGATACAAAAAGGCCTTTGAACAAAGAGACAAATAATTGCTCCCCCCCCACCCCTCTATCTTCAAAACTAAGTCATAGAAGTGGTAATCTGGTTCAAATCCATCTTTTGGTTGGAAAAGACAGCCAAATATCTGATGAATTCTAATCACACATTCTAAGGGTACTTTCCGCAAAGCTTAGATGGATGTCAGTGCTAACATTCCATGAAGCCTTTCATTCCTGTCGGGAAAATATTTTCACTCCTATTGCCATCAAAACTGCAACTGTGTGTGTGCACAGGTTCCTAATGTTAGGCAGCATCATCTTATGGTACAGGATTTCTTACTAAAGGCTGAATTTCTGAATCAGCTAGCATGCTGCCTTAGACATCTGTGCTACCATGTAAGTTGACTTTACTAAAAGTCATGTGTTGAAGGCATAAAGGTCTTGAGCAGCCAGAGGGCCCAGAGGTTTTACTTACTGAAGCACCAAATACCTCATTGTTCACATAAAGTCCTCACTGCAAGGCTCATGGGACTAGTTTCTAGGTAAACAGTGAAGAAAAGCGAAGAAAGCAACAGTGAGGAAGAGGGTCCAGTACTTAAAAGGGGGCTGTTTACCTTTTTATGTTATTCCATGAGACAGGGAAATGTCAACATGAAGTTGTGTGTGTGTGTGTGTGTATATATACATATGTATATATATATAGAGAGAGACATAGATATACATATATATGTGTATATATATAGAGAGAGAGACAGAGAGACAGAGAGAGACATGGAAGGGATTGAAGGCGTGTGTGTGTGTGTGTGTGTGTGTGTGAGACAGAGAGAGACAAAGAGATGTAAGGGTTTGAAGATGTGTGTTTGAGAGTGTCTGTGTAAGTATATGAGTATTTGAGTGTGCAAATGTATGTGTGCACACATGACAGTGTGTAATTGTGTGTGTGAGATTATGTGAGTGCAAGTGTATGTGTGCATGTATGTGTACATGCAAGTGTGTGAATATGTGAGGGATATACGTGTATTGTGCGAGTGATTGAGTGTGTGCATGTATGAGAGTGAGCATGGACAAGCACATGCACACAGTAATCTGAAAACAGCTTCCTAACTTGGCTTTCAGGATGCCTCTTTTTGCTTTTTTGTTTTATTTGTTTGCTGTTTTGTAGCAAGGTCTCACTATACAGTTCTGCCTGGACGGGAACTCTATGCATCTGACACGGAAGACTTTCCTGCTGTAGACTCCAGAATGCTGGCATTGCATATCTGTAGCACCAGGTCCAGCAGCTACTTTATCTTTCACCTATTTGGCTACTACAATCTTGCTTGATTTTTCTCATCATCCTGACATCTTTTATTTTAATTAAAAAAATTACCTCCCCCCAACCTCGTGTGTGTGTATGTGTTTCTCTCCTTCCACCACGTGTGACCAGTCACACCCAGGTACCCAGGCCTGGTTGAGTTCACAGATCCAGTCTCTGGATTGCTTTTCTCCTCTCTGCTCTATCCCTCCCTCCCCCTCTCCTCTCTCTCTTCCCACATCCTTCCTAAACAAACTGCCATGGCATAACCAACCTCAAGGTAACTTTATGCATGCTCTATTAGGAACTCCTAATGGCCTAACTCCATCTAGGCCTCTCCTGAGCTCTGGTCTGAGATATTTGGTTGCCTGCCTGACAGTTACACAGAAGTGCTCAACAGGCATTTGATGTCAGCACACCTAAGTGAACTCCATGGTTTTTCCCCCAAATCGCCTTTCTGTCACACACACACAGTGTGTTAGTATCTCAGTAAGTGTGAATTCCTTCTGCTCATTGAGTTGTTCTGGCTGGAGTCCTTAGAACCCCAGCTGATTCTTTCATTCTAGTCCCAAGTAGTCAGGAAATTGTGTTAATTCTACCTCCATTTAAAATACCCAGACTCTTACACTCCATCTCTACCACCCTGCTCAACTCAAGGCACTGCTTTCACTTGAATCTCACAGTTGTCTCATGTCTGGTCTCCCTGCCTGTACTCTTGCTTTTCTACACTAAACTCCTTGTCAAAGCACCCACAGCAAGGCTTTAATACCCATGTCAGATGTTGTTACCAGGCTAAAGCCTTCCAATGACTTCCCAACTCAATCTCAGCAAAGGCCTCTGTGTAATAGCCCTGGCTGTCCTGGAACACACTCTGTAGACCAGGCTGGCCTCAATCTCACAGTCAGAACTGTAGATCTACCTGCCTCTGCCTCCCAAGTGCTAGGACTAAAGGCATGCGCCACCATTCTGGTGTAGGAGGCTCTTCTGTTTGTGTGTTGCTTTCATTGGTTAATCGATAAAGAGACTGCTTGGCCTGATAGGGCAGAACTTAGGTAGGTGGAGAAGACAGAACTGAATTCTGGGAGGAAGAAGCTGAGAGAGCCGCCATGGAGATGCCAGGTCAGACATGCTAAATCTTTCCTGGTAAGCCATGACCTCGTGGTGAACACAGATTAATAGAAATGGGTTAAATCAAGATGTGAGAGTTAGCCAGTAAGAGGCTAGAACTAAAGGCCAAGCAATAATTTAATTAATATAGTTTCTCTGTGATTATTTAGGGTGTAAGCTAGCTGGGAGGAAGGAACAAGCAGCCTGCTCTTCCTGTTACACCATTCCTGGCAAGTCTTTTATTTTTTAAAGACTAATTTATTTTTATTTTATGTGTATGGTTGCCCTGGAATTGGAGTTACAGATCTTTGGGAGATACCATATAGGTACTTAGAACTTTGATACTCGCTGAGAACAGCAAGTGCTCTTAGCCACAGAACCACCTCTCCGACCACGAGGCTACCCTTCTCTAAGTTCTCTGACCTCATGCCCTGCTACTAAAACAAGGCAACACAATGCAAGGCCAACCGGGGGCTTATAAAGACACTCAAAGGTGTGAGAGCGGGAGAACTGGCCTTGCTTTTTGCTCCCTGTGGCACTGGGCATTGGGTGAGCTAGCCAGGGCAGTACTGGAGAGCTCACCCTCGTAGTAAAGACTCAGGAGAGCTGGAGGGCTGACCAACTCAGCTACCACCCAGATTCAGGGCTATGAGTTGGCCCACCCCAATATCTACCCCATTTATGAACTGCTAGAGCACATGAAGAGGCTGGTCCTGCAAATCCAAAGCTGCATGATCTCTACACCACAGGGCAGCAATATTGGATATCTATCCAAAAGGAGGCCCAGTGGTGATACAGTGTTGATGATGTAGCAGAAGCCTGAGACCTCGAATCAGACTAAGGATTCACTGCAATGAACATTTGCAAGTAAAGATGTACGGACTAAAGGGTCTATTTTGTGACTCACTGTGACAAACTACAGCTTCTACAATGAGATTTTTTTCTTGTTTTTTTTTTTCTTTTTTGTCTTTTAACTTTATTTTATTTTGGGGAGGGAGGCTGCATGGGCAGAGGCAGATAGGAAGGGATGGGAAGATGAGTGGCATGGGGTACACTCTTAAATTTACTGCAGATTTGGGAATCTTGTCTTTGTCAAGTGTTGCAGGAGCTCCTTCTGCTCCTTCAGCCAATAGCCGCTAAGATACCAGCCCATTGGGGTGTGGTCTCTCACTCTTTAAAAAAGCAGCAACTACTCTCTGCTCGCTCTCTGGCTTCCAGCTCCGCTTCCGGGGACTAGGCTCCTTTCCTGATTGCGCAGAGGGCTGTGGTCTGGGACGGTGATCTGTAAGTWTTTTCCCCTTTAAATAAATAACTATTCTATTAATTATAATTCCAAACCGGTGTGGAATTGTTTATGACTTACGCCTTCAGTCAAGTTCTACTTTCCAAGAGAGTTCAGCTTGTAACTCTGTTTGTAATGGCATTTGAGCCATTTGGCACATTAGTTTTCAATACACTTGCTTGATTTCAATTCTTACTGTCTAGTCCATGCCATTCCCGAGTTCATATCATCATTCCGCCATTTTAACATCATAAATGTCAATGTTCTTCTACTTGGACTGTGCACCCATGAGCAATCTCAGTCCCCTTGCCTCTGTGTCTCAACAGCCTGGTGAGACTCCAATCATGGATTAAGGATAGGAAGTTCTTTAGATACTAATTGCTAAATAGTTTGGGCAACAATAAAAATGTCAAAACTCTGCAAAATTTATGTATAACACCAATTTCTAGTTTTAATTTCAGCTAGGGTCTCAACATTGCTTATAAAACATTTTTTTAAAACTTGGTCTATACAATGTACCTGGTGCTGTTTGGGATCCCTATAAACACTGACTCATGTGATCCTCACAGCCACCATCACAGGCAGAAATAGGTATTATTATCTTCATTTTACAGACTGTAAAAGAAGCAAACAGCAGTGGAGCATACAAGGCCCAAACACTGGCAGGCTGGCTGTAGAGGTCAAGCTGTTAACTCTGATCTTGCTCATCTTACAGATGAAATGGGCTCTAGATTCTAGTGCTTGCTCCAGAACCCAACTTTCATTATCTATCAAATGGAAGAAGCTGGACGAGAATAGTGTTTAACTTTAGAGCCCATACATTAACCCATTATCTATACTGCCTCCTCAAATCTCACCCCTTGGAAGAACTACTGCCCAATAGCTTTGGAGTTCTTCCATTGACTGCACCCTTCCAGAAAACTCTAGACCCATACCCATCTCTGCCTCCTCCTAGAGTCAGCTTTCTCTCCTGCTGTTTACAATTACTCTGGACAGCATTCATTCATTCTTCCCTTTATCTCCTGTTTCCATATTTACACTTGATTTTATAATCATGCTTAAGTTTCCTCGATCTTAAAGACTACCCTAAGAGTTGGCTTACAATGTCATGTCTACAGCTCCCTTTACCCTCCGAGATAGTTTGTGCTCAAGCAGGCTATTTAAAAGGGCAGTCCTCACTTGCTCATCTCTTGTCTGAGAATTTTCAGGCCCAATAACCATTCTACAATTACTGATGCTACCATCCCTGGGTATTAATCAATTGTAAATGCTTTTTAATAACTCTCAGTCTTTATTTACTGTATCAGTAATATATAGTATTATTATATTAATATATAGTAATATACAATCTTCAGCTGACCTTTGGCATTCTAGCCCCCTTGGAGACCCTAGATGACCCTCTAATGATTCTTCTACCTATTTTCCTTTTACAGTCTTCCACTTTTGCTTCTAACTCCAGGTTCTTTAATTTTTTTCACTTTATATACACCCTCTGTCTCTGTTCCTACCTGCCTTTTTTCCTTTCCTGTGTGTGGTGCATGTACACATGAACACATGTACCTGTCTGTGAAGGTCGGAAGCTGGCATCAGGTGTCTTTCTCCGTCACTCTGTGGGGTCTCTCACTGACTGTCCAGCAAGCCCCTGGGATCATTCTGTCTCTGTCTCCCAGCACTACAATTACAGGCGCACAACCATGTCATCTATTTTTCTTTTTTAGTCATAAACTGATTGGCCCATTAGCTCAATCTTCTTATTAACTGTTATAATTTATATTAGCCCTTTATTCTTGTCTATGTTACTGAGCCACGTGGCTCTCTCTTCCTATTCTATCTAGCATGTAAGCCAATGGACTGGTCCTGAATCCCACATCCACATGATCTAAAGTGAACATGTAACTTTCAAAATGAAAAATATCATTGAAACCTGATCAAAAGGCCCACTAGTTAGAAAAAAAGTAAAACCAGAGAACAAGCTATGTCTCTATTTAAGTCATAAATATGTTAATATATTCCCAATCAAAATTAAGGACACATGGTCAGCTAAAGAATTTCTGCTCCATTTTAGAAGTGAAAAACAGCTGCTAGATGTCATGTCAACACAGAAACACTGGAACATCCAACACATTTCAAAGATTTTCAAGAACTAGTCCTGTTTTACAAGATGTTCGACCACTGAAATCACACACAAAGATAGACAATGTCTGCGAACCCCAGGACTTTACGTTGAAACTTAGTCACCAATGTGATGGTACTGGAAAATGAAGCAGGGAGGTGCTTAAGTCACGGGAGTGGGTAAGTCTCACAGATTACTGTCCTTAATGAAAGATCTTAGAGACCCTTTGCTCCTCTCACCAGTGAGATGCCAGCTCCCTAGTAACTAGAAAGGAGGCCCTCACCAGCACCTTGGTATTGGACTTCTCAGCCTCCAAAGTATGAGAATACATGGCTGTTGTTTAAGCTACCCAGTCTATGGCACTACCTGTGGTAGTCTAAACAGATTAAGGCACAGGAACTGTTATACCAATTCTATTCTCCAAGAAACATGATATCCCATAACTATCCTGTGATTACACTGGGTTGATTTAATGTTTTATTAAACATATACATGACAAATTAGTACGCGAGTATAGCAATGAAGTTTCTCTGACCAGATGTCAGAGCTATTAGCCACTTTGAAAGAACACATAAATTGTTTGCAGTACTTGGTCATACAAAATCTTGCATCATGCTAGCCCTCTCTTACCATGGTGCTACTAAAAGCAAGGCACATTACATTAGAAATTTAGGCCTGGCCTTACCATGCCTACCACATAACTGCAGTGAAAAGCAGGGTTGCTTTCTATGCAAAGCACACCAACAACAACAGAGCAGAAAGTGCTAGGTATGGTCCAACAAGCTGCCTTAAGGAGACTTCAAATGTGTGGCTGAATGAGAAAAAAACTACAATTAATAAATGAGATCTCATCTCTTTCATGAAAGGTAAAAAGCAAACCCTTAATTAGAATAGCAAAAATATACAGTAATTATTTTATAGGTAACACAGCACATTTATTGAACTAGACACCTCCTAAAGCAAAATAAAAACTTTTCATCTTAATTGTGAATATGTTCACACTTGCCTGAACACATAGGCAGCAAACTTCAGTAGAACAACACCAGAAAGAAAGAAACAAACAAACAAACAAAAAAATGCAGTGTAATTAGCAACACCATGAAGACTAGAGCTGGCAAAATAAAACTCAGCCACAGCCAAGAGGTTGGAAACCAATAGCCTTCCAGTAACCTAAATGCCTAGATACACTGGGAAACAACACTCACTACCTGCGATAAACACTTAACATCAGATGCAATCAATTAAACACAAACTATATTAAAATGTATGGTTTCTATTCAACAACACGCTTGATATCAGTGCTGTAATTTTCTCATTTATCACTGCACTGATTTGGTTTTCATTGACTTCATTCAATAAATAATTACTGGGGTTTCTATGGTAGGAATCATAATACCAAGGATTTAAGTAATACTTCATTTATCACACATACACTTATCTTAGCTACCACTCAACAGGAAGGGCTCATCCTCATTTTTTAGGACATGTAGGGGTGTCCAAGAAGATAACACCTTGGGAGCTCTCTATGCTAAGTGAAGCCTACAGGTTATCTGTGAAACAACGGCTATTGAACTGCTCCTGCTGGAGTGTCCAAACAGAGTCTACAGAACAAAGCCATGCACTTCCATCTGTCTCAAGTCGACTATAAAGAGGTGTGCGAGCATTTCTATAGACAGGAATAAAGTCTCATACAATTTCAAAATGGGAGATACAATTTCAAACTGGAAGTGATTACCTCCAGCTTCAGAAAAAAATTTTTTCTAAAGTTTTATTAGAATTCATTGCTGCTGCTTGTCTTAAGCCGCTCTCTGACTGATGTACAAAAGCTGCACCTAGTGTTTGGAAGTGGTGAGACAGCTAGGCAGCATGATGCATGCCCATTACTCGAGCATTTGGGAAACGGCTAGGCAGCATGATGCATGCCCATTACCTGAGCATTTGGGAAACACACAGAAGACTGCAAGTCTGAGCCTAGTGAAAGCTACGAAGTAAGATCCTGTCATAAATCAAGTAAAATGAAATTAAAAAGAACGGTAGAATAGAGAAAGATATAGATGGGAAGAAAGGCCCTTTAAAAATATATCATCAAGGGCTGGCGAGATGGCTCAGAGGTTAAGAGCAGTGGCTGCTCT
>LOEQ01001607.1:100638-112842 GCA_001685075.1 Bramus lutescens
CTTAGTCTGTCACGTGCGTTCGCGACGTCCCCACGTCGGGGACATTCATAGGCTAGTGGACCTCGGAAAGAGAGGAGGACTCTTTGAGGGGAAACAAGGAGGGAGAAATAAGTGCCCGGAGGGAAGGGGCGCGGAGAGGCGTTGGCGGGACCGGAAGCCTGCTGCAAAGTGCCGGCTCGGGTTACCTGGGGAGCAGGAGTCGCTGCGGGTCCTTTGTGAAGTGCCCGGATGAAGCTCCAGCACCCGCGCGCCTTCCGCACGGAGCACAGCGCCATCTTGAGAAGGGGCGGAGCCGCCTGGCCCGGAATGACGTCGACGGGCGAGCCCTGGTTGTGCTTACTGCGCGTGCGCTTGCCTTCAAGGCGCTTGCTGGCCGATCTAGCTCGTTAGGGATGTTTCCTGTGTTTGCAGAGCAGGTGCGTCCTGGAATGAGGTGGCACTCGGCTTTAGTGTTTTCCCTACAACCGTCCTCTTTGTGCCAGCTTCCTTGAAGGAGACTATCTGCCCTTGGGAATAAGTTGTTGCGCGTTAGACATGGAAATAAAGGAAAGCATCCACCCTAAACAAGGGCCATAAAATAGACCCCAAGGTCCCTGGGAACATGCGGCCAGCGGATTTCCTTGGACACCGAAGATGGCAAAAATAGGCAATCTCCCACCCTGCAGTTTCGAAAAGCAATCCCTGACAATGGCAAACCATGCCCACTCCCCTTCCCATCCAATTCATCCCCCCACCATCCCTTTCTACTACAAAGACTTGTCAGACCCTACATGGCTTGCTCTGCTACACTCACGGATACTGAACCGAAGGACAATGACCTCCAAGACCATTAAAAATATGCTCTCAAGGCTTTGAGGTCAAACTGAGCCTATTCCCTCCTCCTTCTCGACTTTACTTCTTTTTTTAAAAAATATTTATTTATTATGTATACAATATTCTGTCTGTATGTATGCCTGGAGGCCAGAAGAGGGCACCAGACCCCATTACAGATGGCTGTGAGCCACCATGTGGTTGCTGGGAATTGAACTCAGGACTTTTGGAAGAGCAGGCAATGCTCTTAACCTCTGAGCCATCTCTCCAGCCCCTCGACTTTACTTCTTACAGAAAAACAAAAACAAAACCCAAGTAGTTTGTTTTTCTGACCTAGCTGCAAGATGCAACTTTCTATTCATGTCTCTTAAGAATGAAGACTGCTTCTCCTATAGGATCATAGAGGCTTTTATGAGACTTACGTGGTGGTCATAGGGTCCCCAACTATACTCTCATACCATGAGTGGAAAACACTGATGGTATAAGGATATGTGTGCGTATCTTGCCTTTGCAGATAAATACATGGTGCACACTGAGGAGGTGGTGTCGAAGCAAGCACCACATTATCAGTAGACAATGCTTAGAGCTGCAGTGTTTGCTGGTGGCTCAGTACCAGATTAATGACACCAATGATGCCGGGAGGAAGAAAGTGTTTTGTGCTAAGATAGTTGACTTCTGTCAGTGGACCTGAAAGCTCTCAGATTAAGAATCAGTATATATATATATGTATATGTATATGTATATGTATATGTATATGTATATATATATAACTGAAACAGATGTGGTACAATCCTATTGTATTTCTTATATTAGTCTGAGACATATACTAAAAATTACCAAGGGGCCATGGCAGGTTAAGGTGTATATGAGGTGCCTGTACTCCTAAGGAGTTGAAATCTAAGGTTAAGATGGGATTCAAACCATGTAATAAAATTTCCTAAGTATGCAATTGACCCCGAAGTTCAAGCACAATTGCTGTAATTGAGAGTGAGCAGGGAAGGAATTACAGGTATGTATAAGGTCATAGTTCATCCCTTAACAGAACATACCAATGTGATTTTGGTTTTGTCAGTTAAACTCAAGGTGCATGTACTTCCAAGTGCAAAGCATTTTTAACTACACAGCTGAGTGTGGACCTGAGGAGAGACTGGAGCCACAGAACATGGTATTAGGAGCCAAACAAACAAACAAAACTGAAACCAGATAGAATTTAGAATACAACAGTGGCAAATAAATGGAAATTAAGTGGCCATGAATTAATGGAAAACCAAAGTGTGTGGTATTAGCTGAAGCCCAGGACAAAGTCCATCAGGAGAAGAGACAGACAATATCCACTGTGACGTGGGGTTTATAAATGACTTAGATGTTTAGTCTTCCCACAGGAAGCAAATCATTACGATTTGAGTCAATGAGATTATAACCTTAAGAATTAGCTTTAGACTTGTAGCATTCCTGGTCATCCAGATTGTAGAATTAAAAAAAAACCCTAGTAGTGAGACAGTTGGGTCAGTTGTGTTTTGGAATCTTTTGCCCAGGTTATGACTGGTAATGCTTTCATGGAGAATATTTCCAGGACACGTTCTTAGTTAAGACCGTTTATCTTAAGTAAGACTCTACTTCTGTACCGTGACTCTTGAATAAATCATTTGCTCTGGTGACACATTATTATGGAAATATCTCTCATATTATTATGAAAATATCCCTACATACTTTCACTGGACCTCACAGGCAGCAAATTATACACCTTGAAGTTACTTAAGACTGCTATGCTACCGTGTACTCAGGCAGTTTGTTTAATCTGCCTTTAAGAGAACAAGGGAAGGAGGGAATGATATAATTGCAAAAACTACAAAAGAGAGAGGGAACCATGCAATAATCAACATTGCTTGCCTTGAATTTTCCATGCAATAACCTGAATTGATGCATAGTTGCAATCTTAAGATAAATGTTCTTCCTTGCCTATGATCCAGAGAGCAATGCATGCAGTTATTTGTGTGTTGTAAACAGACATTTGTTGAAAGCAACAAACAGGTTGAAAACAACCTTATAAACAAATCACCACAAACACTGGAAGCAGAAGTTAGATATAGTTGATAGTTTTTGTTCATTGCCAGGGTCAGTTTGAGTCAGTAAAGTTTCATCCTTTGTGAAATTCTGTTAAAGGTTCCAGTGAAGTATCCATCCCTCCTCCATGAAACGCTTTCTTTGCTGTTCAATAAATACAAAACAAAAGCCTTTTGTTAGGGACACACAAACACAAGGACAGATTTCCATGACATAATTCAGGCAAGCACAGATTCAGACTCATGCAGCAGAAAGATTGCAAACACAAGGCAATGTAAGACAAAGGGAGAAATCTGGACTTGCTCTTGGTAAAAGGTGTGTTTATGTTAACGCACCATGAATGTATTTCCAATACTTTGAGGTAATCATTTATAAACTGTAAGATGTTATTAGAGATTTAATAGCTAATAGTTGCCAGGAAAAGGACTACGCAATATTTATTATACTATAAAAACTTCACAAATATTAACATTTCTCCAAATCACTTAGAAAAGTACCTTGCACAGAGCAGTTATATGTTCTAAATCTAAATTTTATTTTAAGATGTTATGTGACTTATGGTTTTAAAAAAGGTTGGAATACTTTTAACAGTCAGAATCAACAAGACTCATTAGAGCCAGTTCCAGTCAGTTTTCTTTTTTTTGACATTTTACAATAGGGTTTTAGTATTGAAGGAAGATTGACCAAAGAGCTGCTATCCTCTAAACCATCTTCCAAAATAAACAGTATACAGGGGTTGCTCACTTTAATATCTTTAATCATTGTAATGGTCAATCTTTGAAAAGTTGTATAATGCACTTTTAAAAGTGTTTCCATACACAGTAATTAACACTTAAAAAGGTTACAATGCTAAACTTATTCATACAGAAATTTATCGAAGAGTGCTGTTTAAATGGCACACTGTGCTTAACGGCAGCATTTTACTTCTAGGATCATTTGAGTAAGATGAAGTGTTTTCTTAAAATGAGATATAAATTAGTTACCAGAGCAGTCTTTGAACATTCTTAAAATATTAAGCTTTCTTATTCTTAAAGTTGTAGCACCCACCATGTGTGTCCACATGTGTTCGTGTTTAGGAGTGTGAGCACTTGTTTAAAATTTGATTTCTCATCAACACTTTTATTTTATAGTAAGTTCTGGTAATTTTGTGCTCTTCTTAACGTTCCCTGAAAATCCTCTCTTGTTAGAAACAACAGATTAAAACCAGACTGGCAGTCGAGGAGCTGTTTCTATTGCAACCATGTGTGTCAGAAAAGAGGATTGGGTTTCCTCGTCCACGAACATCAAGGGATCCTCCACTTTGGCAGACACACCTCCACTCCTCAGTAACGGAGAGTCTATACCTTGTTAGATTTAAATGGGATAAGGGAAGAGTTTAAACCCACTCTTAACTCCGGTATTATAATCAGCCCCCAAGTCCCAAAGTATCCAGTTTTGTTTCTCTAATTTAATTCTCAGTGTCACGTTGGTATTAGGTGCTGATCTAGGTAATGGAGAGTTGCCCTACACATTTATTCACTTAAAGAAAAATTTTTCAGGCTGCAAAAATTAGATGGCAATTGTATTCAAAACTTACTTTAAGCATAACCCACTCACCCCGACCCTTCATATAGAGTATGCCATGTTTTTTTAATGTGAAGGAGATTCCATAATAGAAGAAAAATTGATAATTATGGGTGTACAGCTACAGCAACAGTTTTCTGACCATGCCATTTTAGTCTGGATCCATTATGCATAGAGAAATAAAAGTGGCTTGTGGAAACCCACCCTTGTGTAAGACAACTGTCGTGCACATCAAAGCATGTGTGAGCTGAGATGACGAATTGGTGGCTGTTGTTTTTCAATTTTGGCTTAGCCTTCATTCTGTGACGCATTTCATAGATTATGAAACTGGTCCATAGATAGTACTTGTCACAAACCATTCCACACATAGGAGCAAGAGCACATGAGTGGACGCAAGCACGCAAGTGCATGCACACACAGGCTTCAATTCTATTTCCATGCTAGGGCCTTGCTAAGAAAACTGAGGTTAAATCTGGTCCAAGCGAGGGAAGGTTTTACGTGAAGCTACATCCCTTATGAGGCTTTTGGTCAGAACAGTGAGTATCTGGGTTTTAGAAAGGTAATGCTGGTCTCTTCATCTGTATTTTAGAAGATATTCTTTCTCTATTCCCCCTCTGGGGAGAGGGGCTGAAAATTATCTCATTGTGAAAATCATCAAAAGATTCATTGTGTACTTTGAAAGGTCACATAGCAGTTTTAAGGGAGACATCACTGTTCTCAGCTGTGCAATCCAGTATGATCCAGGGAGAAAGCAAAAGAGATGAATAGCAAGAACCTTAAGGGTTTTTTAGTCCTACTTCACAGCATTGTGACTGGGGCAAAATGAAAGCGAGGAGAGAGTGGAAAGAAATGGAGCATGCCCAGTAGGCGATTTGGATGCAGTGATCCTCAGAATACAGAATCCTGTGGTCTTTAGTGTGTAGCCATAGGAGAGCTAGTTATATAGGATTACACAGGGTGCGGGCGCAAGGGTGGCTATTAGTTTTTAATACTCTTTCCATATCCTTTCTGAAGCTGCAGTTTTAGCTTAAGAGAATGGCTTGAACGAAGGTAGAGAACACAGATCATTAAACGTGGATCTCAGAGAGAATCGAAAGAGGTTGCTTCGGTGTTCCCCATTCGCACTCTTCATCTGCCAAGGAGAAAATGCAACTTGGAAATTAGAAAAATTAAACTTTTGAAAAAATATTTTATAACTGCCTTGGAATGCCCCATTTTTCCCCCAGATGGTATGGCCCTGAAAATAAGACCTATGTGTTCTCTGCAGCTTGATCTATTTAAAACCCATCCTTGGCTCTCAGCTACTTCATAACTGGAATGGACAGGTCTCCTACTTCCAAATTGAGCTTCCATGCAGTAAACTTTGGAAGGCTTCTCCAAAAATGTTTTCCTGGAAGTCAAGCATAGTGACTCACGTCTACACATAATTCTACTCCTTTGGAGGCTGAGGCAGGAAGATGGCTATAAATTTGAGGCCAAGGCAGGAAGATGGCTATAAATTTGAGGCCAGACTGTCCCAAAGTGAGACCATGTCATAAGAAAAAAATAAAAAGCAAAAAAACCCACAGCCATCTCTTTGAATTTTCTGTTTTGGTTGATCAAACTATTTCTTGTTCGCCTCCTATCTTTCTACGGCCGTGGTTCTCAATCTCCCTAATGCTACTACGACCCTTTAATGTAGTTCCTCAAGTTGTGGTGACTCCCAACTATAAAATTACCTTTGCTGCTCCTTCAGAACTGTGATTTTGCTACTGTTACAAATCATAATTTAAATATCTGTGTTTTCTAATTTTCTTATGCAACCATTGTGAAAGGGTCATTCCTCTTAAAAGAGGTTGTGACCCATAGATTGAGAACCACTTCACTGTGACTAACAAAATTCACACAAAATATTTATATCTTCATCTTCCTGGAGTTAAAAATCAAGCGATTTTGATCTCTCTAAAAATAGCCTGTCAACCTCACCCTGTGGCTGTCAAATTCCATTTCAGTGAGTTAGAATCCATCAGACTTCCCCAAATCCATCGACTTATAATCCGCTATTTTTTTCTTTCATGTTTTTCTTTCAATAAATAGAATAGCAAAAGAAAATCTGCATGCTGGCCTTGTTACTGATCTCCACGAATCATTTAAACTTCGCATGCCTTTTTTCCCTAAATGTAGAATAGATGAGGAAAATGGATTCACATTACAACACGTCTATCTAGGCCACTGGTTTCCCTTCTCCTAAAATGGAGTGATTGTAAAGGCACCATGGGACTCACATCTATGAACTCTGTGCTCGCGGGCAATACGAGGAGACAGACACCCAAGAGGACTTCTCCAGTCTGATTCAGACAGGTAGGCCCAACTGAATAAAACCGCCTTACCTGTCATATCAACATGGCAAGTTTACACACAGGAGAAAATAAGCTTCTCAGCCACCGTGAACATGGGAGTGGTGTTTTCCACAAGCCTCAAAGGGTTGAGAGGATATCCTGGCTTAACTTTCCTCTCTAACTTCTCTAGGAAGCAGTTCCCTTAGCTTTCAGCTGTTTGGCTGTTTTTCTTTCCGTTTGAAATGTACTTAAGATTTTCTTATTGACAATCACAGTGGCTTATATGACAACTGCTAATCAGAGAGCGGGGGAGAGGAAAAGAGACAGAGAGAAAGAGAGTTCTTGGAGAAGGCATTGAGGAGGGAACCGGCATCACCATCCAGCACTGGCTTGGTGCACTGGCGTGCATGCCTGTTCTAAATTAAACACCACTGCTTCTGTCTTCTCTCACCGCCCCCACCCACCTTCTGATGTTTTGTTTCCTCGAGTTGTTTAACCTCACAGAGGGGAAAAAAGATTTATCTGGTCTACAAAAGTCCCCTTACCAATCCCCGAAAGAGAGGCCAGGATGGAGATGGTAGATGGTGGATCTGGAGGGGCCAATGGACACCCTCAGTACAGACCCACTGCCTGTTGACAGAATTACAAAACTGGGGGGAACCCTAAATCTTAGGTTAACTCTTATTGTAACATCAAAACTTCTGGAAACGAAACTTTTACCATACTAGACTTGTTTGGCAGAATGTTCAGTACATCCAGGAGAGGGATTAGTAAATATGATCAGATTGATTAAATGAACAAATGTGTACATGTGAGAGAGTAGGAGACAGATCTATGCTGGGATATTTTAACGGTATACAGTTTAGAGAGTTAAAGCAGAAAGTGTGTTTGTGTGTTTGTAAGCTAAACCTTGGAAGCATTTTAAAATTCTACGATATAAGCTTACTTTCTTGCGGTTTGCTCTTTTGGCTAAATCAGTGCATATACAATATTCTGATTACTTGAGGGATATTACTTAGGTTCCAGTTAATGTTTTATAAATAAATCTAAGTCTCAATTCGCCCTCCATTTTGTTCCTTTTTTTTGTTTGGCCAAATCCCTGTGGGAAGAAATAGCATTCCTGTGGGTAAAATAATTTCTGTGGAAATTATTCAAAATCCAGTTTCAGTTA
The DNA here is from genome assembly GCA_001685075.1 of Bramus lutescens. Classification (NCBI taxonomy): domain Eukaryota; kingdom Metazoa; phylum Chordata; class Mammalia; order Rodentia; family Cricetidae; genus Bramus; species Bramus lutescens. Next base: position 108,565 of record LOEQ01001607.1, read on the forward strand.
ATACTCCATGAAGATGTGATGTATTTCTGGACCTTGAGATTGCATCATCTCTCTGCTTACTGAGAAGTTCTGCTGGCCAACATTTCATTTTAAGTATTCATCCCAATCAGTGGATAAATGTCCCTTGGGAGGGTAAAGGCAATGGGAATCCAGAAATAATGTTCCCAAAGAGAGTGAATGCACTAAATAAACAAACAGGCAAACAAACAAATAAATAACAGACGTTGTTTCCAGCAGGACTGTACCATCACCGGAAGAGGCCTTTCCTTCTAAGCCTGTTTTGTTATCTGGATAGCGGAAGTGACTGAACCAAATGGCCCTCACACTTCCTTTCGGTCTTCAGTTTATGTTCACGTAGGCATCGCATTTGTAACCAAGTGACCCCTCGTGTTTTGGAAATAACACCCAGGGATATCTAGTCTAAGCCCGCCTCCAATTTTGATAAATGTTTCCACTACAACCTAAATAATTCTTTTATTATTGAATTGCTAGCATTATCACACACACACACACACACACACACACACACGGCTTCGGGATCTTTCTGAAGGAAAAATGGTAAGAGCTAGAGGCAGTGGGTGACTCTGTGGAAGCAGTATTTTCCAGGCAGAGCAGGGCAGGTGTTTACTATGCTGTCACAGTTACCACCATCTCTCCTTGGGTCTCATTGCCTATTTTGCATTTTCTCTACATCCTTCTTCCCTCACAGCTTTCCTTCTCAAAATTATTAGTCACATGTTATTAACATTCTTCTGCACTGATGCTCCGTGGAAAACCAAACGATGCTTGTCCATTGAGTATTACAAGGGAGAGTTCACTAGGCCATAGTGGCACACGCCTTTAATTCCAGCAGAGGCAGGTGGATCTTTGTGAGTTCAAGGCCAGTCTGGTCTACAGAGTGAGTTCCAGTGAGTTACACAAAGAAACCCTATCTCTGTAAACAATAACAAAAACTAACAAGGGTGAGATCTTGTTAACTTATGAAATTTATTCTAGAGCTCAGGCTTGGCAATTAAAGTTTCCCACTCAGTTATTAAAAATAACGTCAAGTTAAAAACTCTATGAGCCTGAAGGGTTACTGGTGGGATAAAGATGTACCCCTTGGTGTCTGCTGTGTTTGGGTGTGGTTTGTCCCCCAAGCTTCATTTACTGAAAGGTGACAGAATCATTAAGATGTAAAGCCTAGTGGGGAAGGTCTTTAGGTCTCTGGGGCCATTAGACTGGAATCATGGTATCCACTCCTGCCTCTCTAGCTTCCTGTTTAGCCATGTGATCTCTGCCTTTTACAGGTGCCCCTGCCACCAGTCATAAGATGCTCACCAGAGCTGAGCTGATGGCAGATTCTTACCTATGAATTCTCAGAACTATCAGTTAATAGCCTCTTTTCTTTATAAAGAGGTTTTCTTTATATATATACATATATATATATATTCTTTCTATATATATACCTGCCTCTGGCATATCATTGTAGTAATGACACTGGGTTAGAAGAAAGGGTCATGAGCCAAGGAATGCAGGTAGAAAAAAAGAGTTCATGGTTGACTCTGGAGTTCTCAGATGGAATACAAACCTTTACCTCAGGACTGCTTATTGCAAAAGCTATAGGGTAATATACTGTGCTTTAAAAATTATCTTTATGTTTTGTGTATGGGTATTTTGTCTGCATGCACGTCTCTGCACTATGTGCCTGTTTGATCACAACAGGGGCCAGAAGAAGGTGTTGAATACCTTGGAACTGGAGTTGCAGGTGTTTGTTGGACACCATGTGGGTGCTAGGAATCAGACCTAAATCCAGGTCCTCTGGAAGAACTGGCAGTGTTCTGTTTTGTTTGATTTGGTTGGGTTTTGATTTCTAATTTTTGTTTGTTTTTCCTGGAACTCACTCTGTAGACCAGGCTGGCCTTGAACTCAGAGATTTGCCTGCCTCTGCCTCTTGAGGCCTATGATTAAAGGTGTGGGCCACCACACCCAAGCAACCAGTGATCTTAACTATGGAACCATCTCTCTCTAGCCCCTGGACTGTGCTGTTTTAAGCTACTATATACCCTATTTGTTGCACCTTAACATAATATCTGGGGAGCAAGGCAGGGCCAGTTTGCTAATTCATTATCCCATAACTAACAACTGAGTGCCCTTCCTTCCTGCTCAAGATACTGTATTTGCTCAGATGAGATAAAGAACCCAGTTCTTGCCCTCAGAAAGTTGGCAAACTAGCAGAGGCAGCCCTGGTGAACGCCATTTCCTGAATTCAAAGGGGATAGGATTTCCACCTGACTAGAACCTGATGCTTATGCTTCTGGGCAGAGCTCTGGACCATCCTGAGAGTGTTTCCTGTCCCTGTATCTGCCCTCCAAGCAGCCACATTCTTGGGGGAAAAGCTCCCAAGCAAGGCTCACTGCATGCCTCTCAACCAAGGGAGGGATTGCAAAACTCAGCTTCGCTGAGGCTGTGGGATGTGCTAATCCCTGGTGGTGTCAGTCACTGCTCCTGGATCCTTTAGGTGCCTCCTGCATGCTGGCTTGATTTTCTTTTTGCAGTTGTTGGTTTGCTTTCTTATTTTTTTATTTTCTTCAGTTAGGGTCTTACTCTGTAGCCCAAGTTTGTCCCATATTTGTGACACACCTTCTACCTCAGCTTCTCTGTGGCTGGGATTAGAGCATAGGACACACCTGGTGGCTGGCCTGACTTTGGACAGTTTTTTTCCTAGGCTTAAAACAACTCTGCTAGGCTCCTTTGTTCACTCGTATTAATCCACTCATTCAGACCCCACGAAGTGCACGGACATCTGTTGTTATGGCCAAAAAACACCAGAGAGGAGATGAAGAACAAGTCATCTTTATGTGACACTCCCTCCCACAAACACTGAAACTTAACGTGTGTATTGTCCCCTAATTTAGTGATTTCAAGTATGTGTGTGTGTGTTAATAGTAGTTTTAAACAGAGAAATCGAACTGGAGAGATGGCTCAGTGGTTAAGAGCACTTGCTGCTCTTCCAAAGGAACTGAGTTTATTTCCCAGTACCCACAGTGGACCGGTAACAATCACCTGTAGCTACAGTGCCAAAGAATCTGATGCCCTCTCCTGGCTTCCCTGGGCATGTACACACAGGTGATGTATGAACGCATGCGCGCATGCACACACACACTTTAAAAGTCTTTAAAATGGAGAAGCATTTTTGAGTTGCTTTGAGGCAGGCTCTCTGGTTGACTTGCACACAGTATGCACATGTAGAAGTGCTGTCCAGATTTTCTAGAGGAGCCTGGCTGTTGTAGGTTTGGGCCATCTCATCTGCCTTGCTCACCCATGTTCTCAGCCCTTTTGCTAACCAGTACCATCTGTGTGCGGCGGGTTCCTTTTCCTGGGACCTGGTGTCCCTACTTGGCTCCATCCCCTCTTGCCTCCCACGTCCTGGCACAACACAGGCCTCCACAGTGCTCTTCCCAGGAATCTATTTAGAGCCGGTCTCCTGGGCAGCTCATGAGGAGTCACAAACCCACGATGAGATAAAAGGAGGTATTTGGAAGAAAACATTGAGCATTGACAAAGCCAAGGGGGAAATATGGGTGTTTTCATTTGCTTTCCTAAACAAGACGCGAGCAGCATGTTCTTCTTCAGCAGTCTGAAGATGTAAAGCCACACGAGATACACCCTTCTCCCAAGGTGGAGATCATACCCTTCCTGGTGTCCCCTTAGTGCCCTGTTCTCGGCATTTCACAGGCTTTCTCATGCATAGCCCATCACACCATTGGCTGACTGTATTCTCCATGGACCTTTAATATCTTCCAGAGAAGTGACCGGCCTCACTCAGGGCTATACAGCATAAACAGCACTGTGCACAGCAGATGCTCAGCAGAGAGTTGTTGGGTTGAGCTGAATGAGATAAAAACATGTTGGTAATATCTTGGACACATTTTAAAGGGCCTGAAGTCCAACCACCATTTGGAAAACCCAGAAGATCATTCTCAGTTCTAACTGAGAATATCTAGAAAACATAGCAATACTCATACCTTTCTCAGTGAAGGATTCATCAATGACACTTTCAGCCTGGTTTGCTGAAGAGGCATGCAGGCAAAAGGTGTCATAAGAGCACTGTTGCCATCACCGGTTAGCTCATGTTTGCGTATGAAGAAGGGACATAGTAGTACATGTAAGAGAACATATTCCATAGAGTCTAAGGTGGGAGACAGATGTCAGTCTGTTTCCACATATCAGCAGACACACTGGTCATGCCTTTGGTCAGGCATCCATATGCAAGCAAGACTGAGGAGCCCTAGGAGG
>LOEQ01001607.1:120464-135900 GCA_001685075.1 Bramus lutescens
TAGAGCTCCTGTATGTGCTATTAAGTATGATATTAGCTGTAGAGCTCCTGTATGTGCTATTAAGTATGATATTAGCTGTAGGGCTCCTGTATGTGCTATTAAGTATGATATTAGCTGTAGGGCTCCAGCATGTGCTATTAAGTATGTTATTAGCTGTAGGGCTCCTGTATGTGCTATTGAGTATGTTATTAGCTGTAGGGCTCCTGTATATGTTATTAAGTATGATATTAGCTGTAGGGCTCCAGCATGTGCTATTAAGTATGATATTAGCTGTAGAGCTCCTGTATGTGTTATTAAGTATGATATTAGCTGTAGGGCTCCTGTATGTGCTATTAAGTATATTAGCTGTAGAGCTGGACATACACGATAAAAGTATGATATTAGCTGTAGGGCTCCAGCATGTGCTATTAAGTATGTTATTAGCTGTAGGGCTCCTGTATGTGCTATTGAGTATGTTATTAGCTGTAGGGCTCCTGTATATGTTATTAAGTATGATATTAGCTGTAGGGCTCCAGCATGTGCTATTAAGTATGATATTAGCTGTAGAGCTCCTGTATGTGTTATTAAGTATGATATTAGCTGTAGGGCTCCTGTATGTGCTATTAAGTATATTAGCTGTAGAGCTCCTGTATGTGCTATTAAGTATGATATTAGCTNTAGAGCTCCTGTATGTGCTATTAAGTATGATATTAGCTGTAGAGCTCCTGTATGTGCTATTAAGTATGATATTAGCTGTAGGGCTCCTGTATGTGCTATTAAGTATGATATTAGCTGTAGGGCTCCAGCATGTGCTATTCACACACACAAGAGCCTTTGTTCCAGTAGCAATTTTTTGAGATTTGTGACTTTATTTACATTTTGTAGTGTTATTCTAGGGCTCAAACCCCAGAGAAGAAGAGAAGAAAAACCAAGGATGGCTACTTAACTTTGTTACATTTTTCTCCATCTATAGTTTTTATTCATTAGCTTCTGCCTTTTTTTTCTGTCTGAAGAAGTGTTTTGCTTTCATTTTTAAATTTTATATTTTATAATTTAGGGGACTAGATAATTCTAGTGTGACAGTTTTACCTACCCCTTTAATGTTTCGATTGACAAGTAAAAATTACGTATATTTATGGTATGCATAATGCCTTAGTATGTGAACACTGTGGAATGGCTAACCCAAGCCATTACCTGTGGCTTGCCTCACACACTTATTTTATATGTAGAGTGATCATGTAAGCCTCTCGTAGGGATATCAACTTGTAATACACTGCTCATAGCTACCGTCCTGCGATGTTCAACTCATATCTTGAACTTTTTCCTCATACCTAATGAAATTGTTGTATCCTTGACCAATGTCATCACAGTTTCCTTCCATCCAAGCCTATTGTAACCACTGTTATCCTCTGCTTCAGTGAGTTTCACTTTTGAGTATCCCTCATGCAGATGAGGCCATGAGCGTTTGTCTATCTTGGCTTGTTTTATTTACTGTGCTGCCTTCTGGGCTTTCATATCACAAATAACAGGATTTTTTTTAAGCTGTGTTGTACATAGACACCGTACCTTCTTTATCCATTCATCTACTGATGGACACTTAGGTTGGTTTTTAGAACTTGGATCATGCAAATAAATATAACTGCAACCAGCACAGGAATGCATACATGTATGGTCTCACCCCTTTTCAGTAAATGTACAGAAGTGGAATTGCTGGATTATACGGTAATTTGATTCTTTGCTTCTTGATAAATGCCTGTAGTTTTCCATAATAGTTAAACTAACTTACTTTCCTACTAACAGTATAGTATACAAATGTTCTCTTTCCCACATTGATGTTTTCTGGTCAATACTTCTCTTTCATCTTTTTTATAATGACCATTTTAATTGAAGGGAGCTCATATCTTTTTATATTTTTCCAATATCCAAAAATAGTTAGTGGGAGATTTGGGCAGATTTTTATTTTAATTAATTTTTGTTGTTGTTGTTGTTGTTTGTGTAATTTATTTTCTTTGGTTTATAGAAGACAATAGAGATTTCTGATGGGGAATCTCTGTCGGCCAATGAACTTTAAGAGGTGGGATCAAGTTAGGAGTGTGCCCTTTAGGGTACCCGGAGAAAAATGCTGGATGGTCCAGGGTTCTCTCTCTCTCTCTGGTTCCCATGCTACACAACTGAGCTTGAACTTCTCACTCCTGTTTTGTGAGTTTACCCCTTATAATAAAGAAAAATATAATTGGTCTGTCTTGTAGATAGCCTAGTATTTCTCGACCCGTGACAATTCAACAGGTTTGTGTGTGTGTGTGTGTGTGTGTGTGTGTGTGTGTACTTGACTTCCAAGGTTATTAGTTACAACTTTGAATTTAATTTTAAAATTTTAACATACTAATAGCAATATTAACCATAAAATCTCACAGCATTTCTGTACATGCATATACTTGTTCATGCAATTTGATTATGACCTGTCTTGATGTTCTCATATTTTCTCATGTTTCTTGTAGTTGAAGCATCTTGGCTATTTCTTCAATTTAGAAATATTTTAGCTATTATTTCCTTAATATTTTGTGTCCTACCTTGCCTTACCTCCTTTAATCACACACTTACTGGTCTGTCTGAGGCAGTCCTGTGGTCCAGTATTCACTCCTCTTTCTCTTGGTGCCTTTAGTCTGTGCTTCACAGTGAGCGGTTTCTATTTCTGTGTCTTCAAAGCCACATACCAATTTGCCTTTGGTGCCTAAGTCAGTGTGAATCTCACCCAGTGCATTTTACATCTTTGATGCTTTTCCTTCCATATTTAGAGGCCATTTCAGGTGTGGGCTTGAAATAGGGCTTTTCAATAGAGCCCAGGCTACCTTGTCTCAGGATCATTCTTTCCATTTTCTGAGTGTTGGAATTACAGATGTGGTCCATGGGTGCCTAGCTAGAAATGCATTTTATAGAAACATCTTCATTACTTTGCCTAATATATCAAATGTATCTCTAGTGTACATTCCCTTTGTTTAAATAATAATATAAATATTAAATTAGCATTAATTTTGTAAAATATTTGTAAATAATAATAGTATTAATTTTCATGAAATTAATAATAGAGGTGAGATGGCAAGAGCTAGAGAAATTGGAAGTTTGCTGTGAGACTGTGTTTCCTAGAAATGTCAGAAGCTATACCCATGAAGTCTCATCAGCATGACTGTGTTAGCCAGTTCTAAACTACAAGGACACGGATGGCCGTGCTATGGTGGAAGACGAAAGCTTGTGGAGCCTCTACCCTTCTTCCTCAAGAACGGAGTGTGATGGAGCCTGGCAGAGCCTGGTAGAGCCTGGTAGAGCCTGGCAGAGCCTGGCAGATGTTCTGCTGCTGGGCTCTTTCTCAGCCCCTTTCTCACATTCTGAACATTTGGAATGCAGTTACCACATCTATTTCTATTAACCTTCCTTATTAATGCTATAATTTGAATCATTTTAATTTTGAACAGGATTTATTTTCCTGTTCACATTTTACAAATCAATTCTTCGTGTTCTTGGTCATTTTCCCCTAGGTGCCCAACTTCAGTTCTTTTGTCTTAAAAAGTGCTAGACACCGTTCCCGAGTAGGGCCAAGTACGAAGAAGAAAATTGATTGTGCTGATCCTGATTGAGTCTTTGCTCAGTAGGATCAGGACAATATTTAGCTCAGTTTTAATGCCTCCCCACTTTTGAGACTAGACCCTTCTCATTACTAGCCTCAGCTCCAAGAGGTATAAGATTTTCAATTCAGAATGATGGAAACAATCACTGTCCTGGCCCTCTGGGACGTCAGAGTTTATTGCTTTTTAAGGTAGTTAACTCTATTTGAGCACTTCTTAGCTGAAATCAGAGACTACAAATCCCAGAAACTCTCACTGGCTGTTTCTCTTTCTTGGGATCTCTGTTCTTAAAACTTTGACCACATTGGCTTCACTGGACTCCAGTGCCTCCTCCCAGAAAAGCCACCGGGACTCTACCCTGCCTTTCTCACTGTGTAACTGGGGGCAACTGTGGGGGTCCTCTGCCTTGCTTCTATAGAGAATACCATCCTCTATCAATTATTCCCAACATCAAGAAAACTAGTATTACGTGTATTTATCCAGGGCTTTACATAGGAAGGCAAATCTAGTCCCCTTATTCCACCAGCACAAGAAGTAGAAATCTCATGAGATAGATGGTTTTTAAGCATTTAAAAATATTGTCCAAGGCAAGGCCCAGGAGATGCTCTTTGCTAGGCTTTCAAATTACTTCCCAGATAATGACTAATGGCGATGTTCATTGCCAAAGCTGCAGAATTCAATATGCCTTACCTCCCTCTTTTGTTTTAAGCTGTGATTTTATAATACACAATGTTTTGCACAATGTGTTATGTAGTTGTGATACAGTCAGCTTGTGTAACTGAAGAACTTGACTATTTTTTTTATTCTGAGTTTTAGTTTGAGAACTTGAAACCAGAACCTCATTCATGCCAAGTATATGTCATACTGCTGAGTTGTACTCCCAGCCTGAGGAACATGTACAATTTCTATAGGTGATTGAGAATACACTTGGAAAAACTCGGAGACTATCTAAGGACAGACATTTGCTTTGGGTCCTCTAAAGGCAGGTTTTGCTCTCTGTCAATTTTTCTTCACTTTTGCTTCTGTGATGGAACGAAACTCGCCAAACTCCTGGTCCTGCTTGCCCACATCCTAAAGTCTGAATTAGTCCTCTAAATGTGCAGTGGCTGCTAATGACATTACTTCTGCTCTGTCTTTCTGTGACTTTGTCCCTCTTTGCATAGAAGGAGATGAACGGGGGGAAACCGAACAAGATGCTTAAGATCCCAGAGCTGTTAGCTTGTTCTCTCAGGATTTCAGATCAAGATCTGCTTGAGGAAAAGTCTCATGTGCCTCATCTTGCTTTGCTTTGGGTTGTGAATCCTGGCCAGCTATACACACAACGATGGTATGGAACACAGGAAGCTTTGTGATGCTATTCTCCTGCAGGGGCTCCTTTAGCTGTTCGTCTGCTCAAAGAATAGACAAGGAAAGTCATCTGGGACGAGACTGTTGAATGTATGTCAGAGTTGGCTGATAATCCACCCGGGGTGTATTGGATTTGCTCAGAGATCAGATTGGAGCTCAGACATTCCACATGACTGTATTCTACCTGAAGAGAAAGATGAGTTTTAGTTTTATTCAGCAAAGAACAGTAAACTCAGAATTTGCCTGAACCTATTTTCTTATGAATTTCTGTTCAAACACACTCCAGTTCCAGCAATGGGAAGAGAAACACGCTCGCCCTAGAGACTCTCCACAGCTGCGCGGGGCTTCTCCTAGAGGAGGTCTAAACTGAATGAAATTTGATAAAAGGTTTTGATCTCACAAACCTTCCTAATAATTTTGTGGTATGGGTCAAGCAGGCATGTTCCTTGTAAAAAAAGATGATAAAATTATACTGACCCCACGATGGCCCACACTGGAGCTGTCCCTTGAGTGAGACCTCCATAGACAGAGAGCTGATTTCACGTGACTGGGGGTAAAGTCTGAGCCTGCAGGCGGAAGCAGGGGACTTGGTGGAGGAGAAAAAGAACACCAGCCCAGATTGTCTGCAGCAGGAGAAAGGTTCATCTCAGCTGCCTCAAGACTGGATCAAGGCTTAGCATCAGGTCATTGGTGCCTATCACTGGGGCAAAGAGGGGTTATTTTTATTAAGTATTCCTGTTTGTGTAGGAGCTTTTGGTCATTAATCATTTACCTCTCAGGGCTCGTGGGACTTTTGCAATGGGAAAGAAATGACACCATCTAATTCTACAGCTACAGACTTGGGAACAGTACTGTCCACTGCTGTCCCACCTAAGGAGCCAACCAAAGCCACACACAAGAATCTGGGGAGCCAGGTCAAGAGACCTGAAGATTTCTGTCCCACGCTGATGTGAGGTGTTCTGGTTTGATACAAAGCTGACTGATTTCTTTTTAATTTTTAATGTGACATGATAGATGCTGAGTTGCATTAAAGCAAAAAACAAACAGAAATTTCGCCTCATTTCAGACTTCTGGTTGGAAATTCTGCTGGGTCCTCACAATGTTTAAATCGAAATGTGCATTTATGTAGCAAAGATTATAAGGCATTGCTTGCTCATCCTACCTTCTTGGAAGAATGAACCGATGAGCAAACATTCCGTGTAGGTGTGAGTAAACAGGGGACCATGAGAGAATTGCGTGGAGGTTGGTGAGCCTACCATTCATCTAGCGGCTTCCTGGAGAAAGTGTCTTTTGAAGTTCAGCTAAAAGATACCTAAATCACTGTAGCTCAAAATCCTTTCAACCCAGGTCCTTTGAAGTAGCTTTCCTATTTCTGTCTACGGGCTGTAAACACCTGAAAGTATTACAAGATGGTGTGATTCCAGAGAAACCCACAAGAACATGTAACAGAGGAAATGAAGAGAACTCTGACCTTGAGAGCCTTACAATCTATCAACTGGCCGGGTGTGGTGACTCACGCTTTTAATCACAGAAGGCAGAAGCAGGAGGATCTCTGTGAGTTTGAGGTCAGCCTGGTCTGCAAAGAAAATTCTAGGACAGCCAGGGCTGTTACACTGTCTCAACCAACCAACCAAAAACAAACAAACAAACAAAACCAATCTATCACCTGTGAGGCAGGTAAGGGGCACATGCATACAGTGAGGGTGGTGCCAGTGAAGCCATTTGGATCTTAGATAAAGCACAGAAAGATCCTGAAGGTTCAGCATGCTCTTGGGTGCGGTGAGGAATGAGTGAGGTCAGGATAACCGCCTTCCTCCAGCGTAAGGCAGACCTTGGTTCAAATCCATGTAGAACTTTGGGGCTGAAAGTCTCAAGTCAGGTGGTATGACCAAAGCCTGCCTTTATAACCTAAAAATGAAAGTAAGAGTGTCTGGAAAGTGGACACATGGCACCAGGGCAAATCCAGAGGATGTGGGTTTGAGACTCATTCCACTCTGGGAGTCTTCTTTAGATAAATAGTGCACGGTTCGGACTTTAATACGAGGGAGTTGAGTAAATGTTTAGTAAGGAAGAGAAGTCGTCAGCATGCTTCCAAGGGCTATGCCAGAGGAACTGGAGAGACTTTGACAGCCCAGGTCAGCACAGTGCCTGTAGATGCCACTCAGTTATCCTATATATGTTAAAAAAGGGAAGAAATTAAAAAAGAATTGCGCATTGTTAATATGGAAGAAGCTGACAAGCAGTACAAACATTTGCAGGTCCAGACAAACAGCGCGATGCTTTAGTAGCTGTCTGTCACGAGCAGATGGCAGCCACACTGAAGATTCTCTCAGCTGACAGACGACAACTGTTTTATAGTGACATCCTGGACAAGCAGAACAGGGACATCCCAACTCTCCTCTTCAGTGTGTTTAACCAAACTTGCTTTTTATTGCTGATAGCTTAGGAAACTTTCTATCGCCTGCTCTCATCACTTACAGGGCCACTCACACAAATTTAGATCAGATTGAAAATGCTTTTCTCAGAACCTTGAGAACTCCAAGAGTCATGTGATCTAGACAAATTTTCCATGCTGGCTGCTGGCTTTGCATGTCAAATTTTGTCTCTCCTCCACCATCATCCTAATTCCAGAGCTGGGCATTAGAGGATGCACTCGTTCTAGGATGAGATGTCTTGGTTATGCAGATCACTGGGTAAGCAGCCAATAAGAGGGTTTCTGGAATCCATTTATGCAAGTATGAGCTAGCAATCAACTCTACAGCAAAGTTACATGACCCACATAATGCATTCCACTCTGCTCAAGCTGAACGCGTCCTCAACCCACCTGCATAACATCCTATCTGGAGGAAAACGTGACAGGAAATTCAGGATTCCTGAGGCTAGCTTCAAGACACCCTGCTTCTACAGGTCATATCAGCATTCTGAAACTTTTCTCACTAGTCACATATTTGAAGTTTTTATTGTATTTAGCTTATTTGTGTGTGCGTGCACGCTCACGCCGTGGTGCATAGGTGGGGGTCTGAGGACAACTCGCAGGAGCCAGCTCTCTCCTTTCATTGTGTCGGTCTCAGGAATCAAACTCAGAGTTGGCGGGAAGCAATTTTACCTACTGAGTCATCTCACCTCAAAACAATCCGATATCCTCATAACTGTTACTCAAAGTGACTACTGGGGGTATTTGGGGGTTCGTGCTCAGGACACTCTCTGAAGCTAGTGTCTTGCCAAACTTAGAAATGATGTCTGTCCTTTCCAGAAGGGACAAATTGAAATTAAACTGACTGGAAGGTAGGGATGCTTCATAGGATAAGGAAGCGCTTTGCCTCCTTTGTTTGCGGGTTCTATCTGTAACCCCAACCTCTCTCTGGAGTGGTTGGGATATACCTAGCTCTGATCTCTTTCATCTTTCAGGAAACCCCTTCTGGGAATGTTCGACTGTCTCTCCCCTCCCCCTCTGCAAAGGAGACAAGAGAATAAGTTGGTGAGCTAGTCAAACCTGCCTCGGGGCTCCCCCCACACACTGATGAAGGCAGAATTTGGGAAACTGGGGTTCACGGGGTGGTGGTCATTCCAGAAATGTAACCCTTCAGAAACGTGCTGCCCCGGCTCTGGAAGACCAGTAAAACAAATAAAGCTGCCGCCTATTTGGAGCACACGCTGGGTCCTTCCACATCTGCAGGACATTTAGCTCCTTGCATCTGGTAGTGTTTGCGCAAATATAATTCCATATTCACTAATAATTCCTGGGGCTAAAGTCCCCCCCCCATAACCTTGTTAATATTCTCTCAAGGCCTGGTGTGAACGCTTCATAGCATTTTGATTAGAATTCAATCTTCTGTGTCCCCCCCCACACACACACCCTGTCTCTCCCTCTCTCCTCTCACGCTTTCCCGGCCCCTGGTTTCCTGGCCACCCACATGAGGAGACATTCTCCCTCCCTTCCAGTCTCCATTCTCAGTTTCAAGGAATTTCCTTGTGTCAAAGGCAAAGTGTGATTGACATATTTTTCCCCTCCTAAGCACGGTCATCTCAGTTTGACTTAACCATCTCCTTATGGGACCCATACAGTCATTACCTGGGCGAGAGAGACCTCCTCCTTGCCCTTCTTAAGGGCCGGCAAAGCTCCATGCAGCTTGGCATTTTTATAGACTTAAATTCTTGCTCCCCCCTCTCCTTATTTGCTACTTGTGGAGGGGGTGGTGGTGGTGGTGTTGCTATTGGCACTAGCAAGCATTCCCTGACAAACTGCACCTTGAGATTGAAGGAATTTTAGTTATTCACATTCAGGTAAACCAGCTGCCTCCTTTGAGTGCCCTCTGTCTGCCAGGAAAGGGATTTAATTGCTGGTCTTCAGACCTAGGGGGAGATGGATATAGCAAGGTAGGTTTCCAAGTGAATTCACCAACTCTGGGCAAGCTGCATATTCCTTGGGCTTATTCATCTTCATGACCAACTTGTTTGTCTCTCAGGAGAAGAAAATAAAAAAATAAACAAAAGCAAAGATTTATACTTTGAGGGATCAAATTCAACCTATGGAGAAGCTCTTGGCAGGGAAAGTTCTTGGCTGGAATGAGCTGCTGGCGTTGGAATGTACGTGCTTTCTCGGGGTGTTTAAAGAAGGCCTCTTCTATCAGCATCCCCACGGTCTCTAAGTGCTACTGCCCTTCTGAACATCGTGAACTATGACCTTGGAAGGTCACCCACAGCTTTTCATTTTGGAAATACCCCTTTCTATGAAGTGGTCACATATACAACCACACCCTGCCATTTCCCAGTGAGGAACCACTTCTGCTGCTGCTGGTCACATACACTGCTAATCAAAGCCAAGGTTGCCGATAGAGCTAGCGCCTTGCAGGAATTCTCCTCTTAAGGGCATGTTTGCTAACTCTCAGATCTCATTTTTCCACAAGAGAATAAAGTTCTAGGAGTTTTCTTTCCAGAATTTCAGCAATAGTATTTCAGCTTCAATATGAAGTTGTATGTTTATAACTATAATACCTAACGAAGTGTATGGTATTCCCTTGTCTCAGCATAATGTAACAAAAATAATGTTTGTCACTATGTCACCTGCGTTATGACAAACAAAGTCTGGAGCCAGCCTGAAACAAGCCCACATTCTGGCATTGCCAGTCACAACACTATGTGTTTCATTGATTGCATCCTTTAACTGGCACATGTTAATAGCTGTACATATTTACAGGCTCTATGTATGTACTTATTGTGTGATAATCCAATGCATACACATGCGTAATGATTAAGTCAAGTCAACTAGCACTTCCATTTTCTTAAACATTTATGATTTCTTCTTCTTGGGAGCATTCAAATCCTCATTTATAGTTCTTTATCAAATAAAGATTAAGTGTATGCTGCTGTATTATGGTTCCTGTTACTTGATTCCCCCCATGCCAGCTTTCTCTGATTCCTACCCATAGTAATTACCACTCTGCTTTCCGATTCACTTTTAGCTTTCATATGTGAAAGAACACGTAAAATCTTCCGTTCTGTGTTCGCCTTATTTCACTTACTATCTTCCAGTTCCATCTGTTACCACAAATGATAGGATTCCATTCTGTTTTAGGATGGAGTAAATACCCCATATATACCATCCATACACATATGTATTCATGCACACACATATTTTTATTTGTGGATTGTGTGTGTGTGCATACACACATGCATATTGCATTTTGTAGATGCTCTATCTGATTATAGGGATGATGCTACAGTAAACAAGGTCAGGCATCACTTTGATAAGGTGCTTCCGCTTCCTTCTGCTCTGTATCCAGAAGTGGGAAAACTGGACTGCACAAACCTCCGTATATCACATTCTGTGACGGTGGTGATGATTTACATCCTCAGCACGTGTGACTACATTGCTTTTTCTCCGCAAGGAAGTGTTTTAAATTGGTGCTATTCCCTGTTGCTCTGGGAATATTTTGCTAAAGAAGAAAGCTGAGTTATTGCCATTGTATCCATACCTGGAAGAGTGTATGCTAGCCTGTGTCCTACCCAGACTACTACCCCAGCATAAAAGTATAATTATGGGATGGTGGGTGGAAAGAATAGTACCAAAAAAAGCACCAGCTGTAAAAGGTCTAGAACAGACCCTGAGACATTTTTGTCTTTTCTCGGTTTACTATTACAGGCTTCCATGTGTCGTCCATTGAAGTGGTGATCTGAACAAGTCCACACATTAGCCTAAGCTGTTTCTGTACACAATTCGTATTTTAATCCCCAAAATAACAGGTGTTCTTGTCTACTGTGTGAAGCAGTATGCCCTTTTATTCACTGTGAAAGGCCAGCCCTGATTTCTGGGAGACAAGGGCCCAGGTGGCATTTTGGAGGGGGTTCTTGCTCCCTTTTCTGTAGATGGACTTTTCCACCAGAAGCCCCAAATAATGACATAGAGACTTATTAATTATGAAAGCTCAGTCTTAGCTTAGGCTTGCTCCTGATTAGTTGTTACAGCTTAAAACAACCCATGTCTTTTAATCTGCACTCTTTTTCGTAGCTGGGTAACCTTTACTCTGCACTATCCATCCTGCTTCCTCCTTTGTGAAAGCCCAGAGATTTGACTCCATCCCATCTTGACTTAAGGTCAGAGAGTTCAAATTTATCCTTGATCCTCAAGGCCAGATAATTGGATGTTTGATCTAAGCTGTGGTTACTGGATGCTTTGAGAATTAAGGAAGTAATTACATGCTTTTGTTCCTTGTATCATAGTAAGGAAGTCTTTTGCACCTCCCTTTTGCTTGGGATATGTGTTTTGAGAAATGGATTTGGGGGATACAATATTCACTGGATTCCCTCCTGACTCTATCTTCTGTCTGTTTCTTTCCTCAATCCTCACTCCCTCTTTCAGGCATATTTGAACAGGTTGGCTGGCTTCCGACACTCCTTGTCTGACTGTCAACCCCACCTTACTTCTTCCCAACTTTCCCTCTCTCTTCCCAGAAGTCCCACCTCTCTCTCTCTCCTGCATAGTTATTGGCTATTTAGGTTTTTATTGCACCAATCACAGCAGTACTTCTTCACAGTGTACAAATATTCTACAACATTTCCCCCTTTTGTCTAAATAAAAAGGAAAGTTTTAAATCTAACGTAGTAAAACTATGTACAGTAAGAACAGTTATCAGGTAAGTATTACTTTTACAATATCCAGTCTATCTGTATTTGTCAAATTTAGAGAAAATATTCCATTATGCATCTTAAATTGCACCTAATTTACTTTCTATCCTGACTTGTATTACCAACTCCAAACTAGCTTTTTAGACCTCAAAACATTTTCTTAGATAAACAACTTAAGATTATATGTCTCTCAACCTTATATACTTTAAGCCTTTTGTGAGATTTTTTTCTAAATTTGGTAACAAGGAAAGCTATAACTAAAACTGTCTAATCTTTAGCCCCATCAAAGATCCAAGAAGTATATAATCTTACCTGAATAAACAGGAAGTACAGAGTAAGCAACTTTCAAAACTATAGAAATGATGAAGACATCTGGCTGCCTGGGAAGTCAACCAAGGTTCCTATGCAATTTCAGGTTATCCGTCTTTTGCCTATAGGACTAGAATATCTGACAACTTTTTTGTGAAGCAGGAATATTGGAGGCTGTCCTATCTTGTCTTGGAAAAGTTTGGCAGTTGCCTTCTTTTGTGTACTGCTCATCTAATTTGGGCAGTGTATTGTCAGCAGCTGAGGCAAGGGCAGCTTCTTGCCCAAATGCCTAGCCTTGCCATGATAAAAGCAAACTACATATGGAGGTTCTTTAATGCCCATCATCTTTTTCTGAAGTAAGTTGGTGCTGTCAGGAGCAGATGTGTCTCACTGTCATGAAAAGTCTTATGTCATTAAAACATTTTAAATGTCATATTCTGTAGGTCTCTGAAGTGTTTGAAGTCCATCTATTTAAAATATATCTCTGTTTGATCTTGAAAACATACCTAACATGGCTATCTATATGTTTGATTGTTATAGATTACTAACTACTGACATGTCATTCTTTATTATCCTAAAAAGCTTTCAAGAACTAAAATTTTACATTACATTTTTAAATTAACTGCATAGGTACAATACCTTAAACAAGAATTAGAGACATAAAATACAATATAGCAAAAATAATCTTAAATTTGCATCAATATAAAAAATCTATACCAATGTAAAATATTTGAAACTAGTAATTGCTTTTTAGTTTGAGAGTATATTTAATAATTTATCCCCTTATCTTTTTAAAAAATTATTTTTTAAAATATTTATTTATTTCTTATGTATTCAATATTCTGTCTGCATGTATTCCTACAGGCCAGAAAAGGGCACCAGACCTCATTGCAGATGGTTGTGAGCCACCATGTGGTTGCCGGGAATTGAACTCAGGAAGAACAGGCAATGCTCTTAACCGCTGAGCCATCTCTCCAGCCCACCCCTTTATCTTATAAGTTTTACATACTCCCCCTTTTTTTTTCAGAATGAGATTCCTGAATCTAATTCCCTTTGCTTAGTTTCCTCCCTGACTATGACTAATAACAACTTGTAACCAACTCCCCCAAATGATGACAAACATTCACTGAGTGACCAAAAATCAGCCACTCCACCTCTTGGGAATGTGGGAATTGTGCTCTTAAAATCACTTCCTCTTGTCTGGGGATGACAGTATCTTTAGGGGATCCTGAAAAAAAATGAGATGAAGATCAAGTCCTGGGTTAACTAACTATTGGCCAGTCTCAGTGTGATGGGAAAGTACAGGGGTTTATCTGAAGCTGAGGTTGGACCATATTAGCTAACCACTTTGAAGTTGTCCTGAGAATTTTGTAGACCAAAGCTGATCTTTGGGTGGTGTTTGGCAGCTTTCTGGTATTAGCACCATTCAAGTGGTCTTATCATCGTTGGGCCCCATCATCCTTTTGGAGACTTCAAAGGTCACTGTTAGTCATGGCCATGGTTCACTGCAGAAAACTTAAACATTTAAAATGCCATATGGAGAGGTTAAAGGACCATAATCTATTAAATGTGTCTGGGGTACAGAATCTCATTTTCTCATTCCTGCTTCAGACTTAATACCAAAATCATGTAAAGAACCTAGTCGAAGCCTAAATCTAGAATTAGTTAGTACTCTATATGACCATTAATATCACAACATAAAGTTTAAATATATATTATATAATAATATAAATTTTGAGATAATATTTAAGCCTTAGAAAAGTTTTAAAGATTCAAAATAAAGTGAAAAGATTATGAGATTAGTGGCAACAGAATAGTTCTTAAATTTTGATTTTTTTCTGTCCCATATAGGTGGCTTTTCTGACATGAGACAGAGACCTTGGATTTTCCTTTAACAAGCATGCTTGAATTTAGATAAGGAGAGAGTCACACTCCAACTCCAAGGCTAGCTTTAAATTTTAATTGAGTTGAGACCACAAAACATCATTTACCTTATATACCTGTAGAGAACAGCAAAATCAAACATTTGGGAATATTTATGAATTTTTTGTCTTGGAAATATGTTATACCTTTAGGCCAATTTACTCTTTTTTGGGACATTTTCTCTGAATGATTTGTCCTTTTATTTCAGATGGCTCGTTTGTCCAGTCATCTTCAGATTCTCTAGATAAATGCTTTTATTCTCCTGGAAAGACAAAAACAAAACCTTGCACCTAACATTGAGGAATTCCCATTTTTTGGTGGGTTATTTCCGATCAAATGAAAGACATTTGTTAGTCTTATAAATTAATTTAAATGGAATGGTCATACAGTTTGATGAACTATAGCCTCTCATAAACAAGAGTTCTTTCCTGTTGGAATATAATCTTTATCAATCTTGATAGTATCTTCCCCTGTGGAAACAAAAGTCACATCTCTTCCCCAATGTAACACATATCCTGGTTTTCATTCTGAAGTCAACACATCTTTAAAGTATATCGATTGATTTAATTTAGCAGTTTTTATCCTATTATCTAATGTCTCTCCACAGCTGTTGCTCTTTTCTTGTTAGCATTTAAAGATTTGCAGTCAATAAAGTGTTGTGCAGTCTATCTCTGGGGTTCTTTATTATCCTTTTCTGTTTATTAAGAATATCTTTTGGCTACGAAGTTCTGGCTCAGGTCTCCTACCTCGAGCCGTGCAGCGAGCAGACGCATCAGAGACGAGTGGAGCTGGTCAGGATGATCACAGGTGTGCAGCTTGCCATCTTCACCAACATGCTGGGCATGTCGCTTTTCTTGCTTATGGTTCTCTATCACTACGTGAAGGTCAACAATCCCAAGAAGCAGGAATGAAAGTAGAGCTTTCTCCACCCCAGGGTTTCAGGACATAGTCTGAGGCAAGATGGAGGATGTGAGGCGCCCTCACACTTCACTTCATCCCTCCTACCCATCACAACATACAAAGCAACTACACCTGGATTTTTCCAAACAACTTTTATTTCCTCAAGGTCTTCCTTAACTCTATGCAACAAGAAGCTGCCACTGAATAGGGCCCAGTATAGGGGCTTCTTTCTT
>LOEQ01001607.1:148869-159227 GCA_001685075.1 Bramus lutescens
TCTTTATTAACCAATGAAAGTAACACATAGACAGATGACCCTCCTACACCAAGTAGGGGGTTCCCAGGTCTTGCTAACATCGCCCAAACTTCCCCATCTGCCCAGCTCCTGGTGCTTACAGGCAACTGGTCATTGGAATCTACTCTTCTGCTAGCTTAAGGTGCCAACAGGTATGAAGTTCTCAGACTATCAGCTTTAAGCCCATACTTTCATTCACCCAAACAATTTCACATATGCAAGACTCAGGTAAGAAACAACAACATGAATATAACTAAGAAAGTCCAATAACCTAGTAATACTAAATCCCAGTAAAAATTATTTCAAAGAAACGTCAGGCAAAGAATTCAAAGAAATGATAATAACTATATTCAAACAATTATATTCAAATAGCTATATTCAAACTCAAATGCGACACTAATATACTTCAAAAGAACAAAACAAAGAAAGTAATGAAATAGGAAAGCCAATACAAGATATGAAAACAGAATTCAATAAAGGGGTAAAATTACTGAAGAAAAAACAACCTGAAGTAATAAATGAAAAGGTAATAAGCTGAATAAAACTGCAATGGAAAGTCTCTCTGATAGGATGACCCAGGTGGGAAACAAATCATCAGGGCTGAAAGACAAGGTGGAGGAACTGAGTCACACAATGATGAATGATCAGTTCATAAAGAGAGAAGAACAAAACATGGGGGAGCCTTGAGACATTGCAAAAAGTCCAAATGTTAAGACTGTAGGCATAGAAGGAGAAGAGTAACACACCAAAGGTATGGATATATTTTCAATAAAACCATAAAAGAAATATTTCTGTACATATGAAATAGTGTACACCAAGCTATAAGAGACCTACAGAACTCCAAATAGATCAGAGAGAAAAAATACTGTGTGACATATAGTCAAAACACTTGTCTTGGTTACTGTTCTATTACTGTGAAGAGACTCCATGACCAAGGCAACTCATAAAAGAAAGCATTTAACTGGGGCTTGCTTACAGATTCAGAGGGTTAGAGCCCATGGCCATCATGGTAGGAAGCATGGCACCAGGCAGGCAGACATGGTGTTTGAGCAGGAGCCAAGAGCTCACATCTGATCTACAGATTGGAGGCAGAGAGACAGGGAGAGGCAGAGGAGGAGAGGGGAGAGAGGGAAAAAGAGAAACAGAGAGAGGGTGAGCCCCCCGAGACATTCCTCCCTCAATAAAGGCATACCTCCTAATTCTTCTTAAACAGTCTGCCAGCTGAGAATCAAGCATTAAAATATATAAGCCAATGAGAGGCCATTCTCATTCAAATCGCAGAATAAAGGGTATCAAAAACTGAGAGAAAGAGAGAGAGAGACAGAGACAGACAGAGAGAGACAGAGACAGAGAGAGAGAGAGAGAGAGAGAGAAGTCAAGCCAGTCACTGATAACAGCAAGCCCATCAGAATGACACCTGATTCTTTGACAGAAACATTTAAAGCCAGAAGGCCACCGAAAGATGTATTGTAGGTTGTAGATGACGATTGTCAATACGAACTATTATATCTAACCAAACTAATAAAAGCATCAAATGAGATTGATTTAGTGAATTCTACCAGAACTTCAGAGAATAATTAACATTAATACTACTCAAATTATTCCATGATTGATGACTACCTTAATTGTCATCATAGAACCTTCATCCAGCAACTGATGGAAGCAGATGCAGAGATCCACAGCTAAGCCCTGGGCTGAGCTCTTGGAGCTCCTCTCTTTTCTATGAAAGAAGAGGAACTATATTATGAGAAAAGGGCCCAAGACCATGATGGGGATACCCATAGGAACAGTTGACTCGAGCTAGTGGGGAACCAGCTTAATATGATCGAATTAGGCTCTCTGAATATGGGTGACAGTTGTGTGGCATGGGCAGTTTGTGGGGCCACTAGCAATGCAACCTGTATTTATTCCTAGTGCATGATCTGGCTCTTTGGAGTCCATTTCCTATGGAGGGATACCTTGCTCAGCCTTGATACAGTGGGGAGGACCTTAGTCCTGCCTCAAGTGATGTGACAGACTTTTTTGACTTCCCATGGGAGGCCTCACTCATCTGAGGAGTGGATGGTGGGTGGGGTGGGGGAAGGTGGGAGGAATGGGAGGACAGGAAGGAGAGGAAATTGGGATTGGTATGTAAAATAATATTGTTTAAAAAAATAGAAAAGGAAGGGAGGCTCCCACACTCTTTTTTATGGTGCTATATCACATTGATAACAACACCAGATAAGAAAAAAAAGAAGAAGAAAATTACAAATGGGCCCTCTTGATGAACATAGATGCAAAAATTTTTAATAAAATACAAACTGAATTCAAACAAAATGGTAATTCAGCATGAAGTTGTTTTCATTCCAGAGACATAGGGACAGTTCAATATACATAAACAATAAATGTTATCTATTTCATAAATAGACTCAAGGACAGGAATTACACAATCATCTTGTTGAACGTTAAATGTGGAAAATTCTGTGACAATATCCAATGTCCTTCACGATGAAAGTCATGGAGAGGTTAGAGATGGAGTCTAGCAATAAAGGCTAAATATAACAAACCTGTAGCCAATATCATGGTAAATGAAGAAAAATTCAGAGTTTCTACTAAGATCAGGAACAAGGTGGGGGTGTCCTCTTGTCTCCTATTCAATATAGTGGTGGGAATCTTGGCTACAACAATAAGACAAGAGAAAGAAAGAAATAAAAAGGATACAAATAGGAAAAGAAGTCAAGATATTCTTGTTTGCAAATGCTGTGATTCTTTATATAAGAGACCATATAAGAAGATTCCACCAGAAACTTCTTTTAACTGATACATAATTTCAACGAAGTGGCAGGATACAAAATTAACACACAAATATCAGTGGCCTTCCTATATACCAATGATAAAACAATATCACACCCACACATCACACATACACTCTCGTGTGCGTGCGCACACACACACACACACACACACACACACACACACCACACCTGGGAAGGACCTAAGCAAAGAAACTGAAGACTTACCTGTTACACCAACTTGATTCTTGCCAATTGTGGGAAGAAGGTGGAAATCTCATTCCCTGTTAGTTACAGTAGTCAATTTGACTTTGTAGAGAGAACTTCTATGTAGTTAAGTAAGCAATGGCTCCTTTACTTAGACACCTCTCCCTCGACTCACACATTCCAGATTAGGAAAGGGGCTCAGGGAGAAAGAAAAGGGAGCACCTGAACTGAGAGAAATTAAACCAGCAAGATGAGGATCCATGCAGGAGCCTAGAAAGACTCAGGTCTTCTCAGAGTTGACCTCCATCCTGCATCCTCCACCAAACACCTCGTGTCTAAACAGTCAATGCGTGGGTGGGAATTAGAAGGAAGCCTCTCTGCAGCTGCTTCCTCAAGCTCGGCATCTGATCCCTGCTTGAGACATGGCCGCTTCCTTCCTTTGTTCAGTTTCTTTGCCCTACACACTCCCACGCACTTACACTGAACATCTACAAAGGCAAGCTTTTCAATTCACTTCTAATTATTGCTTGATGCCTTTCCCATTTCCTTCCTTTTAGCAAAAGCTGGAGATTGCAGTTCTAGGCTGCAGAGATGAGAATTGCAACTCACAGGCTACTGTCTAGTGAATTTTCTATTTGAGATTCAGGTTTTCAGCAAGGTCTTCTTTGTCCTTTGAATGATTTAAATCTTTACACACTGACATTTTTCTTGGCATATAGTTCACATACTACACCAGTTACTTTAGAAAGTATATAGCTCAGTGGTTTTGGTACATTCCAAATAGTGGATTTATTTTGACTAACCCAGTATATTTTCATACAATCTGAAAGCATGTTCTTCTCTTCTCCCCTCCCCCTCCCCTCCTATCCTCTCTTCTCCCTGCCTCCCATGGTCCCATTTTTCTCAGGAGATCTTGTCTATTTCCCCTTCCCAGGAGGATCCAAGTATGTCTCTCTTATGGTTCTCCTTGTTACCTAGCTTCTCTGGGGTCGTGGACTATAGGGTGGTTATCCTTTGCTTTACATCTAATATCCACTTGAGTGAGTACATACTGTGTCTTTCTGGGTCTGGGTTACCTCACTCAGGATTTTTTTTCTAGTTCCATCCATTTGCCTGCAAACTTCAAGTTGTCCTTTTTTTTAACCACATTTTCTTTATCATTTCTCTGGTTGAGGGGCATCTAGGTTGTTTCCAGGTTCTGGTTATTACTAATAATACTGCTGTGAGCACAGTTGAGCAAATGTCCTTGTGGTATGAGTGTGCCTCCCTTGGGTATAAGCCCAAGCATGGTACTGTTGGGCCTTGAGGTAGTTTGATTCCCAATTTTCTGAGAAACCACCATGCTGATTTCCAAAGTGGCTGTACAAGTTTTCATTCCTACCAGCAAAGGAGGAGTGTTCCCCTTACTCCACATCCTCTTTAGAATAAGCTATCATGGGTGTTTTTAAGAACATGAAGGAATGTGATGGGTGAGATGGGGGAAGGACAGAGAGGGAGAGCAAGGAAAGAGATATCTTGATTGAGGGAGCCATTATGAGGTGTGTGAAACCTGGCACAAGGGAAATTTTCAGGAATCCACAAGGATGATTCTGGCTAAGACCCTAAACAATAGTGGAGAGGGTGTCTGAACCGGCCTTGCTTTGTATGCAGATTGATGACTACCTTAACTGTCACCATAGAGCCTTCATCCAGCAACTGATGGAAGCAGATGCAGAGAGCCACAGCTTAGTACTGGGCTGAGCTTCCAGAGATCAGTTGAAGAGAGGAAGGAAAAAAAATGAACAAAGGGGATAAAACCATGATGGGAAACCCACAGAAACAGCTGACCTGAGCTAGAGGGAGTTCACTGACTCTGGACTGATACTGGGGGAATCTGCAGAGAACCAAACTAGGCCCTCTGAATGTGGGTGATAGTTGTGTGGTTGGGACAGTCTGTGGGGTCACTGGCAGTGGGACCAGGATTTATCCCTAGTGTTTGAACTGGATTTTTGGAGCCCATACCTTTTGAAGGGATACCTTTCTCAGCTTAGACATAGGGGGAGGCTCTTGGTCCTGCCTCAAATTGATGACTCCCCATGGGGAAGCTTTACTCTCTCTGAGGAGTAGATGGGATTGGGGTAGAGGGAAGGTGGGGAGAGGAGGAGGAGGGGAGGGAGTGGGAACTGGGATAGGTATGTAAAATGAGAAAAAAATATTTTAAAAATAAATTTCAAAAAATCTGAAAGCAACCTGACCCATTAGGAGTCACCTCACATCACATGCCCACAATTCAAGGCGACCACTAATCCCTTGTCTACCTCTGTGGGGTTTGCTGCTCTGAGCTTTTACAGACACAATGATTTTTGTGTCTGGATTCTAGTTCTCATCAGGAGTATTTCACGCATGTTTTGTTTCCCTGTCCACCTTCCTTCTTTCCCAGCAACTACATCTAAGTTATAAGCATCAATAATTCATCCCTTTGGTGGCTGGATTCCATTCCATTTTACTTAGCTTTCCCATCCTATTTATATAAACATTTCATTTTAAAAGTAATTTGTTTTATTATTTTTATTATGTATGTGTGTCTCTGTGTGGGTCTGTGTACATGAATGTGTATGTGTGAGTATGTGTCCACACCCAGGCTGTTGGATTTCTTGGAGCTGGAGTTACAGGTGGTTGTGAGCTGCTTGATGTAGGTGCTGCGGTCCTCTCGAAGAGCAGTTTGTACTTTTAATCTCTGACCTATCTCTCCAGCACCTAGATACACAATTTATTCGTCTATACATGTATGAGTTGATGAACACGGGGTTGTTTACACTTTTCGGTTATTGTGAATAAAGCTTCTATAAACATTTATGTTTCTGTTTTGTATGAGCGCCTGTTTTAGATTTTCTCTTGTGTATCCTTAAACCCCTAAGCTGCTTTCCAAAGAAGCTGCAACATGGTTTCTTCATGTCCTTATCAATCCCTATTATCACCTGTGTTTATTATTATTATTATTATTATTATTATTATGACTATTTTACATGTCCTAGTACATGTGAAGAGGTATCACATTGACATCTTATTTAATTTTTATTAATTTGCATGCTTAGCATACAAACCAGTGAGTTTCATTAGGGACTTCTGATTTGCGTTTCTCTAATAATTAACAAGGTTGAGTGCTCTTCTTGTGCTTAGCGAATATTTATATGCCTTTTTGGGAGAACTTTCGGAAATATCACCCATACTCCTGGAGAGATTTGCTCTTTGCTGCCCACTCTCTCAAGGTTCCTTTCGTGACCTCTACTCTTCCCTTTAGACTATCAGGGAAAAGTCCTGGGTGATGTTTGGCACTTTTGGTCCTTGATCTCCTCTTTGCACTGGAGGACTGCACAGCAGACCCAGGGTGGGGAAGAGGATGGGGAAGGAGGCAATGTTCTTATTTGCGTAATTTCAATAAAGCTCCCCCATTGAGAGTAAGACATTCAGACTGTGGGTCCCCCGCCTGCCTTTGGGTTCTGCCTCTGAGCAATCTCCTTTTGATGTCTGCGCGAGGCTGAGAGGGAAGTGGGTGTTTCTGTCTTGGATGAAGGGGAGAACTCACAGCAGTTCATGCATAGGTTATGAAGCATCTGTAGCGGGCCTGGCCCCGGGCATCCCCCACTCTCACCCACATGCCACCCTCCATCTACCTTCTTTCTTCCTCTGTGATTCTTCCTGCCTTGGCCGTAGAAGGCTTCTACACAGCTCCTAGCATATGGTAAATAAAAACCCCAAGTCTTGATGCTTTGGGACACAACCCCACCCAGGGTGAAATAGATTATAAAAGTCAAGCACAATTTCTGTGCTTAGCACTCTTCTGGGTCTGGAGGCAAGGACATAGGCTCAACCATTGTCTTTCTCCCCCACAGATGCTGTGAGCATTCTAGAGGATTTACTCTGCCAGAGTCCGTGCTTCCCTTCAAAGATGGACTTGAGAGCAGTAACTCTGAACCTGTCATTGATTGATACATTTTACATGAATGTGGTCCATGTACAAGGCAAGAGCCCCAGAAAAGAGGCAGGTGGAGTGTTGATCTATGTCTCATTGAGGTACAGAGACAGGAAGCAGTACCACTCCCCGCCCTGGCCAAAGAAGCTTGGACAGCCTCAAGATCAAGGGGGAAATATCAGTGGAGGACACGCAGCTGGCAGGCATGTTTTGTGCTGTCGCATATTATCCTGAATTTCTCAGGCAATACTTCACAGGCGGCTCTAATGCACATGCTAATGTCATTGATGTAAAGAGTAAGTAAAGTGAATCTATCAACAGGTACTATGAAAGTATTATCATTTAAAATACAGCCTTACACTGAGCTCCCGGCACCTTTCCAATGGCTGGTTTCTTCTGAGTCAGTGCCATTCATTCTCTGTTGCTGGTTTCAGTTTCCTACTTGATAAGCAGAAGTTTCGAATCCATCTTGATTAAAGCAGCAAGGCCCCAACCCCATCCGGCCTGCTTCCTTTGAAGTTCATGTACACTCTGTATTCAGATCAGCTGCCAAGGGCACAGAGAAAGATGAGCTATGAGCTGTGGCAACATGAGGGGCACTAGGCCAGATGCTTCAAGGCGCTCAGCTTCCTCCTGGGACTAGAGCCGCTGGCTGGAGGGTCTCAGCTCCCTAGAAAGGTTTAGGTGTAGCTGAAGGGAAAATACAAACAAAAACAAAATAAATCACACTTTAGGTCTCATCAATTGTATTAAACCTTACGGTCCAAGTCAGACAAGGGTCTTTTTATTACAGTGGGTAGCAGGCTTTCCAATGCATAGGCTTGGCCAGAAAAGTCCCGCCTTCCAGTTGGAAGGTCTGTTACACAGAGGCTATCAAGAAAGTATAGCATTAGCCATTGCTAAATGTTCTATGGTATTTTCCCATAGTTTTTATATCACATTTTGTCTTCTGCACTGTTACA
Organism: Bramus lutescens; assembly: GCA_001685075.1. Taxonomy (NCBI): domain Eukaryota; kingdom Metazoa; phylum Chordata; class Mammalia; order Rodentia; family Cricetidae; genus Bramus; species Bramus lutescens. The sequence goes on from LOEQ01001607.1 coordinate 156,780, forward strand.
AGACTGCTTTCTTTCCCTTAAGTCTCTTTTCATCCTTATTGTCCACCTTTGCCTTTATGTCTCTGTTTGTCTCCAGACTAAAACCAGTATCTTCCTTCTTCCTCTCCTTTCCCCATTGCTTTCAAGAGAGAGTTATGGCCACATAAAACACAGTTCAAACAAGCTAGTTCTTTGGAGACTAGGTCTTCCTCTGTAAAAATGTAAGAATCCACGAACTCTCCTTTCATGCTAAGTCATTCTTGGAAATACTTGATTTACTTACACAATTCAACCTTCTTTTCAACCTCCCCAAAGCTGCAGTGATGGGCTATGTCATGACATATAAGCCATGTGCTCGCCCTGAAGAATGGATAGTTATAGTAGATAAAATAGATCTAAATATTGTGACTGTAATTCTTGCTTGATAACTGTTTTGTTATATGTAATTTTNTAAATATTGTAACTGTAATTCTTGCTTGATAACTATTTTGTTACATGTAATTTTAGTATGTTAAAGTGAAAGCCTTTCTTTTTTGTTTAAACAGAAAAAGGGGAAATGATGTAGGAGGGTCATCTGTCTATGTGTTACTTTCATTGGTTTAATAAAGAAACTGTCTTGGCCTTTGATAGGCCAGCCCTTAGGTGGGCGGAGTAAACAGAACAGATGCTGGGAGAAAGAAAGCTGAGTCAGGCAGACACATGAAGCTCCTGCGCAAGATGGACATTGGTTAGAATCTTCCCACTAAGCCACAACTTAGTGGTGGTACACAGATTGTTAAAAATGGGCTAATCAAGATGTGAAAATTAGCCAAGAAGAGGCTAGATATAATGGGCCAGGCATTGCTTAAATGAATGTAATTTGCATGTTGTTATTTCAGGGTATAAGCTAGCCATGCGGGAGCTGGGCCAGATGAAAAGCAGCCCATGCTCCACTTTTCACTACATTAACTCTTTCCTACATCTTATATTAACCCATTATTCTTGTCTGTGTTAGCCGCATGGCTTGGTACCTTTTATCATTGAGGCATGCTCATCTTGCTTCCTCTTTGTCTCAGTAATGACTGTAGACTGAGTATGCCTCTTCCCAGAACTCTCCTGTTCTCATTGCCCTACCCCTACCTCCCATATGGCTACTGGTCAATCAGAATTTTATTAAAAAATAATGCAAGTGAAAGGATAAAAGACCATTGTCCTTCAGCAGCATGAGACAGACACATCTGTCCATGGCAGAACAAATTTACTTTAAAAAAAAAAGATGATGGACATTGAAAGCCTTCATGCTGAGTTTACTTTCAGTGTAGCAAAGCTAAACATTTGAGGTAAAACCCTTCTTTTTATTTCGACAAAACATTAGAATTGTTCTTATTGTATGGAGTTTTACTCTGTTAGTGTTAAAACTTTACGTTTTATTTAAACAAAAGGGAGAAAGGTTGTGAGATGCTTGTACACTTTGTAAAGGTATATTACTGTAATTGGTGCAATAAAAAGTTGAATGGCTAATAGCTAAAGAAGAGAAATATGTGGGACTTTTAGTCACAGTGAGAGGAAGTAGAAGATGAATCTATGCATGTGCAAGATGCCACTGGGCATAGAGAAGAAACAGGAGGTATGAGATAAAAGAGATAAAGGAATAAAAGATAAAAGATACAAGAATAAAAAAGAAGGCAAAATATAATTCAAAATAAATGGGTTAATTTAAGTTATAAGAGCAGCTTAGAAGAAAGCTTAAGCAATAGGCCAAGTTTACATAATCAATATAAAGTGTGTGTGTACAACATACCCCAACTTATGGGACACAATGAAATCAATGTTAAGAAGAAAGTTCACAGCACTAAATGCCTACATAAAGAATCTGGGAAAATCACACACTAGTTGAACTAACAAAACATTTAAAACTTTAGAACAAAAAAGATGGCAGGAAATAATCAAATTGAGAGCTGAAATCAATGGAATAGAAACAAAGAAAACAAGAAAAGGAATCAATGAGACAAAGAGTTGGTTCTTTGAGAAAATCAATAAAATAGACAAAACTTTATCCAAACTAACCAAAAGACAGAAAGAGAATATCCAAGTCAACAAAATCAGAAATGAAAAAGTGGAACATAACAACATACATGGAGGAAATCCACAGAATCATCAGGTCATATTTCAAAAACCTGTACTCCAAAAAAATGGAATACTTAAAGGAAATGGACAACTTTCTGATAAATATCACTTATCAAAATTAAGTCAATACCAGATGAGCAAATTAAATAGGCCTATAACTGCTAAAGAAATAGAAACAGTCATCAAAAGTCTCCCAACCAAAAAAAGCCCAAGATCAGATGGTTTCAGCTTAGAATTGAGGAGGGATTGTAGACAACAGATTTCAAGGAATAATGCCTCTTCAAAGGAATAACAGGAACAGAAGAACTGAGCCTTCAGGTTTGTGTAGGAGATGTGGAAAAGGCAGACATTGGACAAATGAAT
>LOEQ01001607.1:160596-170714 GCA_001685075.1 Bramus lutescens
TTGTGTCAATATTTTGTAAGTCAACCATTGGAAATAATACACAAGCAATTTCCTAAGTCTATAATTTACCATTACATGGATGATATTTTATTATCTGATTCAAACATAGATACCTGAGAAAGACTGTTTAAAGAAGTAAAGATAGTTTTACCTAAGTGGGGATTACAGATTGCTCCTAAAAAAAATACTAAGAGGAGATTCTGTAAATTATCTAGGTTCTAAAATAGGTTCACAAAAAATTAAGACACAAAAGTCACAAATTAGGAGAGATTGATTACGGACTCTTAATGACTTTCAAAGATTGTTAGGAGACATCTCCATCCTATGAACAGCTGTTGGGATCACACCTGATCTTATAATTCATTTAACCAAAACTTTGTATGGTGATAAAGACTTGAACAGTCCCAGAGAATCAACAGCTGAGGCTGAAAAGGAACTGACAATGGTTGAAAATAAATTACAGTGTCCTTTGCCAGCAAGGACTCTTTATTTCATGGTTCTCGAGAGGCAGAAGTNGTATAAGCTAGCCATGCAGGAGCTGGGCTGGACGAAAAGCAGGCCTGCTCCCATTTCACTACATCGCCCAGTCCCTCTTTCACTGTATTGGGAAACGATTTACTCTCTGCCATTGCTTGAAATCAGACATCGTCCTTGACATCCGCCATCCCCTCCCACAGTCCCAGCATCATGTAAGAATGGTGGAGTGTCATGTGCCACTGAAGAACCAGCTTCAGAAATGTCATTAGAATCAGAAACTTGGAAACCGGGAGAGAAGAGAGAGTAGGGGGAGAAATCTGGCAAACGATTTTTTTTAAAAAAAGATGTTTTCTGTGTACAGCACCCAACTTCCAGTGATTATGCAGCTCAGGTTGCAGTCTCTGCTCTCTATAACATGTATTTTTATGCTCTCTCCCAGATAGAATATCTAAGAGAACACTTCTCCCCCTAGAAAAGAATGATTTTTATTTTCCATATGGTACATGCTAGCAAATCCTGGCATTTGACCACATTTGTGTAAACATGAAGAGATATCTATAAATTATTGGACTTACCCCAGTTTGAGTTTCCAACTACGTACTCCTAATCATTACAGATGTTCCTACTTCAGCCTCAGAAGATATTTTGACCCATTTGTATGGTTGATTACTCACTTAAGCTGTAGACTACATTTATGACATTGTTCAGGAGGTGGGAGCACAAGACATTCTCGCAAGAGGCACTATGAATACTTACGTACACCAAAAAGTTCTGTGAAGCAGAGGACGGCCCGAAATCTGAGCACTCAGCCCAAAGGCTAACTGACCCTCAGTCCCCAGGGCCACCCAGTAGTAGGAGATGACTTGAGGAGCCTGGGCCCTGCCTTAGAGTATAGTGATTTGAGAGGAGTACAGAGCTAGAGGAATTGGTGGTCTCACTTGTACAAGTTTGACCTTTATCCAAAAGACCTGATCCTCGTGGAGATTGGGGTGGGAGGGAAGCCCAATGGCTCTTAATAATGCCTCTTATAGGAAACTTGACAATAAATCCTAAAGCGAACTTTGCTATTCTCCTCTACCCAGAGACCGATCCTCATGGTGGGTTTCCTCCTTCAGCTCAGGCTGAAGGTAGATGCAGGAGACTCAGGGCCTGCTGGCTACACCTATGTCATCCTGCAGGGGGCACCCTAAGGCCTCCCAGAACTGTCCTGCCCCAGTGCTCACATCAGCTTTCCCACTGTGAATTATTGTTTTAAATTAACATGTCCCCCTTGCCCCTCCCCGCTTTTAAGTTAAGCCTCTCAGTCACCAAGACAGACAGGTTAGCTTCCACGGAGAGGTGAGAGGCGGCAGTCGGTGTCAGACATACACTGATGTAGACGGCACACATCTGGACACATGTAGACCTGTTATCGTTCTACAAGAGTCCTTCACCTCCAGGACGACAACAAACAGAAAGCACTTCTACTCTCCCTTCTATCTTTGGTCTTCTCCTTGCAACGTGGCCTTGCCTTATTTATGTTGGTTCTCCTGAGATCAGCGCTCGTGAAACCCTAGCACTTTCCTGGCCGCGGTCCACGCTCAGACAATGCTGAGTAGAAGCTCCAGCCTTGCTCTGATTTATTCAGCAGATGTCGACTTATTATCAGCATTTCCTCAGAGCTGGGGGAGGGGTAGATACTAAAGTTAGTTTCCATTTCGCATCATCTTCTCCCCAGCATTGGAGTTGGGGTTTCTGACTTTGACTGTGTGAGTGTAAACCACGAGGCTGCACGGAACGTGGTCTCCAAACCAGAAGGATGATATTATTCTAGTTTCGCTTCCTCTGCTGCGATAAAATAGCCTGATGAAAGAGCAAGGGGTGGGGGCGCATGAGTGGGGTGAAGGAAGGGGAGGAAGGAAATGATGTAATTCTATTATGATTAAAAATAAAAATTATTTGAAAAGGCAACACGGGGAGGAAAGCATTTGCTTTGATTGATAATTCCTGGCCAGTGTCTGTAGTTGCAGGGACGTCATCGCAGCTTCCACCAGCTGATCTCACAGCACTTACAGTCAAGAGCACAGAGAAGCGAGCGCATCTCTGCCACCTTTTCTTCCTTAGCTAGCTGTTTCCTTCCCTCTTACTCGTTCTAGGACCCCAGCCTACAGAATGGGTCTACCCACAGTGGGCTGGGCCAGTTAACGACAAGTCAGTCCCCCACATACACATAAGATGGCTTGATCTAGATCGTCTGTGACCTGAGAATCTCTTCCCAGGTGATTCTAGGTTGATACGTTAACATCTGAAACTAGCCATCATAGATGGAGACCAAAATACAAAAGCATATGGAGGTTTCAGGCAACTTGATGAAAAACCAACATGGTCTTTACTCTGATCTCATCAGAGCAGGAAGAGGCCATAATTTCAGTTCAAGAATCTATTTTCACTGTTTCCAGAAACAAGGCTGAGAAAAGTCAGGGGTGTCTGGGTGTGTGGTGGTCTTGCTAGAACAAGGCACAGGCCATCAGCTCTGGGTCAGAGGCATGAGGTCCGTGACGTGGAAACTATGTGCTTTTCTTTGGCATGGAGGTTGTAGACGGCTTTCCTTCTGAGCCACAAGATGATTAAAGGACCAGGGACAGGGAAGGTGCTTCAGATGTGGAAGTCAGAGTTCTGGGGAGAGGAAAGGAGACTTCTTATTGCTGATGGTGGCTTAGATTGGAAACATGAAAAAAGGGAGAAGAGATGCCCAAGCTCGGATTTGTGCTGATCAGACCATAGGCATGTGCTTAGATGTCAGAGCTCTGTGGACTCTGGGGAGGTGGAACCCTGGCTGCAGGTCTGAGCAGCATCCCTGCTGCTGCCTCCTGCCTCTTTCAGGGGCAGTGGGAAAGGAGGCAGAATTACTAAGAATAGCCATGGACTCTGGTGCTTGCTCTTTTAAAGGAATCAATGGAATTAGAAATGAGATATTAACTTTAATCAGTCACAGATGTTTGGGTTCTTAGCTTCTAGGAAAAGAATTTCTGACTGGCTCTTCACCCAGTAGAGAAACTCAACAACACAGAAGGATCTACACCTGAGGACAAACTCAACCACACCATATGGAGGAAGATCTACACCTGTGGACAAATTCAACCGCAAACCATGGAAGAGGATCTACACCCATGGGCAAACTCAACTACACAGAAGGATCTACACCTGTGGACAAACTCAACCACACCATATGGAGGAGGATCTACACCTGTGAACAAACTCAACCGCAAACCATGGAAGAGGATCTACACCCATGGGCAAACTCAACTACACAGAAGGATCTACACCTGAGGACAAACTCAACCACACCATATGGAGGAGGATCTACACCCATAAGTGGAGCAGGGATACCCTTCCGCCCTCTGGAGGGTACAGGACAAAAGTCTCTCTTGATGAACCCTCAGTGACCTAGTCTGATCTGAGTTGCTAGACTTCTAGCTAAGCACCCCTGTTGACTTTTTGTTGTATGGGGAGAGTTTCAGTGCCCAGGCAGGTGGAGACTGAGTTGTGACTTGGAGGTCCAAGGAAAGGTTGGAGGAAAGGCCAGCCCATCTTTCTTAGGTGCTAATTTTTTGAGAAGTGAAATATACAGGAAGTTAGGCACATGGCGAGGGGATGATTTGGTTTTGTTATACTTTATATTTATAAAAATTTAAGTCTATCAGTTAAATGAGACAGTAGGCCAATGCTCCCATGTGCACATCACAGAGATTCACTATTAGTTAGGATATATTAATTAAACTTGTTCTTTAATGGTCGGTCGGGTTCTTCTGTCACCTACATCAAAATCCCTTTCAGACCCCTGCCCTTGGGCCTCAGGAAGGTGATGCTGATACTGGACCTTGGGCAGCACTCCTGATAGCACTGGGTGTTGATTCCTCCAAACCATCCTTTGACAGCCTCACATCAGACAAGGTGTACATTTAATTTGTCCCTTAGTTCTCTAGGTTGCCAGTCCCATAAGCTCCAAAGAGCCCTGATAACCACGACCTTCACTTTAAGGCCTTCTTTACAGCTGTAGAAAAATAAAGAAGGACAACCCACCCCCTTTCCTTTCTGAAAAAAAAAAGTTCTCAGCTACTATTTGTGACCTGCATTGAAAATAAATTTTATGTTAGTTTTTCACCAGCACTTTTATTTGTCAGTATAATTTATGATTCACATTGAAATCCAGTTTTACAGCCCTGGGATTGCATGCAACTAGCAATGACCTCTATGAATTATTTGTATGTAGGTAATGAGTGTGAATATATGCACACACACAAAACACTAGAGAACCTTTTAAGAGTCAGTGATTCAGTATTCCAAAGAGAGCAAGGGGCAAAGCTAAATTACTGGTGAGACTTCTAACTCCAAGTTCTGATCTGCGGTCTATATTTCATAGTCTGTATCTGTCATTTAAGACAAAGGGTGTTAAGTAAACAACATTAGAGAAGGAAAGGAGGACAGAAATTGCTTTCTGGGGAGCAAACAGTAGATTGGGGAAGCTCTGAATTCTAATAGTTTAACCAGGCAGAAATGTCACAGTCACATAAGAGGCTCCAGTCCCCATCTCTCCACACCTCTCCAGATCACAGACTGTCTCTCTGACCTGATTGCACTTCGCACAGTGTACACAGGCTTGGATGAGCACAGCTGCTCAGTCTCTGTGATTGCTCATGAGAACGCTGGTCCTTGGTTGTGATGACGGTGCCACTCACAAGCCAAGGCTCAAAGAGGTCCAGGACTGACCTTAGCATGAAGATAACATGTTTCTCATATGACTTCCGCTGCTCATATCCACCATGCTCAACAACTTCAGGGAGTGCAGCCCGTAGGTTATGAGGTGAAGGAAAAACTCCAATGTTGGGTCCCTGGCTGCCCTGACTGTATACTGGAGACCTTGGGGGCACTCCGTGGTCCCGTAAGCAGAGCCTTCCAGGGTTAAGAGATGAGACTTCTGTGGCCATGCTAGCCCCTCCATCGTTCGTTCATTCACAGATGCTGCTCCTTCACAGAGCAGCCTATGGACCATTCCCCTTTAGGAAACAGGCTTCCCTTCTCCCTCAGTCCCTTTATGCGTCACGTTCTTAATCTTGTTATATAAGTAATAACCAACACTGAGAGTATGTGGGAGCCTGAGAGTTGAAGACATTCCGTTTATTGAGGCTCTAACAGAAGGCCTTAGAGTTATGGGTCTTGCAGAAACGCAGGATAAATATGATATTTTGGGCACACACTTTTTCAATTATGGGCAGCTCAAACCCAGTATTGCTCCTCATCCATCTCAATCTACAGGCCAGTGGGGAGGCTGCCCCTAAACATCTTTGCACACTTAATCTCAAACCTTATTCATGCGGCTTCTAAATTTTAAAAAAATTAATCAAATCTCAGCCTTGCAAAGTGCACAGTCTGATTTATATGAGTCTTGGCAAACAGGCACACCGAATCAAAACCTTCGTAGTTGGACACGACAATGTTGGGGGAGTTGACGGCTGGAGAATGACATCAGGGCACCTGCTTTGATGAGCAGCAGCAGGTCCTGGGACTCAGTTAAAGGCCTCAGAGCTTGGTGTTGTGTTGATGGGAGCCTGAGGGTGGTGTGGAGATGACTGTTGTGTTCCTCTAACCTTGGGTTAATTTCTTAAACCCATGTCCATAACATTCCCAGAAAGTCCACTCTCAGATAAAATGGTGCCAACTCTGCTAAGCCCAGAGGTGTTGAGAGTGGAAACACTGCAGAGCCTGTTTTAGGGCTCGAAGGTAAAGTGATGTGTTGCTGTGGGGTGCAGGGGGGTCGAGGTCATTTCTATCTTAGGAGATATAGTGAAAGATGCTCAATCACCTGATGTCCACAGCCACAGAAGCCAGTTAATTCCGACTTGATGGGTAGCTAAGAAGGCCCAGCATAGTGAGATGGGAGGACAACAGTGTTTTATAGGAACATGAAGCCAGGCTTGGCACAGGCTCCTGATTCTGAGTTACTCCTATTTTGTCATAAGCATTTCCCTGTAGCAAACTAACCATGGAATTGACCTTAACCTCAATCAACTTAACCATGTCCTCTGGGAAATCTCTGCTGAACTCCTGGCTGGCAGGGATCTTCTACCTTACTTGATCATGAGGGAGATTGCCTAGAAAGCTAACTCCCCTTGGCTGGCTAAGCGGTCTGGGTCTTCGGGAAGAGCACCGGCTCACGACGGGAGCATTCAGAAGGAAATACTCAGAAACTCATTCACACACAATGGGGCTGATAGGGTACGGTCTCTGTCTTCACTGTATGAAATTGGCCAATGATTATTTAATAAAATGTGGTGTTGTAGCTTTCAATGGCTTGAGTCAGTAAAAGGCATGGCAATGAATCCATAGGTGGGATTGTAAACTGACCCAGTCTCCAGGAAAAGTAATGGTCAGAGTCCATCAAAGTGAAAAAATTTACATGTTTTGGCCCCCATCTTCTAATCTCAGGAGTCTCTTGCATAGGAAGATGGCTTTCAAAGTTAGATTTAGACCCATGAGCTCAGTGTCATCTGGGAGCATGTTAAAAATACACAGTCCAACCCCACGTCAAGATCACCTCCACAAGGATGCATATTATCTTCTTCATATACAGCATGAAACAGGAAACTATATATTCACAAAGGGAAAAGTATTGCGATGGAAAGTTCATTCGTACATATGGCTTAGTCAAAAGAAGGCAATTTGCTGAAATATATGTATCTATCATATTACAAGCTACAAAAAATGTGTGCCCACATTTTCATCTTTCAAGCAGTAAATTCTTTGATTAGCTTTTAATCATCCATTAGCTTCTATTGCCTGTAAGATCGAGTCTGAACTTAACAATAAAGACCCCTAGGGATGTACTTCACAAAGACCTTCTGTCAAACTACTTAGACAGAATTAACGCTTAGACTTATCTCTGTTTAGTAGTTAAGAAAACTAAGAAATATGGCAGGTGAGCTGCTGTCTGCCCTTGGTCACATGGGGCAGCGCTTGCTCTGTTGTAGCCACTTCACCACGTTGCAGCTCAGGTGTTAGTTCCACTCTTCCAGGCTCATTGCCTAGTTGTTCCTCCCAGCATCCTGGAAGACATGCCATTGCCTTGGCTCAAGGCATTTTCCCCTCTTATGCTGCTTTGAACTGAGTCTTCCTTCCTTCTTAATGTCTTTGCTTTTTTTTTTCAATCTCTAAATATGAAGAGTCATCAAAAAATTCCTCCCCTTGTAGATCAACTTTTCCCAAGATTTGGAACCTCCTTCCTTGTATTCCTCTGCAGCATTGAAGAAATGTCTACACTTTTGTAGCATTCATTCTCAGTATCTACTCTGCACTGAACGGCTAGAGTTGTTGAAAATGATGGCAGATTTGAACTGCCTGCGATCACCATTGATAGGTCACTGATTTGACTTATACAGTAGCAAAGACATTGAAGAAGCAGGCTGCCATCAGAACGTAGGAGATATGAATGGGATTTTTATAGACACTCTTTTCCAAACAGTCTTGACTTCTGAATTATACATTTGTGGAACAATATTGAATGTGAATTGATGAAAATAAGCACAACCTAAAGTTGGATATGAACAAGTGAATTCATATCCCAATTCATGTGGATAATCCAACAACACAAAGAAAACAATTCCAGTCGAATTTGTAGTGTATGCATTATATATTTCACTTCTTTAGTGAAAATATTCTAGTTATTAAAATTTTTGAAGTTATTTTTGTTATTTAGTTATGATTTTGGACTTAATAAATTCTCTGTGCATTTCTAATGGTTATTGTTATCTTGAAAGGGCTGAGAATCAACTTTAATGGACTTAGAGTCACCTAGGAGACAAAAGTTTGGTCATGTCTGCAGTGGTGTTTCTAGAGAGGTTTAATTCAGGAGGAAGAGCTGATCTTGAGTATAGATGGCACCATCCCATGGATTGATGTCTCAAACTGAATCTTAAAAAGGGAAAGGGGGAAAAAGCTGAGAACCAACATACATCTGAATGCTCCCTGAGCACAAGTATGACATAGCCTCATGATTGCTGCCACAGTGAAAACTGCATTTGCCACTGTACCCTTTCTGCCATGAAGGACTGTATTTCCCCTTAGACTGTGAATTAGAATAAACCTTTAAATCCTTAAGTTGCTTTTGCAACAACAAAACTAATTAAATATTGTTGGGCAAAGCATATATTTATATTAATGTCATTATATGATAGACAGACTAGTGCTGTCTTCCCCCAAGACATTCACTTCTGGAACCTATGACTTAGCTGTGTTACACAATAAAAGGAAAGCTGGAGATCAAATTCAGGTTTTCATAATATAGGAAGATGATTCCAGGTTATTGAGTGGGTTCAATTAGATGACATGGGCCCAGAAGATCAGCAGAAGAGGTGCAATACGAAAGATCAAAGGAGGAGAGGTGAAAAGCGTGAGAGTCTACCTCACTAGTCAAAAGTATTTTAATTAATTCTTAGAAAATTTCTTTTATTTTATAATTTTTTGTTTTAGAAATACTTGAAAATCAACACAATTTGAGAATTTCATGCCTTGTACTTTGAACATTTTATCCCTCTTCCCTATTTCATCTCAAATCCACCCCTCATTCCATACCCACCCAACTTTATGTCCTTATTCTTTTAGCCCATCAAGCACCATTGGTACTGCCTATATACTCTCAGATGTGTGACCGTCCACTGGAACATGTTAGATTCTACCAGGGGCCATGCCATTAAAGAAAACTAATGCTCACTCTCCCAGCAGCTATCAGTTACCAGTAGTTTAGGAGGTAAGACTTTGTGGCCACATTCCCCTCCACGCTGGAATTTTGTCTGGCTTGACCTTGCTCAAGTCTCATGCATTCTGCCTCAACTGCTATGGATTCTTATGTGCAGCTGTGCTGTTGTTTCTAGAAGGCACCCTGTAGTCATACAGCACCTCCGGCTCTTACACTCTTCCTGCCTGCTCTGCCACAATGATCTCTGAGCCTTGGAACACTGTGTGGATATGACAAAAATGTCCCATGTAGAGATGCGCACACTAAAGTCAATTATTCTCTGTACCTTGGCCAGCTGTGGATCTCTGTGCTAATTGCCAAACACTACAAAAAGAAGCTTCTTTGATAAGGTTTGAGAGATGAATTAGCCTGTGGATGTTACAAAAAAAATTGTTAGGAATTGGTAAGCACTCTGTCCCATTAGCAGACTAATAGGAGTAGGTTTTCCCATAGGACCTATGATTTTTTTAAGTTATTGGCCCCATTAAGTGTGCTAGGTATGGGTTACATCCTGTGGAGGAGGATACATTCAATGAAATGTATTCAGAAAATTATTGGTTAATCCCATGACATCTGTGCCACTATTGTACAAGTAGGCATATCTTGCCAGGCAGGCATTATTGTAACTGGCAGGATATTATGGTTGGTTTTAATGGCGACTTGCCACAAATTAGAATCAGCAGAGTAGGGAGCTTCCCATAAAGTGTTGTCCCAATTGCCTTGTTGATTCAGGAAGGCCGGCCCCAGTTGTGGGCAGCACCTGTTGGCATGAGCCCAGATAATAAAGGGTGTGGCAGAAGGAACTTTATCTCACCTTTTGCTTCCTTGGTCTTCCCTCTTGCTTCTGAGTTAATTTTCCCTGTTTTTGTTG
>LOEQ01001607.1:198298-222251 GCA_001685075.1 Bramus lutescens
CTCTCTCTCTCTCTCTCTCTCTCTCTCTCTCTCCTCTTCTCCCTTCTCCCCTTCACTTCCATAACCCATTAAATAAATATTCAATCTCACTCTGCATTATCAGTCTGTCTCTTGTCTGCTACATGGCTCCCTGCCCAGGACCAGATGCCTTTGGAGACCTGTGGCATGGTCTCATGGTATGCCCATCTGTCTGTCTCTCCTCATGGGACTCACTGCCCCTTATGGCCCACTGCAGCCACTTGGGGAACTGTGCTATCCCTGCCTGGGACTGGCTGCTCTGGGGACTTCCTGTCCACTGCCTGCCCCCACTCAGGGACCTCCAGCACGGACTCATGGCCCACTGCCCACTGCAGCCACTCAGGAACCTGCAGCATTTTACTTAATCCATTAGAATAGGCCCTAGTTGTGTAACATTTCTTTGTATTTACTTTTATTTGTCAAAACTCTGTATAAGCTAACATTATTAATATCAACTAGACAGTACAGATTAAGGAGAAATTATCTTCACAATAATCCACAAGTAAAAATGTCCAGCAGAATGAGATATTTCCATGAGATAAACACATTACATTACAGGCAGTGGGGAATCTCCCTACATCCATTCAACCATTCCAGATATCAGAGAAAGATGATAGCGGCAAGCATGAAAAGGCACAGCAGAAGCAAAAGACATTCCAAGGTCTGTGGTTTATGGGCCTTGTCTAACCAAGATTCATCCACTGGGGGTTGCCTCCTGGTAGGTTGACACATGGAGCTTCAATTTCCACCTGCTGCTCCTCTGGCCACAGGCACTTTATCCATTCCTTTCTCACCCTAACCGTGAGTGGCAGCATTCCGTGGGCTAACGTTCCAGGCTGAATGAAAAGGAGAAAGCAAGCTGAACACTGCCAGCCATCTCTGTTCTCTGACTATAGATGCAATGTGACCAGCTGCCTCAAGCTCCCACATCTACAGTTTCCCAAGACAGACTGTATACTTGACCTCCAACAGAAAACAAAGCCTGTTGGCTTGACTTCCTTCCCTGGGTTGCTTTTGCCAAGTATTTTTGCCACAGGAACAAGAAAAAGTAACTAATTAAAAGAATGTTAATATTAAGAACTGGGGTCATTGTGATAACCTGATCATATGCTTCTTAGGCCTTTGAAACTCACGTGTAGGAGGAATGTAGGAGAGTCTGGAATTTAGAGCTAGAAAAGTTCTACAGTGCTGTAAGCAGAGATCAATGGGTCATTCTAATGAGAATTTTCAAGATTAGAATGCCAAGAGAGATGCCAATAATGGGGTCCTAACTCATGAACTTCCAAAGGAGAACAGGAAGCCAATAATTAATTGGGCTGTTTATCTTACACTTTTGCAAGGAATCTGTTTGTGATCTGCCTATTTTCTTTAGAATTCAATGAATCTGGTTTTAAAAGTAATAGACTATATCTATTACTTTTCCACTGCTGTGGTTAAACACTAACCAAAAGCAACTTTAAAAATGAAAAGATTTATTTACGACCTAGACTAATGCTTGTCAGAAGAAGTCTCAAGACAAGATATTTGTGCTGGCTACTTTCTGTCAACTTGATACAAGCTAGAGTCATCAGAGAGGAGGGAGTCCATGAGAAAATACCTCCATAAGATCCAGCAGTAGACAACCCTGTATAGCATTTTTAAATTAGTGATTGATGGGAGAGGGCCCAATCCATTGCGGGCGGTGCATCCCTGGGTTGGTGGTCCTCGGTTCTATAAGGAAACAGACAGAGCAAGCCACGGAAAACTAGCCACTAAGCAGCATCACTCCATGGCCTCTGCATCAGTTCTTGCCTCAAGGTTCCTGCCCTGTTTGAGCTCCTGTCCTGACTTCCTTCAGTGATGACTGTGGAAGCTTAAGCCACATAAACCCTTTCCTACCCATGTTTCTTCTTTGTTGTGGTATTTTATCACAACAGTGGTAAACCAAAGTAGAACAATATTGTTCACATTATGCTGTGGTTACTTCTGACTATTTTCATTCAGGTTTACAAAGGAAAAAAAAAGCAAAAAGCAGACCATAAAAATATTAAAATTTTGTACAGTTTGCTGAAGGAAAGTGTTATCTGAGGTTTTCTGTCCCTCCTGGTCCCTGCAGTCATTAAGTCCCAAAGAAATCACATAGAGGTCTACATTAGTTATAAACTGATTGGCCCATTAGCTCAGGCTTCTTATTAACTCTTATAACTTATGTTAGCCCACTATTCTTGTCTATGTTAGCCACATGGCTCAGTACCTTTTCCAGCGAGGCAGTCACATCTTGCTTGATCTGTGGCTGGGCCAGGACTGCACAAACAGCTTTCCTCTTCCCAGAATTCTCCTGTTCTCATTGGCCAGCCTCCACTTCCTGTCTGGTTGTTCCGTCTATACTTCCTGCCTGGCTACTTGCCAATCAGCATTTATTTAAAAATATAATTTACAGAATATAGACCATTGTCCCACACCACTTCCCCCTCTTTTAAACACACACACACACACACACACACACCACATAATTCAACACAGTATTATATTGTTATCCCTCAATAAAACACATGACAACAAACACTGGTGAGGTTTGGTGAAGGGAGTCCCTTATTGAACTGGCATGGATATATATATATAACCTTGAGAATTCAAAAGACAATTTGGGCAACACTGGCAGCTCTATCATCCACCAGCTGTGTGATTATCGGTTATCCATTGTTCTTGTTCACACTCCCTTTTCAGTGGGGTCTGTTTCCATTTAAGAATTGGTGCAGAACCCTAGGGCTGACTTTGCCTGTCACTCCTGGGGCAAAATTAACTGCTTAACATTTACAGGTGGGCTGTGGGGCAGGGGCTCAAAATGGTCCTCGGCCTATTTCCTAAATGAATCCAGTGTAGCATAGCCATGCCCCTTGATTCACATCCTGCACACTGCCTTTGTGCTGATTTACTTTCCTTAGATAATCAAGACTGTCCAGACTCAACTTCTATCACTAACTTGCAGTGCGTTGAGCTTTTAAGGGCAATCACTGAAGGGCGATGGTACCCGAAAATGCAAGAGTCTGAAATAAGGACTGTATTTTTGCCATTTACCAGTTATTTAGCACTTACACATGGCGCTCTAAGGGAGACAAGCAAAGGAAACAAGGGGAAGGATGGAGATGGGACTGTGTGGACCATGCAACTGCAGTCAGACACTGGAAAGCCTGCTGTTAATGCTACACAAACTGTCACTGCCTCTGGGAGTGCAGTGCTCCACCAGCTGTCCTTTCAAGAGTTAACGGCTCAATTTCTAGTCACATGACACTATGCGCATTTCAGCATTCTGGACCTCCATGCTGTAGCATTGCTGTATTCATTCCTTTTTTTTTTTCAGTTTTAGGCTAGGACTTTATTTTATAGATGAAGTAATTAATGCTTGGATAAAATAAATAATTTGCTGAAGATGTCACATCTCAAAAATGGAAGGCCAACATCTGAATTTGGTTCCTTTTGACAGAGAGCTTAAATTCTTAAATGTGAAATTATTCATACTAGATTTTGACTTGGAAGAAAAAGAAAACAATATTTATTTATTTTTGGAAGTAGGCTGGGATGTTAATCTTTTTTAAAATTTTTATTAAGAATTTTTTAAATCCAATCTTTTCTCATTTTATATAGCTATAACCATTCCCACTCCCTCCCCTCCTCCTGCTTCTTCCATTTTCCCCCTACCTCACCTCCCCATCCACTCCTCAGAAAGGGCAAGGCTTCCCATGGGGAGTCAACAAAGTCTGACACTTCAAGGCAAGACACAGGCCCTCCCCCTATATCCAGGCTGAACAGTATCCCTCGAAAAACAATGTGTTTCTAGATGCCAGTTCAAGCACTAAGGATAAATCCTGGTCCCACTGCCAGTGACCCCACACACTGCCAAAGCCTCACAACTGTCCCCCACATTCAGTGGGCCTAATTTAGTCCTATGAAGGTTTACCCACTCTCAGTTCAGAGTCAGTGAGCTCTCACTAGCTCAGGTCAGCTCTTTCTGCAGATGTCACCGCTTCAGATGGGAACATGGCAAATTTTGCTCATTAGAGGTATACAGATGTATGTGCGCGCGCACGCGCACACACACACACACACACACACAATTCAACACAGTATTATATTGCTGTCCCTCAATAAAACACATGGCAACAAATGTTGCTGAGGTTTTGGGGAAGGGAGTCACTTACTGACTGAAGCACAATTAATAAAAACTCAGTGAGAGAAACCGGGGTTCAACCTGAAATTCATAAAGCAAAACAGTCAGCCACTGGCTCTTACCCCTACCTCAGTCCGAAATGGTGATCCTGCCTCCAGAATCTCAGAATGAGACTGAAAGTGAGGCTGTTCCTTTAATGGACTTCGGTGTGTGATAACAGCAGAGCCCATGTTCAAATATTCTAGCACTGAGTTACCAACCAGACTACATCATCCTTCAACTGAGCTGACATTTGTAAGATTTCTCTCCTAACTCTAGGGGAGTATGAGTAATGGAGATACTCGGGGCCCCAGCATTTCTGAGATGCTGAGAGGCCAGTAACCTATGATAGTCTGTAGAACTAGAGTCTAGTTCAATACCCTTACCAGGCCCTAGGGTTGTGCTGTCACGGGGTGAAGCCAGCTCTTCTTCCCTATGATGAAAAACAGCTACTTTTTGAATTTTCAGGGTTGTGACCAATGGGGCATTGGTAGAGACTTACATTAAGATCTCAGGAAGGATGGGAGTTGCAGGGACTTGGGGACTTCAATAGAAATGGTCCCAAATTCAACTGGGAATCTTGAGGAAAACTCCTAAGGCTAACATGTCTAGTACGTCCTGAGTATCGCACTGCAGTGGGAGAATCAGTGACGGGGGTGAGAAGGGTCAAGATCTTGATTAATGTGAAAATGTTTACTCTCCCATGTCTTCCCTCTGTTATTGCTGTGAGAGAGTGTTTCTCAGACTTGGCTATACATTCTAGGTACTCAGAAAATCTTTCAAAGTCTGTGCCCTGTCCTCATGGTTCTGACAGGCAGCCAGTAGAGAACCTCTGATCTGGGTCATGGTTCTTACTCTGTGGCCACCTCCGAACAACAGCATCACTGGTGTGAGGTCCACAAGAGACTCACCCAGCTTTTCTTCGCTCTTTGTCTTCCAAAAGACCTGGCTCTGATCACTCAGACCAAAGTGGCCCTTGCTATTCTAGACTTTAATATCCATAGGAGGAAGGAACTTCAAGGGAGAAGAAGAAGCCACAGAAATTCCATCACCTAGAAACTGTCATAGAAATAATCCTTAGATAAGGAATAAACAAATTCCCATTCATCTATTGACTATTTAACTGGTCTTATAGAGGACATGATTCAATTCCCAGCATCTACATGGCAGTTCAAAACTATATATAATTTCAAGAGCTCTTCATGAGTATTAGGTATCTATGTGGTGCACATCTACACATACAGGCAAAACACTCCGACACATAAAATAAGGATAAACAAGTAGAAAGAAAGAGAGAAAGGAAGGAAGAAAGGAAAGAAGGAAGGGAGAAGAGAGAGGCCAACTCTACTCATAACTAACAGATGATGGCATTGACCAAAGCCTGGCCATTTAAGTGGCTGTGGACCACTTCATCTTTAATGTTTGATAAATTTGCTGCATTTGTTCTTGGCTTTGAAGTCTTACACATACCTCTGATTCTGCACATTTAAGAAATACCAAAGCGGTCAGAAAGGAGCACAGTTATGTTAAAACATAAACTGGAATCATTTACAAAGTCCAAAGAGCTGAGGAAATGCATCTTCGTACCGTGAATGCAGGGCTAATGGTTAAGCAACAGGAGGAATTACAAAGGGCAGTGTTAATCCTGAGACCTGAGAAAAGGCTGTGCCCAGGAACCGATGGTAATTCGGTACCAATCAAGATTCCAAGGTGTAAGAATAGAACCGGATGCTGTGCAGTGCTAGAGAACCATGGTGCCCAGCATACACCTCACCTTTACCCCAATCAGACAGCATTCGCTTTTCTTTCATCCAGTCAATCAAAACTAAACAGTACCAGCTAGAATGTATTTAATTCCAGACAAGGCTGGCGCCATCCTAGAATCTGGAGCTGAGACTGGTTCTCAGTCTTCAAGAGCAGCCACATGGACAGCTCTATAATCTCAAAGCCAAATCTGTGCTCTCAAATCTATGCCGTTTCTAGGGAACAATGCAACTTCATTTAACACTAACCATAACTTCTAAGAAGGTCTATTTATTTCTGCCACATCCATAAAACCATAGGGATGAGTTGAATTAGTGGGTTTAACAAAGGGTAAAACTGGTCCAGGTAAGTAAAAGATCCTTGACAGGATCTGTCACTCAGAACAAGAGGACTATGCTGAATTCAAAGCTGCAGAAGTCTGATTGACACTTTCCTTTATTGAATATAGCCTAATCCCCCTCTAAGGTTTTATATCTATACCACACCAGTTAAAATCCAATCAGAGACACAGACCAAATAGAAAATATGTACTTGGAGAACTAGTACTAGTTGGCTTATGTGATTGTGGGGACTGGCTGGATAAGTCTCAGTTCTCAGCAATGACTGTCTAGAAGGCAGGCTGGCACTCTTGGGTAGATGCTGCCATCCAAGGTTGGAATTTCTGGTTACAGATAGCCTCAGCCCTGCTTTTAAGGCCTCTAAACGGATTAAGCTAATTAAGTCAATTTATCTGTTTCGGTTGTTTATTTTGTTTTGTTTTGTTTTGTAGAATATTCTTCTATGGTGATTAATTAGATGTCAGCTTGATTGGATTAAAGAACACTTAGGCTATTTATGAGGCGCACCTTTGGCTGTGTCTGTGAGGGTGTTTTCAGACAGTTATGACTTGTAAGGAAACCCAGCATGAATGTGGTGGTGCTACTTTGTGGACTGAAGGCTCAAGAAGAAAGCCATTAAGGTTCCATTAACCTCTTTCTCCCTACGTTAGGGTTCACTGGAGAAGTCTCAGCTGTACGCTCTCAGTACCTTGCGCTGTACCATGCTTTCAGAGTCATGATGTACGTATGTACCTTCCCAAACCATGATAAACTGTGTGCCTTTCCAAACCATGACCAAAATCAACTTCTCCTTCAAGTTGCTCTCCACCAGATACTCGGTTACAATCTTTTGTAATTGTAACAAATGGTTCTTTTTTGTCAAAAGTCTAATGATTATAAATGTGAATGTTATTAATGAAATGCCTCAAAGAAACACTTAGCTTCATGTTCAGTTGGATAGCAGGACTATAGCTTGGCATGCAAAATCCATACAGTTTTTTTTTTCAAAAGTAGACTGTTCTCAATTTAAAAGAAAAAAAAGCTTTTAGATTAAAACATAACACAGAAAGGGATCCCGCAGGCCCCTCCCAGAAACTGGATACTTATGAAGAAAGTACAGAAGTCATTAACTGGAGGCGGTGTGTCAAGTGATATTATTTTTATGTCTACAAATCAATGACTCGGTCCTTCAACAGATTTCGATAAATACCTAATATTTGACAGCCTCTGTAGTACGCGCTGGAAAGAAATTATCTGCGACCTCAGGAGGGTCGCAGACTGGTGGGAGAGACCGAGAGTGAGTTCCAGCACACTGTGGTAAATGCACAATGACAGTTCGGATGGGGCCTCTACCCCTAGTTTGTGAAATGAACCTGCGTTTTTCTGGAAGAACTTAAGCAGAGTCTAGGTGTCGAGTTTGTGGGCTGTAACCTGTAGTTCAAGAGAAGGGATTAGGGGAAGATCCTTGTCTTTCTGGCACGGCATGGCTGTCGCAGATGTAACTGACATGGCAGCTGTGGTTATCTGCACACATCTTGGGGGAGATCAAGCCAACCAAAATTCCAGTGAGATGGGTACCCCTTCCTAAGGAGCTATTGGCAGTTGATAGCTGCTTTGGGGAAGAAGGATCGTTAGTTTCTGAAGCTTGGTCACTGGTTTGGCTCTGCATCCATTCCCATATGGGCAGAACTACTTGGATTTAGTGGTTATCAAAAGAAAACACATAAAGTTGAGAGGGATTTTTTGCAGGGGGACCAGGAGTTGGAGTAGAGAAATAGGAGTATCTATAATCATACTTCAGTCAGCCATGAAATTCTCAAGAATAAATGAAATTATAATAAAAATAAACAAAAAAGTCTTACTTCTCAAAAACAAAACAAAACAAACAAACAAACAAACAACAAAAATAAAAGATGATGTAGAGCCAGAGGTGAGGATGTTTAGAGCAATGACTTTCTTTTGTGGTCTCAGTTTGGCCCTTCGCTCTCCTTAGAGATGTAATCCCTCTAGCTGTCTTTCCATTCCTCTACTTAAATTTAGCGTGGACTTCTATCAACCACGACAAACTGGTCATCTGCACTCTTCATTAGTGTAAGAATCTCTTCTTCCCTTTCAAAATAGATTAAGTAATAGGTTCTCAGCTTCCCTGAGCACAGTGAGGGCCCGGTGAAGCTCTGTGGTACTTAAAGCCCTTAAAACTGGTACCGTCACATGAAAGTATAGACTGGATGTTGATATCATGTGTCTGTTTCTCTTTCTTTCCATTTGTCCAGTCATCAACCCACAGTCATCTACTCACTTCTGAAGTGTGAGACTGAGAAACGGAGATCATCTTTGAATCTCAGAAACCCCACGTAGTTCTCTGCATATAGTAATTGCTCATTAGTTCTCTGGTGAAGACAATGGGATCATCTGAGGCTTGGGGAGGTGGACAATTTCAAACAATGCTAGGAGGGCTGGGGTACCCAGAAGTATTACGTAGAAGCAGAAGCAGGACAATGCTTCTGCTTAGCTGTGTCTTTTGGACCCAGTAGATGCATCATTTAGCTAAGAAAGCCTCCTGTGTTCATACTGCTGTGTGAGTTTCTCTTTCTGTTAGTACAGAATCATCTTCATACTTGATCACTTCTCTTATTCTGATAGACTCTGTCTCTTGACATAAAGAACTGTGCTCTAGTAACCAGTTTTTTACCATAACCAAAGCATTCCATAGGTAATATGTTAACAAAACTGTGCTTGTCTCTTTTCAAATGCCTTGTCCTATTAGCCACACAACAAATAGATAATAAGGAGCTGAGATATTTCTTCTGTGGCTTTATTAATCAGAAGGCAGACTGGAGTTAGGAGGTAGAAGTTGAGGCTTTGCTCCTGATTTTCTTAGGATAGACATGATTCCCACAGTTACACCACTTCTCAGCTTCTAGACTATGTCACTTCCTCAGGCTGTGTCATCCAGAGTTGGACATAGTGACAATAGTTGGTATCAAATAATGACAGAAAACATGCACTTAATTCGCCCAAACTTCTAATGGTTGCTGTTGGGAAAATTTCAGCCTGGATTTTTGTTTTTAAAGCTCAAAATGTTTGTAGATGCTGGAACTACCAGAGACTCTTTACAGGGAGTAATGTCAAATCGCCTTTCAGTAGGCCTATTCTTAGCAGAGCAGGCACTCAATGGATATTTACTGATTTAAACATCTGCCCAGCAAGCACCTTCAAGTCTGAGAACAAGTTCTGATTTTATTGCCCCAGGCTGTTTATCTCTCAGCTAAACCACTTCTCAATGCTCTGAGAGGCCTCAAAGTGGCTCCACAGGCCACATATGTAGCAGTCAGCCAATTTACCTCTCTACAGAGTGAACCAGAAATTACACAGACAAAGAAGGGCATTCCATGACCTCCCAAGGAAGACGTACCCAGCAAGGTAATAATAATAAGATCAGAAATTATGAATTAAAGCATTAACTAACACCCTGTGGTCTCCTGCAATGTGACCCGCCAAACAGCCACAGGGGCAGGTCTGGGTTGGTTCAGCCCCTCTCAAATGCCGGTTGGACCTTCAGGAAGAGTTTGTAGCATTAAGTAATTTATGGGGTGCTAAGAAGTTCCTTAAGCTATTATTAAAAACATGCAAACTCCTCCCTGGTTAGTCCGCTAGTAAGTCAGCCTTCTAACTAAGCAGAACTGATAGGCCCGTCTTTTGATGTTTAATGAGTTCTGCAGCAGATGTGAGATGTGACAGACAGGCGGTGGTGGTGATTTACTGGTCATGAAACAGAATGATGAGAGCCCTCTCTTAAAAAAAAAAAAAAAGAAAGAAAGAAAAAGAAAGAAAAGAAAATGTAGCCAAAGGACAGGTTCCCCCCACCCTTCGCCTTCCTCTCCCACCAGCCCCTTCCCCGGCTTTTTGGGGGCATGTGTTTTTGATTTCCTCACCCCCTCCCTCCACCCGTGCCTCTCAGTCCTGGGATCATTTCCATTCAGGCACACACAGAACACTGCAAACTAATTAGCCTTGGATACAGCCGCAGGAAGTCAGGCTGCCAGACCTTCTTCCCCCCACAGTGCCTCTGCGCTCAGCCTGCCTCAGGCCTAGGCCTTGCACAGGGCCTCTCAGAGCCGGTTGCCTGTTCTAATTTTGCTGTTTCCCTTCACCTTATCAAATGCGCCCGAAGCCTGCCAATGTGTGGAGCCGGGAGCTTTGGATGGGCCTCTGGACTCTTTCCCTCTGGCCCCTTCTCTGCTTTCTCCCACTATTAGGGAGACTTGTTTGGATAGGTTTCAGTGTTGGCTTGTTAATCTGACCTTGGTTAATGCCTTCTAAAGGACAGCATTGCCCATTATGCTAAACTCAAAAGAGTCCCTGTCCGGCTCTTCACCTCCCTCACCTCTCTTCCCAGGAGTTCTGTACCTCTGGCTTTTCTCAAACGTTCACCCACTTTCCCATGCACCTTAGGCATCAACTCTTCCTCAACCAGCTTTGATTAAAATTGTGGGACAGTAGGCTGAACTCAAGATTCAGAGGGGTCCCTTTCTAAGGGACACCCCTTCAATGGAAGGTCTCAGTCAGAGACAGCAAACTTGTAACTTTTAGGGTGTGTTGTATATGAACCACCAAATAGAAAATTGATTGCCACCATCTCAAAAACAGTGTATTTTAAGAAACTTTACAAAATATTTTGCTTTCCAGGAAAATGCTATTCCTGCTTCGTTGGGTTAGGGCTCAGGCCTGTCTGATATAATTGGCTAATTGTTCCTCCCCCGGAGGTAGGGCAAAGAGTCTATAGGTCATGATAGTCCCCAGTTCTCCAGGTGTCTTCCTGATATTTGCCATTCTTCTGAGTGGAAAGTGTTTTAATCTAAATACTAAGAGACTTTGGTAGGGCTTTCCAGTGTGACTGTTTTCCTTTCCCATAATTATGTGGCCATGTCATGGTAGAGCACTGTTTGTTGAGTTCTTGGGCTCTCTTCCTTCTGTGCCTGAAAACTTGTTGAAGGCATGAACCTCAGATGTCCGGTTAATTATTATATTCTCAAGGTTCTGCACAATGCTGATGTCTTCAATACTTTTGTGTTGCTAGATGCTGGTCTGCAGTCTCACGCACCAAATCCTACTGAAAGCTAATATGTTGTGTTCCATGTCATGTGACATGATTTTTTTTATTAAGATCTGCATGGGAAATAAGAAATCAGGAAATAATACATGCAACCAAGATAGGGAATTAAAGACATAAATTAACATGCATTTGATGAAAGGTGTTCAAAGGGTGGCTTCTTAGAAGAGGGTAAGTTTGAGTGGCACTTCCAAAATGATTAGAACTGGGATGTGGGACTCACTTATTTTTTCAAAAAAAAACTGTACCCTTTGTCTTATATATGCATTATGTGACTAATCTTATGGCTTCCAAATTATGTCAATACAAATCTGCCAGTGATCACATCGAGTTTATTTCCAACAATTATTTAATGGTTAGGGCCATGAGGTTGGCAGCCAGATACTATGGAAAGCCATGAGCTCTGGCTCACTTTGATGCAAGCCTGGAGACAGATGCAACATAAATACTTGTGATAATGAAGAATTACCGAAAGTCTTGCTGCTGCTGCTGCTGCTGCTGCTGCTGTTGCCGCTGAAGAATCAGCTTAAGCAGCCTTAAAACTGTACATGCACAAGTGTAATAGTCAAAGCAGAAAACCATTTTGTCTTCATCAGGTGCAGTAAAGGATTATCCATTGTCACCTAGTGATGGAACATTCTCCTGGGCCTGTTGTCACCCATGGTGAAATATGTGTCAAACTGTCATCAAATGTATGCTTGAACTATGATATAGACATGGTGGGCATCATCCGAAAGACACCACCAAAGGGAAGATACAATAAACATCAGTCCCAGGTAGGTCTATAGACATTATCATGCATGATTCATGTCAAAATGTCAATTTTAGTAAGTCGGGTATGATAGCACATGCTTGCAAACCTAGCACTCACACAGAGGCAGGAGGATCATGAGGTCAGTCTGGACTTCATAGAGGAGAGCATGTTTCTAAAATATTACTAACTTTGTAGGAAAAAACTTAGAATTTATGTGAAAGCACAAATGACCCTAGATCATAAAAACAGTAATGAGCAAAAAAACAGTTTGGAGTTACCATCGTGCCTGATTTCAAGTTCTACCACAAGCCATAGTAAGGAAAACATCACAGTACTGGCAGAAAAGCAGACATGCTGGTCCTTGAAATACAACTGGACTCAGATATAAACCCACACAGTGACAGCCACGCAAGTTTTAATAAAGAGGCTAACGATACACGTGCACGTTAAATAAAAGACGGCCTTTTCCACAAATGTTGCAGAGGAAACTGCACCTCCACATGGGGAAGACCGAAGCTAGATGCCCGCCCATCTCACACCCTGTAGAGGAATCAACTCCAAAAGGATCAAAGGCCTTCACACAAAACCTGAAAGCCTTAAACTGTTAGAGGAAAAAGAAAGGAAAACACTTGACAATTGCGGCCGCAACAAGCATTTTCTAAGTGGGACTTCAGTCACTCAGGAAGTAATACTGACAACTGACAAATAGGCTTTCAAAAAGTTAAAGGATTTTCTGTGGCAAAGTGGACAGACAAGCGAAGAGACAGCCATGGAAAGGGAGAAAGTAGCTGCTAACTTCACATCTGACAAGGTATTACTATCTAGAATAAACAAAGAACTCAAAATATAAAACACCAAGAAATGAAGTAACTTAAGAAATGTCTGATGGAATGAATAGTTATTAAATGGTAAAATTAAAAATGGCCACTGAGCATGAAATCAAAACTGGTGAACAACGGAAAAGTGCAAATTAAAATTACCTGGAGATTCCATTTCACTCAAATTAGAGTGGTCGTCATTAAGAAAACAAATAACAGGGCTGGAGAGGTGACTCAGTAGCTAAGAGCATTGGCTGCTCTTTCAGAAGACCTGGATTTGGTTCCCAGCACCCACATGATGGCTCACAACCATGTGTAACTTCAGTGCCAGGGAATCTGATGCCTTTTTGGCCCAACAGGCACCAAGCATGCACATGGGGCATAGGCACAGATGCAGGCAGCACACACCTGTCAACCCACTCCCCGCACACATTGTTGAGACTGAGAGGAGATGGGCCCCTTCTAGGCTCCTCCTTGATGAAATGGAGATCAGACTAGACACTATGGAAATAGCACACAGGGTTTATCTTTTTGTTGTTGTTCATTTCACTTTTAAACTAAAACTGAATCTGCCATATGGTTTGGTTATATCATTTCTGGGCATTTATCTAAAGGTTTTTAGGAGTTACAGATACCTATATGTTAATGCTTACTGCTGTATTATCCATAATAGCTGAGTCATGGCTCCAACCTATAAGTAGTGATCAACAAAGAAAATGTAGCATACATACACAATGGGATCTTATTTAACTCTATAGAAGAACAAATTTATGTCTTTGAAGGAAAATGGGTGTAATTGGAGATTGTCAGATTAACTAGGTGATGCCAGTTTCCAGAAACAAATATTTATTTATTTTTTCATATTTGGATCCCAATTTATATGTAATCATATATGACACAGAAGTGGAAGCCTAACTGTCAGGAGAATGGAGGAGATTATCTGGAACATTGCGGGAAGGAACAGTCACGTGAGGAATATGTCCACAGCACAGTATATATATATACCTGTGTGAAAATGTCTTTGTAAAACTAGGAATTACGCACAATGAATACACACCAGTTTTTAAAAAGGGAGAATGGAGTCTTAAGGGAAACTAGTTTTAAGATCCCCATAAAAATATGCTTGCAAATTGTAGTGGTCATTAATATCATCAGTTTATTAAAAAAAGCACAATTTCTATTTTATGTGCTTACTACAATAGCAGTGGTATGCTTACTATAAATGAAAATGTCAGCCCCAGAAGGGTTAGAATTTTCACATCATCCAGTTAATGGTATATCTAAATTCTGAGTGGGAAATACACTGGACTCCTGCTGTCCTAACCCCTTCTGGGCTCAGTACAGGTGTCTCTGATAGCCATTTACCAACCCTTAGTGCATGTTTCATCAACTGAGCATTGTCGTCTCAGGCCTGGGCCATGGTCCTAAGATTTACCAGTAGACTTCTCAGTACTATGCTCAGACAGCAACTCCCAACAACTGAAGTCAGCACTGAAGCTTAGTTATCCATGTCTGTCATCTCCCCAGTCACAAACTAGACTGTAGTATTTATTTGTTTTTGTCTGCACATGCATGTATATGTATATTTGTATGTATATATGTGTGTGCACATGTGTGTTTGCATGTGGAGGCCAGAGGTTGACAGCAGTCGCCTTCTATCACTTTCCCCCTTTCTGTATCAAGTCAGGGCCTCTGCTGAATCTAGAGCGCACTGATTCTGCAGTTCAAGCTAGCCAGCTTTCTCTAGGGATCTCTTAGGGATCCTTTGTTGTACTCTCTCCCTCAAGCGTTGGGATTATAGGCAGGCCACCTAGCTCACCTAGGATCTGGGTGAGTGTTGGATATCTAACACCTAGTTCGTGGGCCACAACCCGATGATTTTCTGATATATTAAAATTGTACATATTTTCGGATACAGTATGGTATTTATTTATATAATGATTTTCATATATACATATATATGCATACATGCACATATATTCTGTGAAAAGATGTGAATTAGCTACATATTCTTTATATCAAATATCTATGATTTCTTTTTCTTGGAAACATTCAAAATTGGTTGAACTAATTATTCTGAAAAATATAATTGCCATCAGCCACTGCTACGCTATCTTACTATAAAGCATTGTAAATTATTTCTTGTGAACTGCATCCCTATAGCTATACAGCATCTTTTCTCCGCTCCTACCCTTCCCAGACTCGGGGAGCAATCATTCTAGTATCTAGCTCTATGATATTTACTTCCTAAGTTTCCATGTGTGAAAGCACATTATGTTTGTCATTCTATGCCTTATTTGTCTCATTTGACACAACATTCTCCAGGCTTATCTGCACTGTTACAGGTTTTAGCCTCTTATGGCTGAAGTATACACCAGTATGGTTGGGGAGATGGTTCATGCCTAAAACCCCAGGACACAGAACGCACAGACAGAAGAATCACAGTTCAAGGCCACCCTAAGAGACGTAACGAAACTTTTATGTACAATATCATTGCCATAACATTGTGTGTGTGTGTGTGTGTGTGTGTGTGTGTGTGTGTGTGGCTTTTGGGATTATCTACACTGGAGGAATGAGTTGAGGAAATGAGGATAGATACATGCACAGAAAAGTTGGGGTCTGGTGGGCCATGTGCTCTGATGGAGACACTCCACAGCCTGGAAACTTGACTCATTTATTATGTACCTCTGAGCAAGGAGAAGATAGGTTTATTGGACTCAGCTGGAGAAGGAGGCAAGGTAGCTGATCTCTGTAGGATGCTCTTTCCGGGAGCAGTCTCAGGTTGTTATGGGGAGGAGGAAGCTATGCACAGCTGATAGTTTCTGCACACCCTGGTTTTAGCTAAGAGTCAATCATTGGTAGCATCTTAATATCTGTACTTGGAAGAGGGAACAAGTGTGTCAGTCAATAGCACACATAAATTCAGGACTTCACCTGTCCCCCGCCCCACAGTATCATCTGTTGCTCTTCTGACTGACGATTAATCCTGTGTCTTAATTCTCATAACACAGAGAATGTGGAGATGCAAATGTCTCTTCATGACGTGAAATCCACTTTCATTACTCTTATTCAGCATAGCAATGGAAATAATTTTAGAGCAATTAACAAGATCAATAAAGAGTATTGGAAAAGAAGCCAAACAGTTTTCTTATGTAAATGTCATGATCACATATACAGAAAATCCTGGAAAGTCCACCAAAGCCAGTTACAAATGGTACGATAGCAAATTTGCAAAATACAATATTAACATACAAATATCAGTACAAAAAGTAGGCTACCTATAACAGAAATCAAAACAGTAAACCTGCTTACATAAACGATTTACAAAAAACACATACAAACTCAAAATCGGCTTAATCAAAAAAGATATAAAAATTTTATTGTAAAACAATTTTTAAAAAGGTGTAAGAAATTAAAGAGAACACACACACACACACACACACACACACAGAAAACAGTCCATGCTCACAAGATGTAAAGAATAAACACTTCTAAATTGTTTATACTACCTAAAGTGGCCTACAGATCCAAAGAAATGCCTGTCAAAATACCAATGGCATTCTTTAGAGAAAGAGTAAAAGAAACCATTGCTAATGTTTGCATAAAGCCATAAAAGTTCGCCAAAGGGGCAATGCAATTCTCACTAAAAGAAGCAATACTTTACTTCAAAAGATAAAAATTGTGGGGTAAGATGGCAGATCCCAGGCTCTTTGTGTGTGGCACTGTGAATATGCAGAGTCGAAACAAATAGACACTACTCTAAGGAGATAACAGTGCAGAGCATTAGAAATCATCACAGGTAACAGATGGGGAGAAACTATAGAGAAACAGAGGGCAACGTAGACAGAGGAGCAAGCAGCACGTTTTTGACAAAGTGGCTGATGAGTGGGCATCTAACGGAGTAAAAGCCTCATCCACAGCGTAAGCCCAGCAGTCACATAAAAAGAGAATGACATCCCAACCCATAGAAACCCACAGTTCTCACAAGCCTCACACTCAGCCAGGAGGTTGACAAGACAATGAGTTCTCCTGTGTGATGAGCCAGCAATGGCAAGGAGGTCCATTCTGTCATTCCCCAAGTCTAAGCAGGCTGTGGCCAGGAGCCATCTTGAGAGGTAGTCTATCGATTAAGCCTGAACTATATGGGGGTCTGAGAAGAAATAATCACAAGCCAAAGACTGAACCTGCTTGGATAAGAGACAAGTCACGGATGGAGCTGGGTTGCATGCAGACATGCTAAGAAACTCAGCTACAAGGAGGCTCAAGGAGAGATGGACTTGGAGTTTAATAGCCCTGCACTCACTAACTCCACAACTTCATCCTTGCCATACAGTTTTCTATTCCTATGTCCGAGTACTCTGTAAAGTTCAAGTTGAATGGACACGTCATGAAGTCCACTTCCAGAAGACTGCTTAGTGCTGAGCATGAATGAGAAAAAAGAGTCCATCCATCCAGTAACACAGTGTCACAACCCCTTTGGTGGTCTAACAACCCTTTCACAGATCGCCTAAGACCATCAGAAAACAGATAATTACATTATGATTCATGACGGTAGCAAAATTACAGTTGTGAAGTAGCAATGGTTGGGAGTGGCCACACCATGATGAGGTATATTAAAGGGTGTCAAAGTTAAAAAGGTTGAAAACCACTGCCACAGATCTCAGGGGTGTATTTGCCTCCTCCATACCCCAGCACACTCAATGCGGCTTTCACCCCAAGGTATGCAAACTGGAGAGGAGGGAGGGAGGGAGGGAGNGGGAGGGAGGGAAGGAGGGAGGACCTGCCTGGCTCAAAAGTGACAAAGATGAAGGTAGTCTAAAGTGATTCCTGGCTTACCAAGAAAGGGATGTTCCAAACTATTGAAAATTTGGTAATGATGGTATTCTTTTGTCCATTGTTATTTCTGTAGACTTCTATAATTGTTTTTAAAAAGAAGTTTATAAGTTTTTGTTTCCCCTCTTATGTAAGTATAGGGGCCCAGAGAAGTGGGTCTGCTCCACCTTGAGTGAAGGTCAGAGACTTTAAGCCTACTCTTATTCTTTCAAGGTTATTGACAAGAGGTCTGACTTAAGGTAAGGCTATAAATCAGATATCCTGGCCTAGGGTGTGGTTACTTGGTATTTTGGATATTAAGATGGCCCAGAGAGGTGGATCCATTCCACCTCTACCAAAGGTCAAAGAATCCAAGCCTATTCCTGCTCCTTCAAGGATATGACAGGATGTCACACCAACCCCAGTAGAATCTGTGTGACAAGTTCCACAGACTGAGGCGTTTGACTCCAAAGGGAGGAGGTCTCCTGGAACCAGTTGTGAAACTCTCTAGCCAGAGAGAAATTATTAAGCCATGTTTCTCATGGCAGTTTGCTTCTGTTTTCTTTTTATGCTTATGAGATGTTCCCGATTGCCTGGGCCGAGAAGAAGCTACCCCCTTGAATTGGGGTCACTGGCCATGACCTCTTCTCTAAGAGATTTAGTGCTTTGCTTCATAATCATTTACATAATTATAAAAGAATACTTTGATAGAATATCCTCCCGACAATATATGAATTTGTATGGCTATGCATGTGTAGATGACATTGTGGTATCGAAAGCATTGCTTAAGTATAGTTTTAAATTGAACTTTGAGGATTTTTACGAAGATAAAAGTTAGACATTAGTTAAGGATTACACATGAAAATTTATTAACTTGATCTGAACCTAGGAGTCATTAACTATAAGTGATTTGTTGACTTGTTTTATTTAGTAACTAAAGATGTTATCTGTTCCATTTGTAACTGATTCTTTGAACCCACTGTCCAGGAAATGTAATACCTAATTGATTTTGTGCCTTCTTGTGCCAGGTGATTTTGATAATTGTTCTTTGTAACTGCTTTACTGAGCACAACTTCTAAGAATTGTAATACCTGTTCTTGTATAAAAGCCCTTGTTTGAGAGCTGCAAAATACACTCAGATTCAAACTGCCTCTGTGTTTGTTTCTGTTTGTCACTGTCAAATCCTTACCCACCTGGTCTTGGAAAAACCACGTTCCACAAGACCCCCATTCCCGGCTGGGGTGGTTGGTGGCAGCAGGAGGTTTGACCCAGGGCGTGACTGCCTATAGGATGCTTTGTCTAAGGCATGGTTAGTGCATGTCCTGCCTAAACAACAGAATGCTTAGCTCAGAATATAGTTGCTTGATGTTTCAGGTAGTTTTTCTCTTTGTGTCATGTTAAAGCAGTCTTGCCCTGCCCCCACCCCTGCCTTTGGATTGGGGTATATGAGCATGTGGAAAATAAATACGGGTGAATTCAGCATTCACTGGATAGCCCTCCCAGATCTATTCTGCCTCTCTGTTCCTCCTATTTAATATTTCTAATCCACACACCCCTACCCTGGAATGTGCGAACCCCAATGAGGCTGGATCGTGACAGATGTCACCCAAATGTGGGACCATGACATGTAAGTTTGCTTGAGATGACTGTTTTTATCACTCACTCCGCTTTCCTCTTCCTAACGCCCGCCTCGTCTTCTGCTGCTTTCCCTTTTTCATTTCCCCATCCTTCTTTTGGCACAGCTGTTTATGATGGGAATGGCAGAAGCCATAAGGTTAACACAGCTGTTTGACAAAGATCCAGCGCAGCTGGCCCACAGGATGGCCAGTGTGCCACCTTTGGTTTTCATCTCTACCTGTTGCTTATTTGGGTAACTTTTAATATTTATATAATTTGGGGAGATCAGATTAATGGAAATTTTCTTATGAATCACTTATGCCTTTCCCCAGGAGTACTGCTTCTAAGCTTCCCAAGGGAAGTCCTGAACATATTACCCCTCCACATTTAGGGAGATATGCTTATCTCCTTGAAGGTCTTCCTTATGCCTTGGAGATTTTGACATACATAAAGAAGCCAGAGGTCTCTTTATGGGGCTATGAGACATTCTTGAAACATCTGTCCCTATACTTATACAGAAACAAGATATTCAAAACAAAGTAAACTCAGAAAGGTCAACAAGATTCAGTGGGCTAGTGCAGTTCGCCACAGTTCAGATTGCAAGCCTCTTCCCACTATGTACTCAATTACATGGCACATACAACAACACAGTTAGATTAGCTGAAGTTACCTCTGCCCTACGTAGAGACTGGTGAGCAAAGTATGAAGTAGAAATATGATAAAAGAATGAGATGTCAGGACCTCATTTTCTTAGAAAAGTTAGCATATGAAGAACCACTGTGGTGTCATATGTTCAAAATACAGCAGAATGCCAGGATTAGACATATAGACAAATTCTATAAAAACATAAAATACAAACATCATATTATGACAAAATTTAAATAATAACTGAGGATTTTTCTTGGTCACTCTGACCATTAAGAGTTAATAATACACTGTTTTAGACATGGCAATGTACCTGAGCTGGCTTGGAGATTTTGTTTTGGTCTAGTGTCCTTGTAGCCACAAAAACTACTAGCCTGAGAACAGACTACCATTTGCCTCTAGATTCTTAAAATTTGGGTTATGGGGTTAATGAGTAAGGATGATTAAAAATGATAACTCTGTTTATGAATGATGTCAAAACTTGAAGGAAAATTATTGGAAATGATAACTGTTCTGTGGTAGTTTATTAATGATGACTAAAATGGTGAGAAAATAAGTGAAACACTGTGGTAGGAGATTGTGCTTTCATTTCTGAGCTGCCCAGATCCAAATAATCACACAGAAACTGTATTAATTACAACACTGTTTGACCCATTAGCTCAGACGTATTATTAGCTAACTCTTACATCTTAAATTAACCCATTTCTAATAATCTGTATATTGTCATGAAGCTGTGGCCTACTGATAAGGCTCTGGTGTCTGTCTCCTTTGGCAACTATTTGAGTCTCTCTGACCCTGCCTAGAGAGAGAGAGAGAGAGACTCTCTCTCTCTCTCTCTCTCTCTCTCTCCCAGCTTACCAAAGGCAAAACAACTTTATTCATCAACCAATAGAAGCAACACATATACAGAAGGGCATCCCACTTAAAAACACATATCCAAAAACAAAAAAATGATATGATTGATGTTTTAGAGCAACATGAATATATCCTTACATACTAAATTCTGTATAAGAAGCACTCTGGCTGCTAGTCAGTCAGGCTGCAATATTCTTATCATCACCATGGTCTGGCTCACCTCTGCCCCCCACCAACTCCTTACATCCTCTATTGGGACCTGCCCACCAGTGGGGATTGCAGCCAGAATTCTTCATTTCTTTGGTCTTTGACTTCTTAACTTTTTTTAATAATTAAATTTATTCATTTATTTTACATCCCTATCACAGTTTCTCCTCCCTCCTCTCCTCCCATTACCTCCCGCTAAATCCCCCGTCTCCCTCCAATCCACTCCTCCTCTGTTTTTGTTCAGAAAGGGGCAGGCCTCCCATGGGTGTCAACAAAGCATCTAGTTGAAGTAGGGCTAAACTCCTCCCCTTGTATTAAGGCTGGTCAAGGCAACTCAGTATGAAGAGTGGGTTCCTAGAAGCCAGCCAAAGCATTAGGGACAGACCCTGCCTGCTCCCACTATTAAGAGTCCCATAAGTGGATAGGTTGCCTGAAGTGGCCATCTCCTGTAATCAGATTGGTAACCACCATAATTGTCACCAGAGAACCTTCATCCAGTGACTGATGGACACAGATGCAGAGATCCACAGCCAAGCACTGGGCTGAGCTAGGGGAATCCTTTTGAAGAGAAGGAGGAAGGATTGTACAAGCTAGGGGGTTCAAGGTCATCACAAGGGAACCTATGGAAACAACTAACCTGGGCTCGTAGGAGCTCGTAAACTCTGGAACAACAGTAGGGATCCTGCATGGGACCAACCTAGGTCCTCTACATATATGGGACAGTTGTTTAGCTTGGTCTATTTGTGAATTTCTTAACTTTTTAAATTTCAATTATCCTCACTTTTACTCTGAATGTTGTTGAATTTCACAGCTTGTACTGAACACTGTTTGGTCACTTTTCTGTTTTCACTGGTGGTCTGTGGCTGGCCCTAATCCATTACAGTGTATTTCTGTGTCTGTTTGGTTCTGCTGGTGCTGTGACAGTGGCTAATTGTTCCCTCTGTGGTACTAGAGATTGAGCCCTTAGTTGAAGGCTCTGAATGAGACTCCCAAGCAAAATCCATCAGGTGATCAAATCACAGCACAAAAGAAAGAAAAAAAACACAAAAAAAACAAGATAGCACAACTTTTCCAAAGTAGCAGAACTCTTTAATGACCAATTCAAAGACACAGAAATGGGCAAAAATCTAGAAGAGAAATCAAAAGATTGATTGTCGAAATAACCAGTGACTTTGAAGCAGAGGACTGAAATGTGAAAATCCATTCAGGATCTGGAGAAGAAAGTCAGCATTGTAGGTCAGAAAGTCACTAACATGCACGGGAAAGTCAGCAAGAATGTTGATGTTATGGGAAAATGTAGTAATGATAGGAAAAAAGCTCAGTGAATCAAAACAAGCAAAAGAAAGGATAACAGGGACAGAAGACAATGTTAAGGAAACATTCCATGCAGACATAGTAAATAAAAGTGGTGGTTATGAGTATAACTTTTAAGAAGTCTGGGGTATGATCAGAAGACTAAAACTCAGAATCCATTTGGTAGAAGAAGGAGCTGAGATAAACATTAAATACTTAGAAAATCTAATCAATGAAGTTTAGTAGAAATGTACTGAATCTAGATGCATTTAGAGGCCTGCAAGCACATCATGGTTAAACACCAAAATTAAAAAGAAAAGAAAAGGAGGAGGAGGAAGAGAAACTACAACAGAAAGCAGGCATATAGCAGATTTCTATAATAGCACTTGGGGAATTAAGGCAGGAGGATTGCTGCTAGTTTAGAGTAGTGTAAGAAAAATGAGATGTTATCTGAAAAAAGTAAAATAAATGCTATCAGTGAAAAAGGCTGACTCACAAAGACAAGTGATTCAGATCAACATTAAATCTCTCATAAAAATAAAATGCCAGGAAAGCATGGAATTTTATATTTCCACCACTAAAAGGGACCCAACAAAGCCATCATTTAAAATTAACAGAGATATAAGGAAATTCTAAGATGATCACACACTAAAGAAATTATGGCCACTAAGACAGTTGCAGAATACATACCTCATGGATTCTTAAACACAGAAGAGAAAAAATGGTGGTTTCAATCATTAGAGCACAGGAAAATAAATGTCACAAAAGGAATAGATTAAGATTAAGGAATAGATAAAGAACAAATCTATCATCTTCATCACAGTAAATCAGCATATCCCTCATATTGTAAGTAGATGTGGAGCTTTTCCTTTTTCCCAACAACCCAGTCCCAAATAATCACACAGAAGCTTATATTAATTACAAAATGTTTGGCCTATAGCTCAGGCTTATTATTAACTAGCTTTTGTAACTTAAATTAGCACATACTTATTCATCTAAATTTGGCCATTTGGCTTCAGAGCTTTTCCTATTCTCCAGTATGTCTTGTTCCTCTGGTGGCTGGCTCACCTCTCTCTTGACTCTGCACTTTTTCCTCCCTGTGTTTTCAGTTTGGCTTTTTTGTTTAACCTTAGTCTGCCTTGCTATAGACCAGATCAGTTTTTATTATCAATCAATGAGAGCAACATATATTTGCAGCATACAGAAGGATTATCCCGCAGCATAACAAAAATAGGAAGAGAAAAAAAGAGCAAACAAAACACAGGCAGCCAGAAAAACAACCAACAATATTACAGGAATCAGCACCTTAATTCCTTAAGTAATAACTTTAAATGTAAATGGTCATAGTTCCATATAAAAGACAAAGAGTAGATGAATGGATTAAAAATAAGACTCAACTATTAGTTGTTTCCAAGCAATACACCTCACTGGAAAAGATACCCACAGGCAAAAAGAAGAAAGAAGAAGGAGGAGGAAGAGAAGGGGGAGGAGGAGGGGGAGGATGAGGAGGAAGAGGAAGAAGAAGAAGAAGAAGAAGAAGAAGAAGAAGAAGAA
>LOEQ01001607.1:243936-254450 GCA_001685075.1 Bramus lutescens
AGATGGGACCAGTTGAGGTACCCTCTCCTCAGCTGCTCAATGAAGAAGCTGGGGACATCTCCAAGGCACTTTTTTTATTCATTACCCAGTGAAAGCAACACACAAACAGAAGGAACTCCTACACCACACACACACACACACACACACACACACAAATCTTGAAAGGAAAATGAATAAATTATAATGTAAAGACATAGAGATGGAAAAATATGCCTTAGTATCTGTTTGTATTAATTTTGAGTTACAGTCATGAGTAGAAGGTTTGGGGTTCAAAGCTCCTGGTTGTTAGTTAAAAGGAGAAGCAATTGGCAAAGGTTATTGGCTGTTCTCTTTATTTTTTAATTTATTTTTAATTTCATTTTACATTCCAACCACAGTTCTCCCTCCCACTCCTCCTCATCCCCTGCTTTGCCTCCCTCCCCCAGTCCACCTCCTATCCAATTCTCCTAACGGGTAAAGGCTCCCATGGGAATCAACAAAGTCTGGCACGTTAAGTTAGGGCAAGACCAAGCCCATCCCCCATGCATTAAGGCTTAGCATGGCATTCCCCACAGGGAATGGGCTCCAACAATCTAGCTCATTCACCAGGGTTAGATCCTAGTCCCACTGACAGTGGCCCCTCAGGTAGTTCAAGCTTCACAACTGTCTCCCACATATGGAGGGTCTAGTTCCATTCCATGGAGGCTCACAGCTGTCAGTCTAGAGTTCATGAGTTTCCACAAGCTTGGTTCAACTGTCTCTGTAGATTTTTTCCATCATGATTTTGATCTTCCTTGCTCATATATTCCCTCCTTCCTCTCTTAGACTGGATTCCTGGAGCTCGGCCTGGTGCTTGGTTGTGGATCTCTGCATCTGGTTCCATCAGTTATTGGATAGAGGCTATATAATGATAGTTGGGATATTCTCCAGTCTAATTACTGGAGAAGTCCAATTCAGGAACCCTTTCCACTATTGATAGGAGTCTCAGCTGGGACTTGTAGATTCTTGAGAATTTCCTTAACCTCATAGTGGTGCTCTCTATCAAGATATCTTCTTCATTGCTCCCCCACTCTGCCCCCCCACCCTTGACCATCCTGCTCCCTTGTGTTTTCATTCCCCATCCCCTTCTTTACCTCCCCCCATACCCCTAGTTTACACCGAATATCTCATCTAATTCCCCTTCCCAGGGCGATCCATGTGTCCCTCGTAGGGTCCTCCTTGTTACCTAGCTTCTCTAGAGCTATGAATTGCAGTCTGGTTTTCCTTTGCTTTATATCTAATGTTCACTTATGAGTGAGCACGTGCCATGTTTGTCTTTCTAAGTCTGTATTATCTCACTCAGGATATTTTTTTTCTAGTTCCATTCATTTGCCTGCAAATTTCATGATGTCATTGAATTTTTTTAACAGCTGAGTAATACTCCATTGTGTAAATAAACCACATTTTCTTTATCCATTCTTCATTTGAGGGACATGTAGGTTGTTTCCAGGTTCTGGGTATTATGAAAAATGCTGTTATGCATAACGTTGAGCAAGTATCCTTGAGGTATGATTGAGCATCCTTTGTGTATATGCCCTAGAGTGATATCACAGGGTCTTGTGGTAGTTTGTTTTTCAGTTTTCTGAGAAACCACCATACTGATTTCCAAAGTGGCTATACAAATTTGCACTTCACCAGCAGTAGAGTGTTCCCCTGACTCCAAATCATCTCCAACATAAACTAACCTAAGTATTTTTGATCTTAGCCATTCTGACAGGTATAAGATGCTATCTCAGAGTCATTATGATTTTCGTTTCCCTGATGATTAAGGATGTTGAGCAATAAAATAGCCACCAATATAAGACATCTTAAGGTAACTCTATCTAAACAACTGAAAGACCTATATAACAAGAACTTTAAGTCTCTAAAGAAAGAAATTGAAGGGCTGGAGAGATGGCTCAGAGGTTAAGAGCATTGCATGCTCTTCCAAAGGTCCTGAGTTCACTTCCCAGCAACCATATGGTGGCTCACAACCATCTTTAATGGGGTCTGGTGCCCTCTTCTGGCCTGCAGGCAGAACACTGTATACATAATAAATAAATATTTTTAAAAAAGAAAGAAATTGAAGAAGATATCAGAAAATGTAAAGATCCCCATGCTCTTGGATAGATAGGATTAGCATAATAAAAAACTGCAAACTTACCAAAAGTAATCTACAGATTGAGTGCAATCCCATCAAAATCCCAGCACAATTATTCACAGACCTTGAAAGAACAATACTCAACTTCATATGGAAAAACAAAAAACTCAGGATAGCTGAAACAGTCCTGTACAATAAAGTAACTTCCAGAGGCATCACCATCCCTGACTTCAAGCTCTACTATAGAACTATAGCAATGAAAAAACAGCTTGGTATTGGCACAAAAAACAGACATATGGACCAAAAGAATCAAACAGAAGACCTGATACAATTCTATACATCTACTTACACCTGATTTTTGACAAAGAAGCCAAATGGTACAATGAAAAAAGGAAAGCATCTTTAACAAATGGTGTTGGCAGAACTGGATGCCAACATGTAGAAGATTGCAAACATATCCATATCTATCACCATGCACAAAACTGAAGTCCAAGTGGATCAAGGACCTCAACATAAATCCAGTTACATTGAACCTGATAGAAGAGAAAGTGGGAAGTACCCTTGAACACACTGACACAGGAGACCACTT
Source organism: Bramus lutescens (assembly GCA_001685075.1). NCBI lineage: Eukaryota > Metazoa > Chordata > Mammalia > Rodentia > Cricetidae > Bramus > Bramus lutescens. Next base: position 246,624 of record LOEQ01001607.1, read on the forward strand.
CCTAAATAATAGACACTGAGAACAGCAATCAATAAATGGAACATATTGAAACTAAAAAGCTTCCGTAAGGCAAAGGACACGGTAAATAAGACAAAACGACAGCCTACATAATAGGAAAATATCTTCACCCCACATCTGACAGAGGACTGTTCTCCAAAATATATAAAGAACTCAAGAAACTAGACATCAAAATACAAAATAATCCTATTTTAAAAAGGGGTACAGATTTAAACAGAGAATTCTCATCAGAAGAATCTCAAATTACTGTTGTCTTTAATGCCATAAAATCATCACTTAGATCAAAACTTAGATGTGTTTCAAGGTTGATCTTGGGAGGTAGGTGGTTAGGTTTCAGCCTTAGGAAGAGGAATCCTCACCACTGGAGAGGAGTCTTGTTTCAGCTCACAGTTGGAGGTGATTTTCTGAGTTGGCTGTTTCCTGTTCACGGTCCCAGTCTTGACAGGGCTTCATAAACATCCAACCCACAGGTTCATAGCTATCAGTTGGGTTATGGGAAGACCTTACTGTCTGGTCTCCTTACTGCCATACTTGTGTCCTATTCCTGATAGTCTTGTGATCTCTGTTCTTTGCTGAACTCAAAGGCCACCTTTCTGAAACAAATCAGATATTTATTTGGGTTTTTCTTTACAAATGAATGAACTGAAGTTCATAGAAGGAATGCTTAGCTTGGCAAATATCACAGACAGTACCTTTCCTTCATAGAGAGATATTAAAAACTGAACAAACAAACAACCAAAACCTGCCACTCAATGAGTGCCACTTTGAGGGCAGCGTGGCTGTGACCAATTCTGTCTAGTGGGTTGTGGAGAACTGTGTGTGATGTGCTCCCCTTCTAGGCTGGAGGACTTGATTGTGTGTGTTCCATGTTGGGATCCTGGTGACAGAGTGTCCACCAACCTTGACTGTGACTAAAGAGTTTTCCTGAGAGTCTTTGTTGAACACATTATACAAGGAACCAACATAATTTTTTTCAAAGCACTAGGGTTCTAGGGTGACTGTTTTCCAAACCACAAAGTGGAATAGAAAAAAAAAAAGGTTGATACTGTAATAGATTGATCTACACTAAAAGAAAAAAATGTGAGAATTCAACTTAAACTCATCTTTAAGATGCATTTAGATTTTATTTGTGAGTATGTGTGCATATACATGCCGATACCCAGAGTCCAGAAGAAGGTATTGGGTGCTCAGGAGCTGGAGTTACAGGCAGCTATGGAACATTTGATGTGGATGCTGGGAACCAAACTCACATCTTCTACAAGAACAGCAAATACTCTTAACTACTGAACCATCTCTCTGGCCCCAAAGAGATAATTTTTAATATGGCAACACATTGAAGGTGTGGCCTGAGAGTAATGCAGGAGTGAATTTGATTATTTGTTTGTTTGTTTGTTTTTGCACTCTCTTGTCTTCCATTTACCAATCTTCTGTCTTGGTTTCCATTATTTGACTCTAACTTGCTCTGTTGCCTATTGTCTGAGTTACAGTGTATGATTGTAGTTGAGAGTGTATACTGAAGCTACCCACCCCATTTCTGAAGGAAAGAATCAGAGAAGCGATAGCGTGACTCCTAGGCACAGGAGCAGGTGGCCCATGTGTAATTCTTAGCACCTTTCTTTCTCTTCTACTCAGTGAACAAGGAACATTCCTACTCAATATGAAGACAAACCTTGTCAATTTCGGTTCTTAAGTGGTCGTGAGCAGGGGAGTCCAGCACAGACACAAATCATGGCAGAAGAGGGATTGTTTTCTCAAGCCGTTATGTCTGGACATTGTATGATACTGCAGCTGCTACAATCTGCCATCCCAACTTCCAAGCCTATTCCCTAGCCTCATTGTTCCCTACAGTGATCAGTCAATTATTTCTTTAAAATGCAAATCAGTGTTTCTAGCCCCAATTGCTTCCCAGGTTTTCTCCATCTGCTACTGGACATATCCGTGACTAAGAAGCACCTCATTCCCAGCGTGCTCTATCTCTGGGAGAACACCTCAGTCTCTGCAGACACTGAATGACAAAACATCAGGGACTAAGACAGACATCTCGGGCATTCCCTAGCCCACCTCAAACCAACCTCTACTAAACACTTCTAAGAATATCTTCTAACCACAGCTTGGCTTCCTCAGTAGCTCTCCAGCTGTCTGTGTAGAGGACCACTGTTCTTATCCCCTGCCTTACTCCCCTGTCAAAATTGCCAACCTCACTCTGGTCAGGAGGGGTCCTCTAACTTACAATGACAGCTATTCTGAGAATCATGAACTCTCCCTCCCTTCCAGTCTCACCCAGGGGTCTTGGTCTATCAGTGGTGCCCTACATGGATTTACAATACCACTGCCATGTCTCCCGTCCCCGTGCGGTCTTCTGCACTGTAGTCATGTCTCCTCCCGGACTCTGTTACTGCCTAGCTCCTGTTGATTGTCTAGACACACCTGCACACCACCTCTGCCAGGAGACCTTTCCCTACCCTTATTTTCATCTCTCCTCTGCACTTCCACCGCATCCTGTTTGTATTCCCCTCGCTAGGGGTAGAGACTGCACTGGTCCACAAGGACACGTTTCATTTGGAGATTATTTGTCCTTTTCTAGTTCCTTCCCTCAAACTTCAGAAGTCCTGCCTTCTTGTCTTCCTTCTCTGACTCTCTTTATATCTTTTCTTGTTTCTCCTCGAATCAGAAAGACCAGTTCAAATAAATCCAAGCTGCACCACTCACTGGCAATGTTACCATCGAAAAGCTTCTTAATGACCCTGGCTTTTATTTTCTTTATTTAAGAGATGGCAAAGGTCATGCTGCCCATATCTATTTTAGTCTTGCTGGAATGCTGTAAGGATTAAATGACACAAATATATGGAACACTTAGAACAATGCCTATCAGCAATGTTGATATTTGAAAACATTAGATTCAAATGACTATTTACTATTATTTATTTTCTTTGTTATACCAAATAAACAACTAGATAGTAATCAACAATTAAGAATGTTTTCTAACCCTGAAATTAAATAAGTTAAGCTGACTGAGACTTTGGATTTGGGCCCAACCCTCGTTCGTTCACCCAAAACCCTGTGTCTGGGATCCGGCAACCAACATTCCATAAGCAGAATTTGAGTCTTTTGACTTGAGACTTGTTCTCCCTTAAATCACCAAGACCACGTAAAGTCTTATCAATCATTTATAATGCCCTCATTGAAGTAGTCCCAGACAAGCCCAGATGGAAATAATAATAGCTCGTATTTGTGTGTTCTTGGCAATTTGGAAAGCACCCTCACACACTCTTGTTCCTGTGATTCCTACAGCACGGCCATGTGGCGGGAGCAACGGGCATGACTAGGATTATTTCCATCTCAGGGAGGAGAGCACAGAGATTCCCTGAGACCTATGAACCCAGGTTTCCCTGGAGGGCACACCCATGTCCTTGGGATTCCTGGGTAAGTTTTGTGACTCCTGGGCATACAGTCTTCTTGTTCCACCATGCTTGTGCAGCCAGAGGGACTCCTGAGCAACAGTACAGCATTTAGAACCAGGGTGTAGTGAGTGCATGTCCTACTCTGCCATTTGCTGATTTATCTTGAGCAAAAGCATCACTGTGTGTACTCAAGTTGAACATGGATGATATGTATTCAGCAGAGTTGTTGGGAGATGGCCTGAGGCCACCCATTTTTCAGCCCTTAGTCAGTAAACAGTTGTCATGGCCATAGGCATTTTCTTTTTAAAAGCTTGCTTTTTATCTATTCTATGTGTCTTTCACATGCATCTCCATCCCATTCATCTTCCCATTCCTTCATATCCACCCTCTGCCCTTGTAACCTCCTGCCCTGCAAATTAAATAAAACAAAATTTAAGAGAAGGAAGGAAGGAGGGAGGGAGGGAAGGAGGAAGGAGGGAGGGAGGGAAGGAGGAAGGAGGGAGGGAGGAAGAAATGAAGGAAGGATGGAAGAAAGAAGGAAAGGAAGCAAAGAGAGATCTCGCCATGGAAGCTGCAATGTGACACAGTGAGTCGCACAGTTTACTCTTTTCTCCATACATCTTTACTCATAAATGTTCATTGCAAACATCGGTCTGGTTTGAGGCCTCTGGTTTCTGCTATGTTATCAATACTGGGTCCTCACTGGGACTCCTCTTGGATAGCGTGTTGTTGCCCTGTGTTGTGTAGATCCCGCAGCTTTGGGCCTTCACACACCAGGAGACCATAGATGAGGTGGATATCAGGATGTGCCAACTCAGAGCCCTAGTTCTGGCCCTGAGTAGTTGCAGGGTTGGCTGTCCCACCAGCTCTCCCCTGTCCTCACAAGCAGGGTGAGCTCTCTTGGCTAGTTCACCAAGGTTAGTGAAAAACAAGGAGCAGACTGATTCTCCTGTTTTCATGCCCTCAGGGTTGAGTTTTCCTCATCTACACCATCAGGGCCAGGCTTACTCTGTTGCCCAGGCGAGGTGCAGGGGCCACTCTCCTGAGTGTTGTGTTGGTGATGGGCAGGGACAGCTCTCCCACTCTTAGGACCCCCAGGTCAGCTCTCCCACCTGTCACAGGTTTAAGAGAGAGCATCTCTCCCCCCTGCCCAAGCCACCATATAGCAGACGAGGGGTGGGGTCAGATCTCCCAAGTTCACATTCTTGGGAGCAGTTCACCCACACCCCAGTCAATACAGTCAGCTCTACTGTGCCGCCCAGATGAGGAACAGGGCCCACTTCTCCTAGTGCTGCAGCTGATCAAGGGGAAGGTCAGCTCCCTCAACCACCATGGGCAGCAGGGGCAAGAAGGGTAGGGCATCTTTCCCTTGCCTTCACCACCAAATGCCTTTCCGCTCTCACACCCCCAGGGCTAGCTTACCTGCTCCTCTGCCAATAGGGTCGGCTCTGTTGCGCTGCTCAGGTGAGGTGTGGGACCCCTCTCCTGAGTGCTTAGATGGTGAGGGGCAAGACTAGCTCTCCCTAGTGTTGCAGCCAGTGAGGGGCACAGCCAACTCTGTATGGCCCTATTCTCTGGGCCTTTAGCCCAGACCACAGCTACAGCAGGGCCATGAACCCAGCAGCTGTCTAGGCCCAGACATCACCATGGCTCTGGGTGGCAATCAAGTGACCTGTCTCAGCCCGCTCCTTACTGCTTTCTCCTCTTCAGGTCTGCCCCTACCCACAGGACATGAATTTCTTTGTCTGTCTGTCTGTCTGTCTGTCTCTCCCCCCCACACACACACACTCTATACATGTTTACAATAATAGTGCCTGACTACCTATGTTTTCTCCTGGGAACACAGGACAGACTGCCCCAGGCATTGTGTGAGTCTCCTTGTTCCGTTCAGTCCATCATCGACATTATTTTTTAACTGTAATCTGTGATGTTGAGGCAACTTGAAATAGAAACATCTTTTCTATAAGGTGTTTCTAAATGAGAATTGTTTAGTATCAATAGTCAGCAGAGGAATACCCTGACAGCGCTGAAGAAAGACTTCAAAGTTTTGTGCAGGACCGGACAGGCCGGGTTATCAGAAGAGACAGACGAACAGAGACAAAGAAGGAAAAGGGTAAACGTTGACTTCTTCTTTCAGGTTATTTGGTTTGACACTTGATTGGCTTATCATTGTCTAATAGTTGTAGTAATCTGAGCTTTACATAAAAAAACCAATGGAAGTACGTGTATACATCACACACACACACACACACACACACTGTGTGTGTGTGTGTGTGTGTGCAAGTTAGAATCAAGACTTATTTCATGGCACAGATACTGAACTATGGAGGCTAAGGAAATGCGCAGTCAGTTAGGTGGATATCAGCAACCCCAAGTGTGTCTGTCTCCAGTCTGGAGGCCAGATGACCCAGGGCACCACAGCTGGAATATGAGGCCAGGAAAAGGCCAGCTCTCAGTTCATCCACAGAGGCAGAAGTTTGCTTCTCCTCAAAGGAGGATCAGCGCTTTCTGTCTGCTGCAGCCTACACCCATTGAACGAAAGCTGCTCAGTGTAGGGCAGCCACCCAGTTTGCTCAGTCAGCTAATCAGGTGGTGAGCCATTCAGCTGCCAGGAGTGAGGAAGGAGCAAGGACTGAATTACAGGTGCCACCTGTGCCATATAGTGTGCTCCTGGTGTCTTAAATGGAGAAATAAGGAAAGAGCCCAGAACAAGGACTGAGCCACCCACAGCAGGTGTCAGCTAACAACCTCCTGAGCAGGCTGAAGTTCAGGAGCAGAGTGCTTGCCAAGATGCATAGTTATGGTTCAATTCCCAGGACCCAAAAATCAAAACGACAAAAATTAAAGCAGAACAACAGCAAAAATACCCTCACTGGGGCTGGGGAGGAGGTGGGGTGAGATGAATTCGGAATTGGGGAGTGAGTTCCACCAGGCCTCCCAGAGGGAACTGGTAGGAGGCTCTAGACACTCTTTGTGATTGCTTTCAACATGGCAAGACTAAGATGGGGCTTGTGTTCTCAGACTTGAGCGTCCTCAGTCCCTGTCTGTTGGCAGACAGAAGGCTGTGCACTTTGAGTCATCAGATGAAACACACAATTCTCAATTAATTAATGATTTCTAAGTAAAAAGGAAGAGTTTTAAAATATAAGCTTGTCTATTCAAGATATTCTTGTAAAAATAATCACCAATTATAATAAATTTAAGTTTAACTGTGCATCCTTAATTTTTATTTTGGAAAATTTGAAACCAGCCTTAGACCTGTATGTGTGTGTGTGTGTGTGTGTGTACGTGTGTGTACATGTGTGTATGTTTGTATGTGTGTGTATGTATGTGTGTGTGTACTGACGTTAGTTGGCAGTGGTTGACAGAAAGCAGTAGCAGGATATACATGCAAATGATCAAAATGTTCAGAAGGAGACTTTGGCTTCGCAGAGGGTGTAGGGAAGAAGGCATTACAGGTCAACAACCAAACCTGAGTCACAGTCGAGAGAGACTTGGAGCCAAGTCATTTCCTTTTTAGTACACTATCTTTTATATTTTTATTTGTTTATTTTTAAGTGTACAGGTCTTTTGTCTACAGGTACGTTGTGTACCACGTGCATGCCTGGCACCCTCAGAGGCATTGGCTTCCCTGAGACTTGAGTTACAGACAGTTGTGAGTTGCCAAGTGGGTTCTGGGAATCATGCTTGGGTCCTTGGTAAAGTAATTAGTGGTCTTAACAGCCGGGCATCTCTCCATTCCCCTAAGTGATTTTTAAGAAACTTCATGTTGAAGTCACTAGCTCCCATTGGTGAAATCCTCTTAATTCCAACTCTCAAAGCTACTATTTAGCAGGTGATGTCTGATGTTGCTTGGTTACCAAGACACTGCCTTGATCTAGGGACCCACATGAACAGGAAGTAGAAGATGCTGCTTGGTGCTTGGATTTTATGATGGGTGATTTGGGTTCAAGTTCTAGTTGTGTGATCTTGATGAAACCTCTGCCCTTTCAATCTATTTCTTCTGTAGACAATGAAGGGACAGAGCAATAAACACACAGAATTTTATTATTTGTAATACTGTTTGGCCAATAGCTTAAGCATAGTTTTGCCTTACTCTTATATCTTAAACTAACCCATTTTTTTATTAATCTGTGCATTGCCATGTGGCTGTGGCTTACCAGGTAAAGTTTCATCAGGCATCTGTCTCAGGAGGGGCTACATGGCTTCTCCCTAACTAACTCTGCCTACTCACTCTGTATATCTTTTTTTAGCCTGGCTTTACTCTGTTAAGCCATTGGTCACAGGCTAAAAGCAGCTTCTTTATTAACGAATAAAGGCAGTACATATACAGAAGGACTCCTATATCACTTCATGTAGCTTCTTCTTCTTCTTCTTCTTCTTCTTCTTCTTCTTCTTCTTCTTCTTC
>LOEQ01001607.1:254828-275512 GCA_001685075.1 Bramus lutescens
AGAGAGAGAGAGAGAGAGTTAAAAGGCCAAAGAGCCTATTAAAGGAACCTTCGCTTTTGCTACCTGGTGAATGTGGTACCTGAGAATGATGTCCTATCCTAGGACTGGAAGACGCCCTGCAGACCCAGCACACACTCACTAACCTGACCAGAGGAGAGGCAGGATGCGCACCACTCAGAGGACAGCCTGCATTGGATAGGAAAACGAAGTAATAAAAGAGCATCTTCCATGGTCTTGCGATTTTACTGCATGCGGTATGAGAGTATGAGATTAAGCAATGATTGTCCGGTCTAATGCCCTCACTGACTGAGCAGCTGGTTTTTGGTTTTCCACTTACCCCCGCGAAACGTAACAGCAAAGAGAAATACATGTATTCAGAAGCTCCAAAAGGTGGAAATGGCAGGGGTAGGACGTGATCTAAGTTCACCAGAGTTGACATCCTCTATCAGTCCTGCTCCCTGGAAGAAACAGTACCAGTAAAATACGTAGGCAGAGGCCCTTTACTGCCATGTGGGTCTCTCCCCAAGACCCCATCTCCTTTCCACTTCCGGATCAGAAAGGAAGATCCAAGACAGGGCAGCCAGGCATGAAGTCACTCCCTGGATTCCCACACTTCCTTTATAGCTTTCATTCCTCCCAAAGTAGCTGCAAGAAGGACGTGAGGTGAATATTAAAGCCCCAGGCTGGAAGACCTGCTTAGTTCAACTCCAGTCTCCCAGCCCCCCAGCCCCCCAGCCCCGACTTCAAAGCGAAAGGAAGCGCGTGCAGAGAGGGAGGAAGCCTGGGTCCTCCCCGCGGCCCCTCGGCCCCTCGGAGCTGTGAACATTTGCAGACCCTGAGCCCCAGCTCGCACCAGGTGTCCCGGGCTGCTCNTCTGCCTTTCATGTGGATCAAGGCCTGAAGATGTCAAGCCTCCTGACTGATAGATACACCGAGGCTTCGCTGGTGATTTATTGGCTTTCTGCACCTGACTAGAAGCACTAGGTCTATCCGAGGAAGGAAATATATGTGCTTTCCTGACTCCAAGTGGCAGCCCGGGGCAAGCATGTGATGTCAAGCTGGGCCGTGGAAAGCAGAGCCGTGCACCAGCCTGTGTTTTGTGAACGGGTCCAGGTCATAAAAATGTCAGCACGCGATATATTTCTTGCGGCGGGCGGGACGGGGGATCCTCTCTGGGCTGTGGCCAGCACCCTTTCTCCCCGTGGATGGCAGCTGAGTTGACTGAGAATGTCCCTGTCCCTTTAGTTCAGGATGATGCCAGCCCAAGGTCCCCAGCCACATCTCTTCACTTCCCAGTACAGAGCACTATGCAGTGATAAGGGCTTTCCAAGGCCAGAGGCACAGTATTCTTGTCCTTAATGCTGTCTGGGGTCTCTCCTGTCACATCTGGCCCTCAGCAGAGTTCAGGCTCAGAGCCTGCAATCAGGTAATCTGGAAGGGAATTCCTGTTAGTTGGGGAATCTGAAATAAGTTACATCTCATCCCTCTGCACCTACCTCCTCGTCTTTATGTAGAAATTGACATTAATACTGAACACGGGGCCAGGAGAATTATCACAGGAAGCAAAATTCTACCCCTACCAAAGGATGATGAAAGCCATACTAGGAAACCCCTAAGCATTGGCGTGCAAAAGACCTGCTCTGGACCACAAAAAGTAAGCAAGGCTTGTTGGAGATGAAGCTGGGATCCATGATCTACATTTTGCTTATTATCTTACGCAGAGGTTGGACACTGTCCTGGCTCCTATAGAGGTTATTTATGCCTTTCCAAGTATAAAAGGTGGTCAAACCCACTTTTTTTTATTGGCTTTTTGCTGCCAGCGGTGGTATTTCTGGGCTGATCGGTGCTGTGCATGGCCTTGATCTCATGGCATTACTCCAAGACAGAACTTACCACAACATTAGATCAATAAATGTAGTTGGACTTCTGTAAAGGCAAAGACGAAATTCACATTCTCTTTTGTCTACAAGTAATGACAAGGCATATTTTTTCCGCTGGAGCAATTAAACTGTCCTGATTTTGTGCCAACATGGGGGTCTACCACCTCCTACCTGAGCAAGAAGTGAGAACCCTCGCTCACCCAAGTGAGACTGCAAGTCCTTAAGGTCTCTGGCTTTCCCAGTCCCTCCAGGGATGTCCTGGTAGAAAATCTGTAAAGGGTACTGCTCCTCAAGGATTTGAAAACAGGCCTGAAAAGGGCTAACTGCTGGAGAAGGGAAAACATGGGCTTACAATTCCGGATCATCTCAAAAGCTAAAAGAATAAGAAGATGACGTGCTCACATGGCATCATCTGACTGGTGCTGTTCTTTTCTCCAGACCACCCCAGGACCCTGCAGTTGCATTTGTGGGCGAATCCTAACCATGGGAATGTGATCCTTGTAACTATAGAACAGTATTAAGGCCACATCATAGCTGCGGTTTCCCATCCACATGGATCAGTGGTCAGAAACAGAGTCAAGGGGCTTCAGCATCCTGAGACAGTCATCAGGTATGGTAATGGGGAGGGGCAAAAAGAGGAAGGGACGCCTTTGGAAAATAAAAAGGGATTAAGGCATGGCCGTACCCCATGGCAGGATAGTGCTTATGATTCTAATAAACTGCACCGTCTTTACCTCAAATTACTGTCTGTAGTTGCAGCACAGACTCAGTTTGAGAGAGTCAAGACTTCTCTTTGGTTATTCTTTCCCAGAGCACCACTCCACCATGACAGTAAGAAATAGGCTGACTCTTATGACCCTCAGTTGTAGAGTGCTGCTGAGTTATGACTACTTTTATTACGCTGTTGCAAGGGTTTCTCACCGTGTGTTAAGGATAGCACGGGAGGAAGTGTCTGTCCTCTGTGTCTAGCTGAGTGGATCTCACTATCTTATTAAGCCTTGATGGTATTGCTTGTGTTGTATCCGTGGTTTTCAGGAGGTGGGAAGCACCACTGAGTGCAGACTGGGGGTTTGAGGCCGTATATATTTGTTCATTTGTATTCAAATGTATGGTACCCATGTCACCCTATTTCTATTTGTTGAATGTCAGCAAGCTTCACTGTCACGCCACCTGCCTTTTCAGTGATACTGGCCATGCTTTCCTGAGCTAGAGCTTTGTCACCAAAATGAGTTAACTGTAACTTGAAAGAAAATATGTAAGCAATCATTAGTTTGAAATTGCTAAATATCTTATTTATATGGTAAAGGAAAAACACTTGTCAATTAAAAATTTTAGTTATTTTGAAGATAGCAATGTGTTTAGCATGAGTAACTTAAATAGATATGCTGTTTATACGATTCATAATACTGAAAAAAGAAACAAGCTAACTCTATATCATATGTGCAATTTGCCAGGGTATCACTCTTGCCCTTCATCTTTCTTCTCTTTTACCTCCTGCCTTGGTCTTGGCAAAGGTTTCATGGGAAATGTTATGCTGAATGATTTCATTTAAAGACTCAGTGAAGAATCATGGCTGAACGAACTAAAAAAAAGTAACAATGGCATATGCACACCCAAAGCCGCAAATAATGTTACAATTCCAAGTGGCTATTCACAAGATCACCTCAACTCTGCCTATATAATGCAGGGTATATCTCTTATTTCCCCTCCCTCACATCTGGTTGCTCTCCCTCCACACCTGGGAGCAGGGGCATCCATGCTCTACTCTTTGTAAATTCAGAGGAACAGGAGAAGTAGAACACGAGCCCCTCCGTGAATCCCTTAACTTGGGAATGGTGGCATGTGTAGGATCCATCCGCACGGGCTTATGGAGGCCCAGTCGGGAAGTTGCTCTTCGGTCACCTGAGTTCACCTCCAAGGCTTCCTTCTGAGGTTCAGTGTAGACACCTGGAGTCAAGCCTGTGGGATCCCAGCCCTGATACTCATAATATATGTAATCTGGGGTTCATCTGTTCATCTTCCTGGGTTACTTTTTCCCCTTGTAAAGCAGAGATCTGTCTAGGTCACCTTTCCCAGGGTTTCTGTTGGAGTGAAATGATTCCCACTGAGGTCTCATCTGGATGTTCTAAGCCCTACTTATTTAATGACAGTCTTGCCTACAAGGTTGAAGATTAGGAAACACTGTAAGTATTTAAGCTGTGAAGGTCTGTGAGAGATTCTGGGGTCCACCAAGGCCTAAGAGTAACTAAGGAATGACTGGACAATAGAGAGTCAGTCTGTGCCAGCAAGAAGGCCTTTTCCTTTGCTGTACATCCCAATGCCTCAGCGCATCCTATCATGGGTGCCCTCACTGTGCCCATCATTCCCTAAACTACATCACATCCAGTGCCTCATGCCAAGTCCTGACACTGCACACAGGCTTCCCACTGAGTCCACAGGGTCTTGGTAAGTGTTGCTGTGGCGGGCTGCTCTGACCCAGGAGAGTGGGGATTGCCACCGATCCTCTTACTTCATTCCAGACCCTGCTGTGAGCTGGGAATTTTACCAGACCACGTAGATGGGGCCTCTTCTTTGACTTTCATTGGTTGTATGAGCATAGTGTCCATCCTCACTCTGCTGAACCATACCATGTTCGATCCACACAGAAGATCATCCAGGAGATGTGCTGAGGGACGCACAGTTCTGAGAAAATTTTGGCTATCCTGAGACTCTTAATTGGCAGCATTTCAACACAAACGTAAAGGAGAAACTACTCCCTGGAGGAGTAATGGGATAGTTCAACACATGACTTGAAGATGGACATACCTGAGGTCAGCCTGGGAGCACCACTGTGTGCCCAGCAGTAGGGAGTATTCCGAAGTCAGCTCTCTAGGTCAGCTGTCCAGAGGTACTAACCTTCCCTCTCCTCCAACAGCAGTGTGCTATCGTAGGATGCTTACAACCCAGGCTTTCCCATGAGCCCAACTTAAGGATGTGGCTTTAGGCAAGGAACAGAATACCTCTGAACATTTTTCCTCATGCATTTACCTACCACAAAGTTTGAGAGTACAACACAAGTATCTATGGTTTCACTAGATAATAATAAAGCTGAATGCATACTGTTTCCTTTCCTGCTGGCCCTTCAAAAATATATTATTACAGTTCTAAAGATTTGTTTCATTTGTTCATGTTTCACAGTCCTATATCTGTGATAAAAAATAGGTACATTTTAAAAAATTTATATTTATTTTATGGATATAAATGTTTTGCCTACATGTGTATATCTGTACCACGTGTGTGGCTGGGGTCAGAAGAATGCATCAGATCCCCTGGAACTGGAGTTACAGATGGTTATAAGCCATCATATGGCTGCTGGACACCAAATCCTGGTCCTCTACAACAGTTTTGTGTTCTTAACCATTAGGCCATCTCTCTAGGCCGCAATAAATACATACCTTTAAACTGTATGATAAATGAGTGTGAATGATCTCATTTTTTCTATGTTCCTCAAGTGACTGTCTAGAGTCAACACAAACCTACCCTAAGTGTGACTGTAGCCTTAAGTCAGTAACTGAGGGACATCATCCTTCTGAACTCAGATCAGTTCCAAAGGTCAAGAGCCTGCAGCCACGCTTGCCCTGGTTTCTGAAGTTTCCCACAGAGCTTGAGTTTCAAGACAGTTCTCTACTGCTTCCTGACGTAGACAGAGACTACTTAGACATTTTTCCACCAGAGGGCAGGAGTCACAAAGATTAAAAACAAAACCAAGGGCTTCCCAATAAGCCTGTCAGCTTGGGGTTTAGAGTTGAGTGTGAAGGATTCTGGATAGGCTGCCTATGTGGCCACTGGCTTTCTAGCTGGAGAGGCTTCTGCATTATGGCAAGTTCTTTTATCCAGATGCAACATATAAACATTTTCAACATTTCTCAGTTTCTATCTTAACCAGTCTTTAGACAGCCTAGCAGTATCCATAAACAGTATCACAGGTAGATGAGGCCATTATAATACAACTGTGTAGAAACAGGTAATGAGCTAAATTTAGCCCACAGGCTAGTTTGCTAGCCCCTGCTTCTTACCATCGATACTTCTGGTGCTAAAAGTTGTCTGTGGGTCTGAGAGTAGTTGCATCTTTGCGTCTACTCTGGTCCTTGGTTAATCACAAGCAGGAGGCCTGGGGAGTAGAAGGGCAAAAGAATGAGATCGAATTAAGGCAAACCCAGAAGATGAGGCTTAGGGTTACATGAGATCTGGGTAGCTCAGTGCCTAAGAGAAGCCCCTTATTTTCTGAATAAATAACTGTTTGACTACGTGATTAGTTTCCATGAAAGTGTGTTTATTGTTTGGTTGACACCTTAGCACGTTAGTTCTCAGGTCAGTCGCCAGCTTCATACCTTATCTTCAGTCGGCCCTCTCTGCCACAAGTCAGGAGCAGAGTAAGCAAAGAGTCAACATGGCTGGGCTCAGGTCAAGTCAAACACTACCTCAGCTGATCTGAACATCTTTGGAAACTGGTGTGACCCAAATAGGTCTCAAGTCTCCTGATTTTCCCCAGACATCTTCTCCTGTAGCAAGCCCTGTGGTTCCTTTGGGCTACTGGTATTGGGAAATCAGTGACAGTGAAGGCCAACCTGCATCTGAGCATCTTGCAGCATCTTGTTCTTGCTCCCCTCTCAGGCAGGTGTATCCTTGGATACCTGAACCAAACTTGGAACAGAGCTGAAAAGGCCTGTGACTGGAAGGAAGGGGTATCTCACTGTCTTCTATGACTCCCGTCACCTTTGTCTGCAAGGGAAATCTGGCTTGAGGGTTGCTGGTCAGGTAGATAGATTTCCACGTCTGCCACATATTTCAAATATTGCTTATCTGCCATGACTTACCATCTGTGATTTGACATGTTCTACACATATGGGCATAGTGTACACATTAAGACATACTTCCTGTGCTCTCTTTTTCCGGATCCAGGGCACTTCCTGAAAGCAGAATTGAAGAGTGAGTTCAGACATTCGGGCTGGGACAGGTCTAGAGGAAGTCTGGGCCATTTCTCCACTGTAAGGGTTTCTAGTGGCAATCCTGGGCATGCCAGCGAGAGAGTTTGCACTCTATACAGTGGAGAGCTGCTATCTCCATGATCAACCATGGATGGTACCCTGGCCTGAGCTGCCTTTCTCCTTCCCCTTCCACATGGAGAGAGGCTGCAGCCTGCAGCTCACAGCTCACCTGGAAAGTCTCTGGCTGCTGAAGGGCTACATGGAGACGCTGAGACAGCCTGATGGATCATCCCATAAACAGAGCCTGCAGGAAGGAAAGGAAAATTATGCCAGCAGAATGCACTTATGAGAAATAGATACGTGCGGTGCAGGGAGAAATGCTTTGATATTAAAATTTTTTGTAACTTAAAAAGGCATGAAAAATGATACCGACCACTAACTAATCAACATTCCTCGGCGAATGCAGCTTCAGTTCCTAACCAAAAACACATCCCCGCTATTGTCTTGTCTGAATCCAGATGCAAACATGATTAATTAAGTTTCAGGCAGAGAGTGGGAGGGGGCTGGTCAGGATGAATGGTTCCTCCAAGGATCCTTTTTGTACACAGACTCAGAAGCCTCTCCCTTCCACATAGCTGGGCTTGCCTTCTCTACGCCTACGGCCACTGGGCTCGCTAAGGGGATTGTGCCCAGATCCTCAGGGCAACACAGCCGTCAGAAGGGCATCTCTCTTCAGTGTGTCCTACAGGGCACAGGGCGGAGAAAGCACCTGTGACGTGCTGTTAAAAGTCCTGGCTTCTGCTCTCTACGCCACTAATGGGCAGACTGAAGCCCTTGGCAAGCTGCCTCAGTTTCTGTACTCGTGAAGTGAAAGCGTGGAATCAATGCCCTGTAAATAGGTCTTCGCTTTTTACACTAGAGCCCGGATTCCCTCCTACACAAGAGGTGTCTGGCAACTGGTTGCTAGGCACATGTGACTGTCAGACCTGCTCTTTGTAGGCCTGGGAAGTGCGTGAGATGAGCACAGCCTACAGAGGTGGCTGAACTGAGGACCCCCACCCACCTCGAGGAACACAGAAGGAGCCAGCAGACCTGCCTACCATTCATGCCCTGATAGTAACTCTAAGAACCATAAGATACCTGCCTGCTCTGCCAGGCCAAACTTATCTGGAATGCTGTCATGCTGGTTGGTTAGAGGGGACTCTTTGCCAGGACTCTGCCTCCCTAATCAGAGCCGTCAACCTCTGAAGTATACTGAAGTTGAGTGGGTAGAACTATGGATTCAAACTGCCTGCATTGAGATCACCCAACATCCTAAACCACCATGAACATTAAAAAAGTCTTTGGGGCCACATTGGCTTTCCCTGGAAGAAGTAAATCCTAATCCATGCCTCCCAAGATCACTGTGAAAGTCAGATGAAGTGTGTAAAGTTTGACAGTCATGAATTACATGGTTAGTA
This sequence comes from Bramus lutescens, assembly GCA_001685075.1. Classification (NCBI taxonomy): domain Eukaryota; kingdom Metazoa; phylum Chordata; class Mammalia; order Rodentia; family Cricetidae; genus Bramus; species Bramus lutescens. Next base: position 263,136 of record LOEQ01001607.1, read on the forward strand.
AATGTGCAGTCAGTGCCGTTATCGCCGGCCCCTTTACCGCTTTGAGTGCCCGCCAAATGTTTCTGTACTGGGTACGGAGTTGTATCTTATCGCAGTGGAAATTAAGTGGCCTGCCTGAATCTTCAATTGCCCTGAGCAAGCACATCCACTCATTCGACAGATATCACTGGACGCCCATCGTACATCCTTCAACTAGACTTCAGTGAAGCATTGCATGGTGCTTCGAGCTAGGCTGAGACCTGGGCTCATCAGAAGAGCATGCAATGGCTGTCCTCCCTGCACAGTGAGCAGTCATGGGTCAAAGAGTTTTATAAGGATCAGATGGGATCCCAGGGCAGTACAGATCCCAGTCAGAACCTAGATTAGAGTTTTGTGAGCGGTTTATTTATTTATTTATTTTGCAACTTGCTGGTTCATAAACTAGTTTTTAGTCCCTCTTGATATCAACTATAGATAGCAGTTTTCTTAGAACACCAGCCACTCCCCATCAAGTATTGAACAATGTATTGCCCAACTCAAGTTCTATAATCCTGTTTGATTCCAAAGTAAAGAGGATTACTTTTATGTGTGCCTGACTTCATCCCTGTGAACACCTCTGAAATATGCAGCATCCTCTTAGCTAGCTTGGAAATCACTTAAAAAATGTTTTTTATGCATCTTCATGTTCTCAAGAAGAGGTTTGTTATTCCCATTTCCCAGATGGAGTAACTGAGAACAGAGTTAGGAGACAGTTTACATAGGGCTGGAATCCACAGTAATATTTGGGGATAGGGCCAAGAATCTATTCCTCTATCCTGCCTCCAAATCCATCACGACCTGGGAATGACCTTGCAGGGCAGTGTTAGAAACATGATTGAGAAAGGAGAATATAGATGCTGAGCCTCTGGGCCAAGTCTAGCATTCAGGAATGAGTGCACTAGTCTTGTGAAGTTAAGACAAAAGGACAATTAGATTGTAAACCAAGGTAACGCACATCTTCCGGGAAGCTTCCAGGCAAATCCCAGCCCTGTGGACGATGAGCTTCAATTCATGCCAATGAAGATTTAACCCCCTATGAGGTGCAGGGTACTGCTCGGATGAATGCTTTATAAAGTTACCAAGAAGAGATGGAATTTCCCTTGAAATAGCAACATAAGGATATAGAGATGAAATCTTGGCTCCCAGGCTGTGCATGAACTAGTCCTTCAGATGTGACCTGTCTGCTCAGCAATTGGGTCAAGAGGCTCACCTTGCCTCATTTTCTGGGCAGCTTCCACTCCTCCCAAAGTTCAAATGACTGTTTCTTTTACTCTATGACATGGACTTGGTGTCTCTGCTTTGGTTTCCCTTGTGTTTGTCCTCAAGTCCTTGGGTTTGTACACGTTATTGTGGTATCCCGCCCCCACATTCCAGAAATCTCTGTTTTCTTTTTCCTCCCTCATGACCCAAGAAGCTCCAGCACAGAGCTTCTTATCTGGGACTGAGTATGTAACAGGACAGGAACTCAAGGCTCAGGAACACAGAGTCCTGATAGGTAGGCCTATATAACAATCGGTGAAGGCCAGGGCTCCCCTCTTGCTGATCTCCCTGATTCCAAATATTGTCATTTGCTCAACCTTCAACACGTTTACTGTCCCCACCCAGTCAAGTCTGTCCACAAAGCCTCTGAGTCCCTCAGTCCTTGAGAGCCCTGACCCCCTTAGAAAATGCACAACCACCTTCTCTGTCATTTGGAGGATTTTTCGGGAGTTTGAAGGGGTAATTTGGGGAGGGGGGCTTGCAAATCAAGCAATGTTCTAAAGATCTTTCCAAACTCTCTTGAATATTCAGAACAACCTCATGAAGCAGGTGAGGGAGAAACTGGTGGTTAGTTACATAGCTACTAACTGACTGAGCGATGGGAAAGACTAGAAAGAAAATACAGGCTAGTCATGCTGCTGAAATACTGGCAAACTATCAACTTCTGAGAGTTTTATCTTGAGCTTTTATAATAAGAGCAAATTGCCATAAGCACCTAACCAAAATACAGGTTTATTCATTAATGAAGACTCCAAGTATGCTTCCTTTCCTTGAAACTCAAAGTGATATAACAGCTGCATGTTGAGTGCTGAAGGTGGGGAGTTATCCCCTACTCCTTTGGAACAATATAAGATATCAGATCAAAGCTATGTGTTTTTAGACATTGCAATTAGAAACTCTCCACATCTAACAATGACTGAATTGGGCCCACACAAGAATGGGCCTCAACTGACAGACAAGAATGGACCCATCAAGTTGGGCAGTGGTGGCAACACGCCTTTAATCCCAGCACTCGGGATGCAGAGGCAGGTAGATCTCTGTGAGTTCGAGGCCAGCCTGGTCTACAAGAGCTAGTTCCAGGACAGTTTCCAAAGCTACAAAGTAACCCTGCCTCAAAAAACCAAAACCAAAACAAAACAAAAAATGGACCCATCAACAACAGGCAGACAAGAATGGAGAGGATCTCAGAGGATGCTATCCCTTGCTACTTACATAATTCCTTCAGATAGATTCATGGAAACAAGGAGTCATTCCCATAATTGTGTACAGCTGGTGATCCTTCCAGGCTCCAATGCAGTGGTCACACAGATGGCCCCAACTAAACCAAATGGCTAGCAGAACAAAACCAAAGTCATGAATATGGAAATGAAACTAGGGTGTGAGGGGTGGAAGGTTGACATTGTCAAACAATGGCTTTAAGAAAATCTGATTAACCAATTTAAAAAAAAAAACAAAAACCTAAGTATATTTAAGAGTACATTGAGTAGCCTATCATTAAGTGAATTAATAATATAGAATAATCAAAATGGTGTCAGACCTTTATATAGGCTATATCAAAGCCTCAAAACTCACTATTATTAATTGAATTCTGCTTAAGGTAGCTTCAAACACCAGAAAGCCAAGTAATTCTTCTAAATAACCTGTTGCTAGCTCTTGTTTCAGCATGTTATTGTCTGAATAACTCTGTCAAGTTTTCTAGGGGGGCATTTAGCCTCTCAATTTATTTGAATGATCTATAGAAAATTACAAATGTGAGCTCAGTTGTATGGTGGAGCAGGAAGCCATATTTGAGATTTTAATTACCTTTACAATGGTACTATACTTTATCACTTTCAACAACATCCTAGGATAACTTTTATAAAAGCTTTGAGGAAAAATGGTTGATATATTGTCTATAATTTGAAAGAAGAAAACCTTGTCTCTACGGATTATATATTCAAGGTTACCTAGGAATGTTAAAGCCCTGTCTGGAGTCAGCCCAGGCCTTTGCATACCAAGCCCAGTGCTGTCCTTCTCAAATTGTTGATTCATTCTGTCAATGACAGCAGGATAGGAGACAGCCCAGAGCAGCCACCAGCAGCCTTGGGTATTAACCTTTCCGAGGACTTCCAGTTAGGTAAATCTGGGCTCTTGGTTTCAGTGGAGAAAATTCCAGAACAAGGCAGTGTGAAGCAGAGTTTAAGTCTATTATTGAAAGACATTTTATCAAAGATCTTAAGACATGGGGTTAGTATTTTTACTTTAAATGGGGTTTCTATGAGATTCCTAGAAGATCGCAGGTTTACAACTGGGGAGAGAGGAAGTTAATTGTTAATTGCCCTGGAATTCCTGCTTTTCCACCAGCGAGAGGCTTCAACCAGATTCTGGGATGAGAAGCTCTTTTCGCTTCCATGTCCTCATCATATTTCCTGCCTTTCTAGCCGTCCTCACTTTTTAAAACAATCAAAGCTCACTGCTTGAGGGTTCCTGGGTAATGCACTACACTGCCCTGTGAAACAAAGACCAGCTGACTGACTAGCTGAAGTCATAGGTAGCTGTGGAGCACTGTCTGAAGGAGAACACATAACACAGACAAACATACTTCCCACACATCTTCTCTGGTACCTCATTTGCAGGTGCCCTGAATGTCTGTGTATAGTCTAAACATTGCAGAAAGAAAGAAACCAAGCTCAGGCTTTAGAAAGGACCTGGGGTGGGCTTTGTTCCTCTTGTGTCCTCCCTCAGTGCCCAGCCAATAGGAAAAACCCTATTTTAGAATTTGGTAGAGATTGAAGTGGTGAAGAAAGCCAGGTGTCAAATAGAAGCTGTGTATCCTTCCAGTTATAAAGCCATGGGTGCAGACGTGTCTGTAGGATTACCAACTTCTTTAAATTGGGTAGTCTGAGAATGGGGAGAACGTGGCTTTTACTTTCTGTGTGAAGTCTACTGAGTTATACATACAACCTACTGTTATATATCAAAAGTGAGGTAGGAACAACAGCTCAACAGTGCAGCCAGCGACTGTTCTTAAAGTGACACTTTGAATAGGGTACGAATGGCCATCTGACAGCATCCCCAGGTTGCTGAGTATAATAGTTGATCTTCACTGTCGTCTTGTCTTGATTTGAAATCATGTGACGGACGCAACTCTAGCTGTGCCAATGAGGACATTTCCATGGGGTAGACTGAGATGGTAGAGTCTACCCTAAGGTGGCCCCACTCTATGGCCTGACATGCCAGATCAAATAGAGAGAGAAATAGAAGACCAGAAGAAAATCAGGCTTTCCCCTTTCTCTGCTTCCCGATCAGCACCAGGGACCACGTCCCTCCTTCCACCATGCTTTTCCCAGCATGATGGACCTCATTTCTTCGAACTATGAGCTACACTGTTTATCTCTTAAGTTATTTATGGTCTGGCGTTTGGTCACAACAATAAGGAAAGTAACTGATACATTGAATAAGACACAAAAGCTATCTGGAAAAGAGTGAGCCCATTGGAGACCTTGGGGCCACCGTAAGGGGACCCTGGGTCAGAAGGATGAAGCTCAGACGAGTCACCGCTGGAGTTCTGGGAGAGCGTCGCTGCCTCCTAGAGGATAGCTGGTGTATAGGCACACACCTTGGATGCACAGAGGGCCAGGCGCCTTGGAAGCAGGGTTAGCCCAGCACCACAGCAAACAAACATGAGCAGTCTGTCTCTACACTCATCCCCTGGCAGTGCTTAGGTGCGTAAGCAGGAGCAGCCACACATTTGTGGCTGAACAGTCCCCTAGGATGAGGAGAAAGAAGGGAAAGAAAATCTTCACCGTGACTTGCTCATAAACTTTCCCACAGTAGTTTAGAAGTCAATGGACTTAATGGCTTTACTTAAGAAATTACATTAACTTACCTCTGTTAGTGTAAATGAAGTTTCAAGACAGAATATTGGGCCTGACATAAAAAGAATGAAAACAGAATTTCCTCCATGTTTGTTTGTATCTTTTTAAAGACATGAGTAGTTACATTGGTTATTGTTTATCAACTACCAATTTTATACATATACTTCGAACATACCAACTCATATATCTTAATTATGTGAGGAACGTATTAGTTTCCTCACTCTAAAAAACAAACCAACAAACAAGCAAAACCAGGTAGAATAAACTACCTACCCCAATCACCCACTAACCATTGCTGTATGCAGATTACCTGTATGCAACTAAACATACATATTCTTTGGGACACTGGGAAGAACATATCCAGGTCACCATGTGTACCTTTGACTTTTAAACCATGTGTTTATATCGTCACACTTGTAACAATAATAATAATAATAACAGAATAAAGCTCAAGTTTGCTCATGTTTTTAGTGACACCATCTTTATCTCCACATCTTCCTCACTCCAAAGGACAATGACACTCACAAGCCACAAAACTCCTTTCCCATCTCTTCTTTGCAAAGGACCACAGAGCTGTGATTCCTAGCCTTTGTCTGTTCCTAGATGGAAGGCAGGCAACTTAGGCAGTGGTAGCCTCCTTCTCTGCAAGGTAAATGAAACAATCAGATTTCAAAGTCCAGGCCCATTAGAAGCCTGTAGGAACTCCAGTTTCTTCTTTTCTCCTTCAGAACATTTGCCTGTTCCCTGCAGCACTCTGGACTAGGTGCAGAATGGGGGCCTGGAAGAGGCGTGCTGTGAGACCCACACACTGAGAGTAGTGAAGGGCAGACCGGCAGCAGATGCAGGGACAGAAAACAGGAAAATCATTGCTCTTAGGATTCAGTTCTCATTCTATACATTGGAGGGGGGCTCATTCTGAAGCTGATTTGGAGGAGGGAGACAACGGAAAATATCTCCAATCTCTACTCCAAAACACTGACCATTTTCCACATCGGAGTGGTGACCCTTTCCTCGCTATCTGTAGCTATCAATTTTAATTAGGCAAAGAAAGAATGAAGAGGCAAGGGGCAGAAGTAGATGGATTCATTTGTGAGTTGTTAGCTTTCTTGCTTGCTTTTAATTTTTTTTTAAAAAATTGAAAATAGGTTATTTTCTCATATACTATATTCTGATTACAGTTTCCCTGTCTCCATTCCTTCCAGTTCCTCATCATGTCCCCTTGCCTCAGGATCCACTTTCTTTCTGTCTCTCATTAGAAAAGAACAAACTTCTAAGAGACAACAACCAAGCTTCACAAAATAAAATATAATAAGATGAAGCAAAAACCATCATGCCGACACTGGACATGGCAACCCAACGGGAGTAGAGGAATCCAAAGAGCAGGCATTAGAGTCAGAGGCCCACTTGTTCTCATGGTCAGGAGTCCTATAAGAATAATAAGCCAACAGGTATAACATACACACAGAGGACCTGGTGAAGACCATGTAGGCCCTGTACTTTCTGCTCCAGCCTCTGTATGCCCATTTGCACCTTGCTCAGCTAATTCAGAGGGCCTTGTTCTCCTGGTGTCCTCCATTCCCTCTGACTGAGTTGTCAGTTTTTATGTGAAGGCTTCTGTGCCCACAAGCCAGGGTAGATACGTGTCTATTTACTTTCTGGTTTAACTTCATGCTCACTTGTGTTATATTATCAGGGAGCGCAGAATCTCAGTAGTTTTTCGTTCTGCCCCACAAACATCATGATAGTCCAAAAGTTTCTGGATACTTTCAGTTTTCTTTCAGAGGGAGAATTTAGAATTCCCTGTAGTTCCCAGAGGCCCCGCTCAAGTTGATGACTACTCTTCTCTTTATGATGGTCTTCCTTGGGTTAGTATAGTGCTCCATGCAAAGACTGTAAGACTTTTGTGAGTTCCTATTTCCTGGCTCTATCCTCGTTCTTCAGATCACAAACACTGGTGTCCATGTCCTTATGTCTAAAGGAGCCCCACTGTGAAATGCTCCATGTGTGTCTAAGCATGTCCTCTCCCACAGTGGCAGACTGAATCACCTGTCTCAGTTCCCCAGCCCTCTCTACCGCCACACCCTTTGCCATATGACTTTGAAGATCTTCCACTATAAAGAGCAGAGCACATTTCCCATGTCTTAAATTTAAATGTAGCCATGTGACTAGCCTTGACCAGTAGGAAAGAAGAAAATTAGCTATCTGTCCTGATCTTGGGATGTAAGAAGACTTAGGCATTTTTGTTGGTGGAATTGAGTTGAGCTACACCAAATACAGCCTTGCTAGGGCAGTTGAGCTTTAACAGAACTGAGCAGGTTTGAGCATGGCTATTAGAAATCAGATAGAGCATGCAGCTGAGCTCAGTACAGAATGGCCAGTCCTTAGTCAAGCACCAGAACAGAGAACTACCTCTTCCAGCTTTGACACTAATCTTTTGTGGTTAATATTCTGCAGCGTTATTCTGTTAGCTGATCCCCAGGATGGCTATTCATTGTGTTTCCAATGCAGCCTATCAACTGTGATTCTTCTTTTCTTCAAGACAGTTTGATTTTCAGAGGCTCTGCTGGTCTTCCCTATCTCTAGCATTGGTTAATGGAAACACTATTCTACCTCAGTGGCTCCCCCCAATTTCTTCATTTTTTCCCATTTTACTTTTGTAAAGTTTGCACAGTCCTTTTTCAAAGATTCTCTTCTTTAAGACACAGGCAAGTTTGTGAGTATTTAAAGATCAAAAAGTCCACCAATGCTCCTCTCCCAGAACAAAATAGCATGATCAGCCAACTCCATGGAACCCCTGAGAATTCCCAGAATGAGCCTTTGAAGGCTTCTCTATTTGCAAATGTCTCTGACAACACACTGAGATAAGTAAGTCTTTATTTGGTATCCTATTGTACATATAATTCCAAGCAAATGGTTTTATGAACTCATTTTAAATTCAAGAAAATTGAAGTATACAAAATTTGTACATCTGTGTTAGTTAACTTTCTGGCCCTGTAATAAATGCCCAAGACAACCAACTTTTAGAAAGAAGAGACTCTATTCATCTCATAGTTTTGAGAGGTCCCACCATGACCAATTGACCCAGTTATTTTGGGCCTCCGACAACATGTCATGGCAAGAACAGATATCTTGGGTTTTTTTCATGTTGCTATGATGAAATGCTCGAAAAGAAGCAAGTTCAGGAGGTAATGGCTTCTTTCAGCTCACAGTTCAAGGTTACAATCCATCACTGTGAGTAAAGTCATAGCGGCGGGAGCTGGAGATCGGTGTTCACATTGTATCCTCAGTAAAGAAACAGACAGCAACTGATGGATGTGTGCTAGCTCTTGCTCAACATGTCCTCTCCACTGACATGGTCCAGATACTTCCTGCAGCTAAGGTGTTCTTTCCTACATCAGTTAACACAAACACAATCAAGACAATCCATGTAGGCATGGCTAGAGGCCTGACACCCTGGTGGTCTGGATTCAGTAAGGATGATAACACTAACCATCCCACCTGCAGGAGACCAGGGTCCCACTGTCCCCTTCAAGGCCATGCCTCCAATGACCTACAGACCTCCCATTAGATCTCTTTTTGTTTGTTTGCTTGTTTGTTTTGTTTTATTTTGTTTGTTGAGATAGGATTTCTCTATGTAACAGCTCTTGCTGTCCTGGAACTGGACTATGTAGACCAGGATGGCCTTGAACTCACAAAGATCTGCCTGCCTTTGTCTCCCAAGTGCTGGGATTAAAGGTGTACGGCACCACCACCCAGTTAGATCTCTTCTTTATAGTTTCTACCACCTTCCAATAGTGCCAGTCTAGAAACCAAGCCTTTGCCCACATGGACTTTTAGGTGGCTCCTATCTAGACCGTAGTAATATTGCCCCTAAATTAAGACACCTAAAGAAAGACAGCCATGATCAGAACTATGACTGTTTCCTTTTTAAAGTTCTCCATTCATTATCTTGCCCTTTAAACTATGAAAGGGGATGGCAAAGAAGGGCCAATAAAGCTTCCCACTTCTTTGTTATGTATAAACTGACAAATAAAATAGGCAATTGGCAAGTGGAGGTTGGAAATACATTCTGCTTCTTCCAGAAGCCAGACTGGGAGATATGGCTCTCTGTCACTCAAGTGTGTCTGGCAACTCTGGACTCTCTCCATGCGAAATAACCTTCCTGGGAAATCAAGATGATTTCTCCCTGTAAGCAACTCCCTCTCTGAAAGATGAAGAATCTGAGCTGAGCATTCCCAGATAATTCAGAAGATAAGAGACTCCATTGTTCCCTGGAGAATAATAAATAAGGAGATAAGGGAACCAGGAAGCTAAACCATTCCCTTTAATCAAAGGAAATATTGAAAGCTGAATAAAACCATTCCTAAGGTACATTGAATTTATTTACTATCAACCTAAGTTAGACTTTATTTAAAAATTTCCCATTACAACCCTCTACTGCTATAAAACAAAATGGTGTTTTCTGTTTATTTATTAACAAAGACAATAGCACCTTTTAAATCCTTACACCAAAGAACTGTGAAGGGCAGAGTGGAGAGGGGCCTTTGTGTACATCTGACCTGTTCAAGCCAGGCATAAGAAAAACGGTTCTGTGCTTCATCAATTTATTCACTAGTAAGGGGCTATCTTACTTCCAAAAGAGACTTATCTGAATCCTATTATAGGGGGCCTTGCCCAGTTTCAGATGGAGTAGAGTGCTTTTATTCTCAAACAGATCCATCTTCTTCCAGAAACACATCTCTTAGAAAAGTCTGGAGCCTCCGTGTGCTACCATTTTAGCATATGCCCGACCCACAGCCAACTTCAGCTGCCTCGGGGCTTATTTGGGTCAATGAACATTGTACCATACACACTTAAGCTATAAGAATTGATAGATGAGTCCCCCAAATATGATTGCCAAGGCTTTTTATAAAGTAGGTGGCGAGCAGGAATGGTTCTCATCATATCCTGTCTCCACCATCTTACCATCCTGATTCATCTGCAAAGAAAAAGAGGGAGGGTGTGGGTGTGGAAGAGTGTATGTGAGTGTGTACGTGCGGGTGTGTGTTTCAAATTGCATTTTTTTTTGCTACATCTCCAATGAGATGATTAAAGAACTCTAGCTCTTTGCAACCAGCCCAGCCAAAAGTTTGACTATGCTTCGCTTTCCCAATATGGTTCTCATTTGCTCCCAACCTCATTCATTTCTTATTATTTGTCTTTCAGAGAAAAAGGCAGCAAGAAAAATCAACCTTGGGCTTCGTTAATTAAGGCTCACATTCTTTGGTATATTTCAGGAAGACAGTAACTTTTGCCCTACTCTCTGGAGACCCCTATAATGTGGTCCTATTCATTCATCAGGGCTCTGTGCAACTTTGGGGCCCATGCGGGTTTGGCGGTCTCTAAGTCTGTCTTCATATGGAATTGTGGACATGGTACCAGCTTTGAAAAAGTGACTCTAAAACTGCAGAATTCCAGCAAGCAAAAGCTAGGACAGTCTCACGGATACCCCCAGGAAGGAAAGAGGAAGGTAGGATTTCTATCTGACTTGGTGATTTTTAATATTTAAAAAGGAAAAGAAAGGCAAGCCCTAGCTTCCTCATTCCTCACACTCCCAAATACCATGCACTCCAGCCTGATTTCCTTCCTTGCTTGATCTCTGACAGCCTGAGCAATCTCACGCTTAGCCTCATTTTTCATAATAAACAAAAATAAATGCAGAGAAATTTAGGGTTATTTTCCCAAATATGGAACCGGACACAGTCAGGAAGAGAAGCCATATGTCTGCCTTCTCGTCTCCTTTTCTCCTCCCATTTGTGCCTCTGGGAAGAGGACCAGTGTGATTCAGTCATTTCACCTCAGTACCTTTCTCTATGTTTATCAAAATAAAGCATTCAAGTTGGGATCTTTGAGCAATTGACCATCTGTTTGCTCAACTCTTCTGATACAAGCAATAGTATGGGTGTCTTAGAAGTTGGGAAACGAACTCAAAATCCACACAAAAAGATTCAACATGCAGGATGGAGCAGACAGACATACAGCAAGAAAATGAGTCCTAGAAAGGGAAAAGAGGATGAAATATGTTTCTTATAACATTGATGCCATTGGTTTGGGGTGGGTTGAGCACTCTTCACACGTCATTACAGTTCTAAAATACTTGTGTTTTGTCACAGACGGGGGAGGGGGGACGACGAGGTGATTAGTGCCTCTGCATTTGAGAACGTGTCTGGTGGGACAATCAGTTGTGGGACCCTCTTGCTTTGAGCAGGTGTGATGGCAAACCTGAGGTAAATGGCCCAAGAAATTGGAAACAAGGAATGCCTATGGCTGGAGACACTGATAAATCAAGATGATGATGGAGGCTGAGAAAGAGTAGCCAGTGAGGCAAGAACCAAGTCAATGTAAGTATAAATAGTACCCAGTATCCTAGCTTAGATGCTGTTGACATCTCAAGATGAGAGAGGAGTCTTAAACCTCGGTTTAGGAGTGATTTTGACCTATAAAAGTACAAACAAAAAACCTGGTTTAACAGGAAAAATGAACATGATTATTGACATCACTTATCTAAGAAAAAATCTTTGGAAATTAAAATTAAGCATTATGCAAGGAATGAGAGAGACCTTGGATTACTCAGCCGTAAATTGGATGTGTCCACCAACTCTCTCCCCATAAGCTCAGGGAATCCCATAGAAGAGAAGGCGAAGAGTGTAAGATCCCGAAGGGATGGAGGACACTAAGAAAACAAGGTCCTCTGATTCAACAAGAGCAGATCTCAAATGAACTCACAGAGACTGAGGCAGCAAGCATGGACCCTGCACGGGTCAGCCAGGTCTTTTGTGCTTATATTATGGCTGTAGTGCTTTTATGGAATTACTGACTGCGTGAACAAGTGGGTCTCTGATCTTTGTGGCTGCTCTCGGGCTCCTTCCCTCCAGTTTCCTTGTCCCATCTAATTCCAATGCTAGTTTCCATTCTCCCTTATTATATTTTTATTGTTACATTTTATTATTGCCTCTTAGAAGCCTTAGAAATTCTTCTCTAATGAGAGATAAAAGGAGTGGATCTGGATGGAAAGGAAGGTGGGAGGAACTAGAAGGAGAAGAGGAAGGGAAAGTCATAATCACAATATAGTATGTATGAGAAGAAAGGAAGGAAGGGAAGGAGGAAGGAGGGAGAAAGGAAGGAAGGGAGGGACGGAGGGAGGGAGGAAAGGAAGGGAAGGAGGAAGGAGGGAGAAAGGAAGGAAGGAAGGAAGGAAGGAAG
>LOEQ01001607.1:289355-303167 GCA_001685075.1 Bramus lutescens
AGCAATGTCCTTGACAAGAGACTAAAATGAAGGGATTTTATGCATTTAGGAAAAGGTCAGAAGATGGAAGAGAATGAGACAAACAGAGCTGAGAGTTGAAGACCAAACACTTCGGAAAACCCTCTTTCTACCTGAGCACGTGTTGAAATTTCCAACCTAGAAGCCCAGGAGGACGTTTCACAAAGTTCTTATTCTTCTTTCAATGCAAACTCTCCCCAAAGCTACAAGTACTAAGCCTAGATCATCCTCCTTTCCAACTAAAGCTTCCTTGAGACCTTAGCAATAGGTTTTGCTTTCACAGTCCCTCACAGGGTAGTTTATCAGCAGATTCTGCCTGTTTGTGTCGTCCTTTCTCTCTGATCTGTAGCCAGTCTAGCTCAGAGCATGTTCCTTGTCTGTAGTTTATGCAAATATTCCTAACTCTGCTATGGGTAGCTGGGGGTATTTCCGGGGACCCAGGTTTTTTCCTTTCAGGCTAGCAATGGCAGGAATGGCTCAGTGGTAAGAGCATTTGCTGCTCTACCACAGGACCTGAGTTTGATTCCCAGCATCCACATCAGTGGTTCACAACCCCGTGTAACTCCAGCTCCAGGAGACCCGTCATCCACCGCTGATGTCTGCTGGGATGGAGGCAGGGATACTGATGGAGTGATGTCGAGAGAGGGTGGGGGAGAAGTCTACATCATCTGCTGGAGATGAGGGAGAACAGGGGAGGCCACAGCAGGTGCTCTGCTACAGAGCTGGGCTGAGTCAGGGATTTGATTCGGAGGAGAGCTTTAATTTCAAACATTTAAAAAAAACTATTATAAAAAAGAAAGGTAGGAAAGTAAAAGAGAAGTGATACAAACCATCTTTGTGTGTGTGTATCTATATGTGTGTCTGTGTTTGTGTGTCAGTCTGTCTGTCTGTCTGTGTATGTGTGTCTGTGTGTGTCTGTCAGTGTGTGTATGTGTGTCTGTCTGTGTCTGTCTGTGTGTCTGTGTGTTCCTATGGAAGCTAGATGCGGGTATCTGAGCCTATGCCGCAGGAGTTACAGATGGTGGGGAGCATCGCAGTAGGAGAGCTGGAAACTAAATTCTGGTCCTCTGCAGGAACACTCTCAACCCCTGAACCATGTTTTCCAGGCCTGTCTCAGTTATTTGTATATGACTGGAAATCGAAGGAAATAATTTTAATTACATATATATAGCAAAATATGTCTTACATATAGATGGATATAGAATGGAGAAAAGAAAATAGATACAGGAGGCAAGTTACAAACAGAATTTTTTTATGTAGGAAGTTGCCTAAAACAATGAATGTCCTCTAATAATCCATGGGAACAGGAACAAGAGGTGATGGCAACTTCCCATTCAGTGTGAGATGCGATTTAGCACTGGTTTATTTTCTGTTTAATATAAAAAGTGCATGACCCCACATGACTAGGAGCAGGGGAATGGGAGGCTGTCAACGTGTGTTGAGAAGCACAGCCCAGGGAATGTTGCTGCTAGTGTGTGAGCTTTATCAGTAGGAAAATTCATAAAACTGCTTCACAAGGTTGATTGATAACCAGGTGAATCTGACATCTAGCCAATGGTGTCCCTGTAAATCCTAGATAGGTGGCCTACTCAGTATTGGGGCTCTTGTTGGTCAGGCAGCTACTGTGACAAGGTGTCACAGAACAATGCCAAATGTAATTCTTTAGCAGTTCTGTAAGACAGGCATTTTCTCTTCATTCCATAGGAAAATGGAAACACAGATCTGGAAAGTTAAACTCATCTATCTCCTGACGGAATGTGGACAGAACCCAGATCAGAGCACGACTTTGGCCAGCACGCTTGAATCTCACATCTACCCTAGAAAGTAGGTTACAGTTAGGAACCTGGGTACCCCTTTCATCTTGAGAAGCCACAGTCCAGTTTCAATGATGCAAAGCTGATGCTGGGCTGGTGTGCAACATCTTCCTTTTTAAGAATTTTTAATTGATCTGTAATAACCATACATATTCATAAGGTATGATGTGGTACTTTAATATATGTATACAATGTGTAGTAATCAAATTAGAGTAATTTGCATATCCATTACTTCAAACATTTATGTCATATCTCTACGCACTTCAGGTACCCATCTGCTCAGCATTCCCATCATATCTTCATCTCTTGTGATATTTACATCATATTTTGTTCTAAGGACTCTCAGAAATAAGTTGTAGTATCGAGAAAACTAAATCAAACTATGCTGACAGGATATAAGCATGGCAATTTATCAACTGCTTCATAATAGAGACCAGAAATCTCAATATCGCTAAGGGTATTTTGTTAAGATCTGGCTCAGTATGGGAGCAATTAGCCAACAGAGTGCAAATAAATCCTCTGATTACTCTCAGGGATAGACGGTGACTCGTTGCAAAGGCACTCATGGAGAAGCTGGTGGCTGCATTTGATCCTGCACAGGGAGCCCGCTGTACTGCCTCTACATGTGCTCCGCCCTGAACAGTATTTCAAACTTTGCACAGTGGGCTGTGGGTCTCAGGAACAGGAATCCATGTCATGTCAATGGTGTTCAAGGGAGGAAGATACCCTAAGAGGACACCTTCAAAAGATCAGTTTGTAGGTTTACCATTGTGTGAGCTGTTCTTAATAACTAGAGACTGTGAGCTATTAAAATGAAGTCAGATGACCTCTGAGAGTGGGAATATATACAACTTTGGTTAATTTTTTCTTACAAAGTTAAAAATCCACCTACCCAATTGCCCAGAAATCTCACTCTTTCGTTAATTTATCCTTGAGAAACAAAAACATGTTTACAAAAAGTTGGGCAAAGGGTTCATAGAGACTTTATTCTGAATGGCCATCCAAACTGGAAAGCATTCAAATTCTCAAGACCAGCTGCAAGGATAAACAAATTTGAATCATAATCTTATGGCAGGACAATATTAAAAATGAAAGCACACTCATGCTAACCATATGAAAGAATCTCAAATGCATTGTGTTGAATGAATGTATGGTTAAAAAACAAAGAAATGTGTAATGAAATAAATACTTAAACAATTTAAAGTCATAGCATAGGTATGTGTTCTGGCAATAGAAATTCAAACACTGATTCCCTGTGGGTATGAGAAAATAGCTGGGAAGAGATCAGGAAGCTTTCTCAAGTGACATAAATGTCAAAATTGTACACTGAAAATGTATAAATTATTCTCCAGTGAAACCTGTTTTATTCAGGCAGTAGAAGACCAAACTCTGCTCTCCTCCTCCTCCTCTTCTTGTTCTCAGTTTCAGACCACCAGTGATGGTGAATCACGCAGTCAGTCTTCACTGGGAGAACACCACTAGAATGGGGACCAGGAGCAATGGGTGACCTTCAATGTGTTATACAAACACACAGTCAATTCCTGATTCTGATGTGTCTCAACAATATATGAAACACTACTAATTAATGAAGTCATTCCCTACCCCAGGCTCTCATAGTAAATTGATACTGAACATAGGTTTGAAAGTTCTTCACTTAGAAATCCAAACCTAAGACACAAATACTAAAGGAAGAATGCAAGGTTTAACTGGGAGTGCTAACAACTCAGAAGGAGACCGACTGGTGTCTCACCTTTCCCCTCCAGATATTTAGGGAGGAGGGGGAATTATGTAAGGACCAGAGAAAGAAGTAGAAAGTGTAAAGTTTTTCCAGCCTGATAAGCCTCTCCACCAACGCAATAATCCAAATCAGACCAAATTAAACCAAATTAGAAAAAGCCCAGGTTTAATGAATGTCAGTGCTCCAGGGTGGCTCTTCAGGCCCCACCCCACCCCCAGGAGGAAGATAAGAAAACCACGGAAAGGAGGAAGGAGAACCAGAGAGACCTGGGTGGCAGTTTAAATAGCCTGTGGGAGGCGCACACCTTTAATCCGGAGACTGAGCACCAGCCAGCTGGGAACTCATATAGGAGGCTGCGATGCTGAAACCCGGGGGACACAGGTATATAAGTCAGTAGAAGGAAGACCAGGTGCGTGGTGTGTGGTACTGTAGGGAAGATGGTGACACCCATGGGGGCCTGGTGACAAGCACTCCTATATATAGAACTGTCTTCCTGGCCCTGATGCTTCTCCCCTGCAGTGACATATGGGCACTGATGTTCTATTCTGTGTCTTAAGGCGTTTAAGTAGCTTCAACTTCTCCCTGTCAAATGGGGGAAGAACATTAACCTGTGCTTGTCACTAGGATGGAAGCACTGTAAGTATTAAGTCATGTAGTAGTACATGCACAGCCAAGCAGTAAGAGATATTCTAGTGGCATCCTTTAAATGACTTTCTCTTTATGTTTTGAGCTCCCAGGGTCCAGGTGAGGAGCAGAAGGAGGGAGAACATGAGCGGGGAGGTCAGGGCCGCGAGGGGTGTGTCCACCCACGGAGAGGGTGGGACTGGTCTGATAGGAGCTCACCAAGGCCAGCTGAACTGGGACTGAACGAGCGTGTAGTCAGACCAGACTCTCTGAATGTGGCTGGCAGTGAGGGCAGACTGAGAGGCCAATGATAATGGCGCTGGGTTTTGATTCTACTGCATGGACTGGCTTTTTGGGAGCCTGGCCTGTTTGGATGCTCACCTTCCTGGACCTGGACGGAGGGGGGAGGACCTTGAACTTCCCGCATGGCAGGGCACCCTGACTTCTCTTAGAACTGGAGAGGGAGGGGGAGGGGTGAAATGGGAGGAAGGGAGGAGGTGTAAATTTTTAATAAATAAATAATTTTTTAAAAAAGTACATAAAGAAATAAAAATATTGGAAACAAAAAAATCAATAACTGGATGGAAAAAAAATAGCCTGTGGGAGTGGTCTTGATCCTCTCTAGGGAGGGGTCACAGGTTGGCAGGCTTTTCCGGAGGTGGTGTTTGGACTGTTGCAACTCCCAGGGGAGGAGCTTGGGATGGAGCGTTGCACTCAAACATTCCAAAATGAATATCAGGGGCTGGGGTGACTCTTCCAACCAAACATTCCAGACTCCTTGGATAAAGGGGTGTCAGAGAGCTGAGGTGATGCTTCCAACCAAACAGAAAGGAGTGTTGCCCAGGGCTTAAGAGAGATATCTGTGGACAAATGGAGATGGTGAATGGCACACTCTGGTGACATCCCTTTATTGTGTGCATGGAACATTCTAGTTTCACATTGTATATGATTATTAGACAGAGTTCCTAAAATCAGTCCAGAAAAACAAGCAAGATCATCTTGTCTGGCAAAGACCTTTTCTAAGACTGAAAATGAGAAAAATAGGAAATAGGCTAAAATGGAGTTACTGGCAGCAGCCTCTTATAGAGGAGCCAGGAAGTATGTCTCTTATGAGTTCAGGGAACAGCCCTGTGGTGGTTTGAAAGAAAATGGCACCTAAAGGGAATGGCACTATTAGGAGGTGTGGTTCTGTTGGAGGAAGTATATCATTGTGGGGCAGGCTTGGAGGTCTCTTTTGCTCAAGCTTCCCTCACAGTGAGATTTATCAGTTGACTTCCTGTTGTCTAAAAGCCAAACCATATCTACCACATCTGCCTGTATGTCACCATGCTCCCCAACATGGCAATAATGAACCAAACCTCTGAAACTGTAAGCAATCTGCCCCAATAAATGTTTTCTTGTCTCTTCAGAGCAATGAAAATCATGGGACAGAAATAAGTGCCAGGAATGGGGTATTGTTGCGATAGGCCTGGCCATGTGTTTGTTTGGAGGAATTTGGACTTTGGTACTTCAGGTTTGGGAAGCAGTAGAATGCTTTAAGCACTGCTTAATGACTCATACAAGTAAGAGCATGGAAGACAGAGGTTATTTGAACTGTCAGGAGCTCACTTAAGAGGTTTCAGAGGAGAAAATTTTTACTATGTTGCTTAGAGATCATGCTTGTGATATTTCGGTGAAGAAAGTGACTGCCTTTTGCCCTTGTCTGACGAGTCTGCCTGAGGCTAAAGTGAAGAGTTTGGATTAATTCCCTTGGCAGAAGAAATCTCAAAACAGCCTCGTATAGACTCTGTCATGTGGATATTAGTGGTCACTCTAAAGAAGATTTATAATGGAAAGGAGCAAGCGGAGCAGGGTAATTTATAAAGAGTAAATTTTGAGGAGAAAAAGAGCACCAGGAAGTAGAATAGAGCTAAATCCCTTTTAAGAACTGGAATAAAGGGAGTGGTGACCTCAGGGCAAGATCGCAAACTAAATTTTCCAAACTTGTGGAAAGAAACTAAAGAAAAGCTTGGTAGAGCCCAACTTTAATCCCAGCACTGGGAAGGCAGAGGCTGGTGGATCTCTGAGCCTGAGGCTAGCTTGATCTACAGAGCACGTTTCAGGACAGCCAAGTATAGGCAGTAAAGGAAACCATCTATAAACAGAAAGCTGATAAAGATGTAATTGAATGAGAGGGCTGTATTCCAGCCCCAGCAAGCAGCAGAATTTGGTAGCTTCGGCTACAAGATTCTGGCTTTAGAGTTAAGGATAGAAGAAAGGAGTTATGGAATAAAGCTGCTGAGGCCAGACATGTGTCAAGGATGTTACTGAACGGAGGCCTAGTAGAGAGGCCATTGCATGAAGCTGTGAAGTTGAAGCCTGGATTGTCTTGGGGAACCAAGATGTTAGAGTTTCCAGAGTTGTGGGATACCTGCTGAGGAGAGCTGCTAACAGGAAGTGGAACCAGCCCAAGAGAAAAGTGTGTTGCAGTCAACAAAGCTGAAAGGAGTTGGAGATCTGAAGAGTGTTTCAACATCAGACATGGAGATGCAGAGCTTGGAGTTTGCCCAGCTGGTTTTTGGTCTTGCTTTGTGTTTGGATGGAAGCTTCATCCCAGCCCCTAGCATCCATATATCTGGAATGTTTAGATGGAACCCTTACCCCAGAACCTGACTTCTATATGTCCAAAGAGTCTAGAATGTTTGGGTGGTACCTTTGACCCTAGCCCCCTCCCTGGAGTTGCCTCAGTCCAGACTCCAGTTCTGAGAAAGCCCACCAAATGATGACCCCTCCCCCAGAGATGCTCAAGACCACTCCCACAGGGTATTGAAACTACTCCCCCCTCCCCCAGAGAACAGACTTGTGGTTTTCTGGTCTTCCTTTCCCATCTCCTCTCTAGGGGACTGGAAAACAATCTGGGAGTGTGCTATCTATTAAACCTGGGCCTTTTCTAATTCGCTTTGATTTGGTCTGATTTGGATTATTGTGTTGGTGGAGAGGCTTATTTGGGTGCAGAAACTTTTCACTTTGGTCCAGTATTTCCTCACTATGCTCCTTCCTCACTATGCTCCTGTGCTTTGGAATGGTAATGTGTATACTGTGTCATTATATGTTAGAAGAATGTGATCTGAATTTTTTTTATTTTGATTTTAAAGCTGATTACAGTTAAGAGATTGCCATGTGTGTCTCAGAAGGGATTTTGAACTTTGGACTTTGAAACAACTTTGAGACTGTGATAGACTAGAAGGACTTTGGACTTTGGACTGAATGCATTTTTGCATTGTGATATGGCTATAAGCCTTTGGGGGCCAGGGAGTGGAATGTGGTAGTTTGAAAGACAATGGTCCCTAAAGAGAGTGGCACTATTAGGAGGTATGGCCTTGTTGGAGGAAGCTGTCACTATGGGAGTGGGCTTTGAGGTCTCTTTTGCTCAGCCTTCCCTCAGTATGACAGTCAGTTGACTTCCTGTTGCTTGAAAGCCAAGATGTATCTATGGCCACATCTGCCTGCACACCACCATGTCCCACCATGATAATGGACTGAACCTCTAATACTATAAATGAGCCACCCCAATTAAATATTTTCTTTATAAGAGTTGCTATAGTCATGGTGTCTATTCACAGCAATGAAAACCCTAACTAAGACAAGTCCTGAGCATATTCAGAGACTTTTGGGAGGAAAACTTCTAGATGCAGTGTCAAGGGTTAAATATGCACTTGGAGGCAGGCACTTTACAGAGCCAACACGGGTTTTGAATATCAAATGGACCAATAGGCTTATGTGTTTGAACACTTGGTTCCAGTGGATGGCACTGTTTGGGAAAGTGGAGATGGATCATCTGCAATATGGCACACGAAGTTACTGGGAGGGGCAACAGCTCTTCCACAGCTTCTTTGGTAAAGAGGCACACCAACTGAGTCTCAGAAACGGGTAGGAGGAACAAGGAGAGCAAATACAAGGCATAGAAATATGAAATCAATATGCTTTGGTGCAGATAGAGGCCAAAGTTACCCAGTGAATCACTAGTTCTTTCTTAAACACATATATTCACTATCAGTCGGGTGGTGGTGGCACACAACTTTAATCCCAGCACTCGAGAGACAGAGGTGGGCTGATCTCTATGAGTTCGAGGCCAGCCTGATCTACAAAGTGAGCTACAGGACAGCCGGGGCTATGAAGAGAAACTCTGTCTCTTAGAGTTCCTTATTGTCTCATCCGCCATTTCTGGTTCTCTAAAGGCCCTCAGTCCCACAGGCCTGTGGCTTTTCCTGAGTGTAGGGCCCATGGGTCTACCTCTGCTCCGGGATTCATTTTGAGGGCAGTCTCTGGCCAGCCAGCGTTTCCTGTTAGTGCCTATGCTCCCTCTGCCCCGCCTGGTGATTAGCTATAGGGCATTGTTGACTCCACCTTGGGCGTGGTAATTTCCCACCTGCCTGGGGGGTATTCCACTGTGCAGCAGTTAGGTATTTAAGGTTTTCCCTAAATTTGAATAAATGGCATCAGCTGATCTCCTTTCAAATGACCCAGGTCTCTTGTGTGTTCTTTCAATCTCCAGGCCCTTGCCGGCTCGCGTTTGGTACAGTGGCACAAACTGTACTGAGAGTAATGCAGACGCAGGTGTTACTGCTGAGTATGTTGACATTGGATCTTGTAGAGAAAAAGGACCTCCTGAGCTCAGCCTAGGAGTGAATGATCAGTGCTAAGGGTGGAAAATAGTATCAGCTGATATGAAAGCATCGCCCAAAACTTCTGCTCTTTTAGGCTGTGACTACCCAGAAACATTCTTTCTCTGTTGTGGTCTCCCATGGGCAACTCTCTGTTGTATTAAAAGTAAAAACAGAATATTTAAATGCAGACTCTGAAGCCATATTACCTGGATCTGTAACCTCAGCTATGTGGTTTATTAGTTACAGGACTTTTTCTTTGGGGGGGTGGCGTTCAACACAGGGTTTCTCTGTAGTTTTGGAGCCTGTCCTGGAACTAGTTCTTGTAGACCAGACTGGCCTCCAACTCACAGAGATCCGCCTGCCTTTGCCTCCCAAGTCCTGGGATTAAATGTGTGCACCAGCATTGCCTAGCTACATGACTTTGTTTTTAATGTGTGCCTCACTCTCTTTATATGTTGAAATGGTGATAATGACTTTTACCCTATGATTTAGTATATGCTAAACCCCTAGAAGATTTGCCAGAACAATCAATGCTCTATGAATGTTGGTATTATTACTGATTATATTGTAACCTAATGCAGTGAGCTCACCTCTTGGTGAGTGTGGAGCTCTTTAGCACAGCCAGGCGGTAGAAAGAATGAAGAAAGTTATGCTACCTGAAGTGAATGAGGAGAAAGCCGGAGATAATTCCCAAAGCAATATCTCTAAGCACAGAAAGCAAAGGTTGGGAAACAGAGTCACATATTCATACAGCACAGAGTAATCACACTTAGAGAAGAGCACATTCCCAGGCACATTCCGTCCTTCCTGCACAGTGCATGTTCAGAGAGTGGTGACCCAGCATGCCTCTGAACAGGGACTTCAGTATTATATCAAGCAAAGTTTACTGTAGGATGACTCAATGATTCAAGATGTTCCTTGTAGATTTCCCCAGAAGGCCTCATTTAAAACAATAAAACCATCTAAGGCATAAAGGGGTAGCAGCACTCTTTGTAAGCATAGGAATGCTTCGTGACCAGTGACTAAAAACTTCCCCTATGACATTCCATTCCTCAGACCTCAGGGGCCTAGAGATAGTGGTAATTCCAAAATCACTTAATTCTGAATAGGGCACTGTCATGTCCTTTTTAGAAAAGTGAAATTCTCTTATTGATAAAGTATGACAGGAGCCCACATAATCAACAAAGCAGGGTTCCTAGGGACTCACAGAGAATGAAGAGGCAATCATGGAGCCTGCATGGGTCTGCACAAGGTTCTCTGCATACATGCTGTGGTTAGATGTTTACCTGGGAGTTTTGTTGGACTCCTAACAGGACGAGTGAGATTGTCGCTGACTCTTTTGTGTGCTCATGGGATCCTTTTCTTTATACTGAGTTGCCTTGTCCAGCCTGAATATGTATTGACAGAGATTTCTGTCCTACCTGGTCCCATAGCCATTCAGTTCCAAAGAAACACACAGAGGCTGACATTAATTATAAACTGGTTGGCCTATTAGTTCAGGCTTCTTATTAATTCTTATAACTTACATTAGTCCATAATTCTTGTCTGTGTTAGCCACATGGCTTGGTACCTTTTATCAGTGAAACATTCTCATCTTGCTTCCTCTGTGTCTGGGTGATGACTACAGACTGACCCTTTCCTCTTCCNAGTCCATAATTCTTGTCTGTGTTAGCCACATGGCTTGGTACCTTTTATCAGTGAAACATTCTCATCTTGCTTCCTCTGTGTCTGGGTGATGACTACAGACTGACCCTTTCCTCTTCCCAGAATTCTCCTGTTCTGGTTGCCCTGCCTATACTTCCTGCCTGGCTATTGGCCAATCAGCATTTTATTAAAGTAATACAAGTGACAAATCTTTACAAGGTATAAGACCATTGTCCCACAGCAGATATGAGGTCTTTCTGTGCCTAGCCTTTTTGCATCTGGTTACAACGTGTTTGTTGATATTTCTGGGAGACTTTCTCTTTTCTAAAGGGAAACAGAGGAGCCATAGATCTGGGGAAGAGGGGAATTGAGGGGGTACTGGGAGGAGGGGAAGAAGGAGAGGTTGTGGTCAAGATGTATTGTATGAGAGAAGAATAAAGAAAAAACAAGGTGTGATAGTGATAGTCTTTATGATCATCAACAATAACATGAAAGCATTACTTCGACTCCCTCAGCAATTATTTTACAGAGCAATTCACAGCAGGTTAAATACGTCACACTTAGTCAAACAAACCTTCCTATTGTAAGTGACACAGAAAATTTAGATTTAAGGCCCTAGAGAATCCAGGATAATTATTCTGAAAAACCACTGTACTGTGGGTGTCTATTAAAGACAGGATGTCTGCTTTCAGTGATTCCAAGATGAGTTTGAACTTCATTAGCAGAATTAATGTGAACTAATCACAGCCGTGTGTGTGTGTGTGTGTGCGCGCGCGCGCGTGTGTGTGTGTGTGTGTGTGAAGAATAGAACAAAGCACTCCTTGCACAACTAGGACAGCATCTACAGAAATGCAGATATGGGGCACAACTTGAACTGGAAATCCCACTTCTGATGAGCAGAATTGGCCCAAGATGTTTCACTCCTAAGCTCTCCCAAGGTGCTAATTTTCTAATCATACACACATGGGCTCCCATCCCCACACTGAGACAAGAATATCCTGATGGAAAGAGACCCAAACCCATCTCCCTTAACCCATAAAATTTTACAATTATCTTGTAAAAATTAAACAGAACTTTCCTCTGGGGTACCATCATTTCGATGCAGATCCAGTGTGGAAACAGACACTACCCAATTTCCCAGACCTTTGTCCACAGCCAAGATGATTTTTCTCAGTCACCCAGGTTTCATGGCGACATGTGCCCCAAACCAACCCCCCCTTTAAAGATGTTCTTCAATCTTCCAGAACTTTAATTAAAGGCATCTGGCATGCACCAAGATTTCTTTTACCCTCCCAGATCTCTGCTTGCTATAGCTTTGGATTTATGCCGACGCCTCTGTGCGTCTCCAGTGCAGATCTGTCTCTATGACCCCAGAGCCCTACCCACAGAGAGAAGGGTCCGGCATGACTCATAATCCAGAGAAACTTTGGAACCAAATTTCAGAGCGGATGCTAATTCTACCTAAGTTATTAGGAGTGCCGTCAGACATCAAGAAATGACTTCTCCCGTCTCTTGGTGGCCTGCTTCTGTTGACAGAGTAAAGTCAATCCAGGATAAAATGTCACTGCCCACTGATTCTCCTGTTGGCAGGCAAAGCAACCACAAGCCATCTGGGTGGCCAATTTTGTAACTGAAACAGGTTTTCCTCTTGGTAAGTACAAAGTCCATAAGTTCAGGGAGGGCCACAGCATTCATAGGTGACTGAACCTCAGCCTATCCATCTAGTTGCCAGCAGTACCAGCTCTCATTTAAGGACCATTTTCTACTACCAAGCACAGGGCAAACCCTTTACATACCCTCTTATTGCTGAGCTGTGAGGCAGTCTGCTGTCTCTACACAGGATTCCCAGTACAAGGTGGCAGGAGGGAAGTATGCTGCTGCTTCTCAATGAAAGAACTTTCTTTCCTGCTCTAGGCATTGGCTCCTGCCACTTGATTTGCATTTAGTTGAGTTTGATTCTGGATCCTCACAAACCTCTTGATAAACCCACACTCGCTCCAAAATGCCAATGGCTTTCACATCAATGGATTTTTGATAGTGGATCCACAATACCTCGTTGTGGATGCCCATACTCAGGACCGGAATCTTCATCTCCTGTTCTGTCCCTAGAATATGGCTTTTTCTATGATTTGAGGAAGGTTCAAAACAAGGTCCAGACATTTCATTTCTTTCCAGACTGATGTGACCTATGTAGAGAACTCAGCAGCTAGAGGACAATTTTGAGTCTCTAAGATAAGGAGGCATAGTGCGATCTATAACAAAAATCATTGTCCTGTACCCAAGCTCTCCAGCAGTCCCTCTCTAGTCCTTCTCCCTATATGTCCTTGTAGCTCATGCCTAGCCTCTGGCCCTACCAAAAGCATAGCCACAGTTGAAGGTTCGTAGCCCCTAATGGGATCAGAACTATGCAAACTTCTCTTGATGTGACTTAGCCCTATCCATGACTGATTTCCTCCAAAGATCAAGTGTTACTCTATGCATGATGGTCTTTAGACATGCGCAACCAAGTCCAGGGTTCATCCTGACTTGCAAATCTATCTCAAGCGAGACACACCACAGAACAGAAGCAGAAGCAGAAAGATCATGAGGACCAGACTGTCCCTCATCTATATTTATTGAATTGCCCAGGACTCCAGCATTTCATGATGGGCAACTGCTTCCTGCCTGGGTCACAACTGCTTAGGATGCATTTCATTCTCATTACTCAAACTACACAGGCATGTTGCTCAACAGGTAGTAATGGCTGCCTGGAAAAGACAAACACTACTTCCCAGTTGCATCCTAAGTACACTCAAATCCTGTCTGTAGAACCCAGATGGATCCAAGACTGGCTTGCTTTGCCATGGACCAGTTCTCTATAACTTAAGAGGTGTTTTCAAGCTGCCACTCCAAATGGCTCTATCTGTGATCTTATAGCTAGCCACTAAGATTAATTCCCTTAGGCAAGGGCAATGGATATGCTAAAATGTTCCATCTTGGAAGAAGGATGGGATTTGGCTCAGTTCAATGACCCTATTCCTAAAGGATCTAGGATGGTAAATAGTTCAAATTTGGGAGTCTTCTGTGAGAATTCCCTCTTCTCGATCTGGTACCAGTACTTATATACATCGCTCATTTGGTTCTTATGCTAGTTAGATTTTTGTCAACTTGATACAAGCTAGAGTCGTCTGAGAAGAGAGACTCAGTTGAGGAAACATCTCCGTCAGGTTGGCCTCTAGGCAAGCCTGTGTGGCATTTTCCTGATGAATGACTGAGGTAGGAGGACCCAATACCCTGAGGACAGATGGTTCTGTGCTTTATTCAAAAATCAGGGCGAGCAAGCCACAAG
>LOEQ01001607.1:303196-329314 GCA_001685075.1 Bramus lutescens
GGCTACTCCTTCAGGTCCTGTCTACAGGTTCCTGCCTTAGCATCCCTCAGCTATGGATTAGGACTTGGTAAGCCAGAATGAACACTTTCCTCCCTGCAGTAGACAGAAAACAAACTGGGACCCTTCTCATCACAGTGGAAAAAAATGTCATGAAGAAATGAGACACAAAGAATTCAAGTAACGTGTAAAGGTCACTAAACATGTGATATAAATTGAAGCTTAAAAGTCATCTTCCCAGGCTGGAGAGAAGGCTCAGAGGTTGAAAGCACTGGCTGGTCTTCCAGAAGCCCTGAGTTCAAGTCCCAGTAACCACATATATGGTGGCTCACAGCCATCTAGAATGAGATCTGGTGCCCTCTTCTGGCATATAGGCATGCAGGCAGGCAAAACACTCTTCATAATAAATAAACCTTTTTATTTAAAAAAAAATCATCTTTCCATAAGCTGCTTTATGGAATAGAAGACTGTGGTCCAAGATGTAATGGGAGATGTCAATCAAAACACTGCCTACAGTCCAGGTAATATCAGAGCCGACCGCCGCTCTTTACAAAAGGCTGAAATTGCTGTGGAAAAGAAATTCCCAGATTAACAGCAGGCGGCTTTGAAAGCATTTCTAAGATAGGATTGCCATCTAGTGGTCAGAAAGTTATCATTTCCCCTCCAAGCAGATAAAGGGGAAAGCAGGGAAAGTTTGGGAAAGCCAGCAGGAAATGTTTCTTTTTCTCTCACACTGTAGAGGCAGAAGAGGGTCAGGTCTCACGGCCCATGACCATCAGAAGATCCTGAAGCTTTGCTATGGCTGTGTGTGGGAGCAAGGTAGGTTTAGCGCCCAATGTTGCTTACTAGTGTTTCTGCCCGTCACTTTTTTTTTCCATTGCTATGATAAAATATCTGACAGAAACAATATAAGGGGGAGGCTTTGTTTGGGACCACTCTCTAAAGGGGGTTACATTCCATTACGATGGCAGCAGAAGGTGGCTGGTCACGCTGTATCCACAGTCAAGAAACAAAATGGTGAATGCTGGTGTCCTCTCTCTCTCTCTCTCTCTCTCGGTTCTGTTCTGTTCTGCTTTCTTCTGTTTGAACAAGGCTTTACACTGTTGCTATACAAACCTTGACCTCACTATGTCATCCAGGCTGGTCCTGAACTTCTGACAACCTACCTGCCTTGGCTATTGGATTACCTACATTGCAGGCAGGAGCCATTACATCCAGCTTGTTTTCCCTGTTTGACTGAGTCTGGGGTCACAGATCTCCAGCCTTCTGGCCAGATCCATCCATGTCATTTAAGCTTCTGTGGAAGCACCACCCATGTACATACACACCCAGAAGGGCGTCGCCCAGGTGACCCTAAATCCCATCACGTTGATGATGAAGATTAATCCCAACACTGGTAGATGGTTATGAGCAGGTTAATTAACCATATCCACTGTTCTGTGAAATGGGGAAAAACAATCATGTACCCGGTGAGGCGATCAAATAAAACATTTCATAGAATGTGTCTGGTATATTCTAACCACTTAAAATGGTACATGCTCCCGTGATACAAAAACAGCTCATAACAACTAGGGTAGAAGAAGCGAGGGAGGACCTGGGCAATCGATAAGTTAATAAATCAGTAAATCTTGAAGGACCCCCCACAGGAATGTTCTGAGGGAATCAGCCTTTCTTTCTTGAATAGAGTTTCATTTCCTCTTCCAATCTGTCATCCTCCTTCACCGAGTCATGTTGTCCACACATGATTCTGCCATCTCTTGCATTAATTTGATTGTCTGGCTCAGTATGTAGAGCTCAACACTGCTCTTACGTTGCCCCGTCCTGGATCCTCACTACCTTCCTGCCCATGGAAGCTATTATCCCCTCTCCTATCTGCCTACCACCTCCCAGGCAAAAGCCTCCTTTCTCCAGTGCAGGTTTTTTTAAAGCCTCTCCCTGCAATCACCCCTGTCTTTCCACTAACCATCTCTGTGAACAGGTGCTTGAAAGCAAACAAGCAAACTTTATCTCAAAGTTTAACCTTACGACAAATTTCAGGATCCTTGTTATACTGGTAAACAACTAGTTTGGAGAGCAAACATTACAAGACCACTCGAGATCACGTCAAAGTCAACTTTGATCTGGACTAGTTATTTAGTACTTCCCCGATAACTGTTTTACCGAAAGGTTAATATTTATCCTTGAATATCCTTTACCCCTGCACTGGGCAGTGAGCTCCCATACCAGGCTCTGCATGGCTACCTCTCCATACCGCTATTCCTGGTTATTGGAAGACCTTAGGATCAGGTTTGTCTTGGGTTATTGTCTATGTGCTTGGAACCTGGGGAGAAAACAGCATAGCAGGTGAGATTCTACCTAGGGTTGGCATCTGCGGGAAGCATATTGAGAGCTTGGCAATGAGCAGAACATGGAGATAGGTGGCAGGGGTCCCTTCAGGCATTGCCAGAGGAAGCTGTAGCATCAAAGAGTCTGTGGGCAGAAAAAGGTTCAGTCTGGTTAATTTAAACTTGGAGATGGTAGAATATGTATGTACTCTAGGGACAAATCAATCAAAATAGGTTCACGTAAAAGGATTCTGATAACCCATAAGGTCCTTGTCCTTAGATGTGCTTAGGACATGGAACATTGGCCACACAGTGACAAGACTAGCTTGTTTGGATTGCACTTAGCTCCCAAATAAATCTACAGAACAATCTGGGAAGAACTAGAAAGAACAGGAACCAAGACAGGGTGCTATCGGCATATAGATAGCCAATAGTTGAATGGAATTGATGACTTGGGGAACAGGTCAAAAGGAAAGGGGGTTTTCGTGTTCTTCTGTACCTCCCAGAATACAATCTCCCAAAGCCTTTACTGGGAACCAGTCTGTAATTCTGCATTCTGCTAAATCCTTCTGCTTTCACGAGAACCCTGAGGTAGATGGTGATGTCCTGATTTTATACCTCAGTAACTACTGTAACTTGTACAAATGATAGTAGCCATCACCCGAGGTTCCTTTTGAGAAGCAATGGAGATTTCCCCCATATGTCCAGTAGCTTCCCCTAGGAAAGAATTCATATTAATCTCTAAACTGAGATGAAATACTGACTCCCATCTTCACCTTGACTGTGAATGTCTTGAGAGCTGAGACAGAAAAACTACAGTTTTTCAATTTAATTTCCAGTACTTAGGACAGCACTTAGATATCTAGTTTAAAGCTTGTTGCTGTTATAAAAATATATTCTGAACATCAGTGAATTAACATGAAATTGTGTATGTACAAATAATACAAATTTGTTCATTGTAAATTATCCGACGTACAAGGTTGCCCCTTTCCAAATAGAGATTTGGAAACCCAAGCTGCCTTTATCTCAAAGCTGCGGCTTTTGGAAGACAGGGCCTCTTCATGGCTGTCTGTAGCAGCAGAAAAGAAGTGTACTGAATCTTACCCGTGGCCTAGCACAAGTCATGCCCATACCAAGCCGGTTTGGCAGAGCTAGCCATATAATCCCAACTATTCTTAAACAACTAGGACATGTTACTAGTCTAGGGAGCAATAAGTGATACAAATACACCAGTGGAATATTAGTGTATGCATTATAGGACACCCTGGGGGTGAATGTCAGATCTAAAAATAAAGTTCACTTGTACCTCGTTCATAGTCTGAAGGCCATTTCGTACATTGTGGTTTGACCTGCGTGCCACTGTGTGACATCAGGAATGGAATGGCATCGTGTTGGCTGTCAGTTTTAGGTTTTGGAGCATTTGGGATTTCTAACTTCTCAACCTATGATGAAAAGAAGAGAAACCATTTGTGTAACTTCTGTCTGTTTGCACACCCTATCTTGAGAAAATAGAGGCCAGACAGTGATCTCATGGGGTCACTGAGGACACCTTTCCCAGTGGCTTGAGTCTGTGAGAATTGACCAAGTTCACCGTGTGCTGAACAGCAGGTGCCCTGTTTCCTCCATTCGCTGGTCCATGTGGCTTCAAGGACATGAGGAGAAAGTCAGTTTTTGAGATCTACAATTAAACTCTTACATCACGCTGTATCATAAGCATCAAATGCTGCGACATGAGGAAGAATGTTTTGTAAGGTGTTGAGATGAGTGTTTTTGTTTAGTTGGTAGCTTGGCAACTTGTTTGCTTATCTAGTAGCTTTCTACTTCCTGGTAGAGTTGTGATGTTGTCAGGCGAAGTGAGATGCTGTATATGACTATGACATTTCAAATATCTAATCAGTGAGTTACATAAAGTGTACATAAAGCATATGTGTACAAATAAGGTATTTCACTATAAACCACTTTTGGCAACAGACATTTTCTTCTTTTCATAGTGATCTGTAGCCAGGCAACTGAAGTAAGAACAAGCTGCTAGATGTGTGGTTCTGTATGAAGTCTTTTACTCTTTCTCTCACTTGCAAAATGGAGGATAATATTTTCTTTTGAGAATGACAAAAAGTATTGAAACACTAGTGAATATTAGCTACTCACACGGTGTGCTGAGTGTCACGGAGCACTAGGCAAATTTCTGCAATGTGTTGCCAACATCATCATCATTATTGTTGTTGTTGTTGTAGTAAGGAAACCATCGTGTTGTTCCAAACACACACAATAAAATTCTCTCGTTGCTTAACTGAATCAGGAAATCCTCTAAACATCCTTAACACTCTATCAGTGTCTCTAACACCTATAGGAAGCAAACAGTTAACAACATACCTGGGCATCAACACTCTACTTGGGAGATATTCCTTTGGAGATCAGAACATAATTTTCCCATAGACAAAATGATGTTAAAACAGTGATTGGATTCTAAGTGACAGAAAACACCCACTTGATTAACAAAGTTTCTGAAAATGGGCATAATCGCAATACAAAATGCTACAAAGCAAGGTTGTTATGTTGGTGGTCATTAATCAACACGGGAAACTATAAAAATTAGTTTATACATAATTTATTTTATTTCTCATGAATGTTGATTGCGGAGAACAGCAATCTTAATTGCTGACACCACAGAGGGAAGGAGAAGTTAATAGAAAGGTAAGTAAGGACTGCCAAGATGCCTCTGAGAGTGTATTCCAGGGCTCTGGGTTGAGCGTTTCCCAGAGCTGTGATATGCAAGCCCCTAGAGCAGAACACAAGCATGAATCAGTGAGTTCCTTGCACCAGTGCAGAGAGTTCAGAAACACCCAGATAGCACACTCTCCGAGGCAGCTCTCAGGAATGAGCATCATGGCCTGAGAGCGTCCTGTGCCTTTAACATGAGGGCCCAGAGATTCGAACAGAACTGCTTCTATGCTGTCTGAAACTGCTGACTTAACAGATACTTCTGTATCCTCATTCTCAAACAAATGTGACATTCTGTTTCTCAAAGCCCCCTGTGCTGGAACACTCCTTGGCCATTATTACTCTGAGGGCAGACCTGTTACTCATCTAGTCCTTCTCCTGTTAGTTACCTCTCCTGTTTAGCTTGTCCTGAGGCTTCCCCTGCCTAGTCCCAGGGCTATTATCCCTTGTGATCTTGTGACCCACACTGTTTCCCCAAGGGATCAAGCCCTCAGTCATAGGCCCCCTTATGCTGAAAGCATGCAGCGCCCCATTCTGCTATCTTCTCCCTAAATAACTCAGCCATGAATTTATTGCTGCTCTTTTACAAGGTAATTGCTGTGGGTAAAGGCTTTGTGATCACCCTGCCTTTTGCAACATCTATCCTTGAGGTTGGAACAGAGTTTTAGCCAACCTTGGACCCTATAATCTTCCAAACGGCAGCCTTGATTTTATCTTTGACATTCTAAATCTTGGCCTAAATTCTAAATTCCAAGAGACCAGGCCAAAGGACCTTGAAGGACAGTTCCTGAATTACCAAAGAAGCCTTCAGTGAGGTAAACTGTTCCCCTCCACTCTCTCACCCCATGTCTCTCAGTACCCCCATGATTCTAATCTTGTTCCCCACAGAGAACCCCAGAGTTTTCCATCCAAATGCAAAATCTGACACTCCACAGTCTCTCAAGTAACAGCAACTCATAAAATCTTCGTAAAATCTTCAGAGGCTTTGTCTAGGATGATTAACTCAGTTCCCAGAGGCAAAAGACGCATCCATGGTCTAGGATATGGATCAGCTCCCATTATCACCCTAACAAAACAAGGTCTTCCTCCACAGGAGAGTCAGCTCTGATTGACATCTTGGGTCAGGGATCAGCATTTGAACATCAAACCAAGCAGCAGGTACCCTGAACATCCTTGCTCTTGAACATTGTCACTCATTTCTGAATTGTTTCTCTCCAATTATCAACCCTGAAAGAGCTTGAAGAAGCTCGAGGTGATAAAGTCCCCGTAACAACTTTTCACGTGCTGTGAGATCTGTGTGCAAAGGCTTTCCTCATGCCCAGCCTGCTTCTCAGGACAATCAGAGTGGAAAAGAACAGAAGTGAAGCTTGCGAATGAGGTGGAGGAAATGCACACTGAGGAATCACTAGGTGACTAGAACCCTCCCTTCAGCTTCTGGTTTCAACTCGGGTGGGAAGCAGATTGCAACATGCAGAAACGTCGCAAGAAGTTCCTTCCCAAGTTTGGGGAAAGCTTTGGATGTCACAGTATGCTGGATCCCTTCAACTGTAACCCTCCCATTGTTCTTTTAATAAG
The DNA here is from genome assembly GCA_001685075.1 of Bramus lutescens. Taxonomy (NCBI): domain Eukaryota; kingdom Metazoa; phylum Chordata; class Mammalia; order Rodentia; family Cricetidae; genus Bramus; species Bramus lutescens. The sequence goes on from LOEQ01001607.1 coordinate 309,814, forward strand.
AATAATGAACTCAGCACTCTACCAACCTTGACATAAGTCATAAAAAGAAAAGTGGATAATTGTATCTTTATGCCTCCAACATTTTCTTAAATGTAATTTAACATGTAATTTATTTTACACTAAATTCATATTTTAAAATACTATAATGACAATGTTGCTCTTTACTGTTGAATTGGAAGCGAGTATCTCTCTTCGGGGGACTAACAGGAGACAGTTTCCAAGTCATTCCCTGCACTACTTTACTGTCTAATCATCCACAAGTTTCCTATTTTCTGAGCCTCAGTCTGTCTGAATCCAAAAGGAAGAGATTAATAGCCCCTTAGCTTTGATGTCTCTGTCTACTCAACAGAGATGCTGACAGCTCCTAGTAGACAGAAAGATCAGAAGGGTATGTGAAAAAAGACAGCTTTGGTTACACTGAAGGATGCTGAGACTAACATGGTATTGTCAAACAGCTTTCAAATTCCATAATCACCGTACTATGGACAGGTAACAGAACTGCTTCTCTTGGATTATACTCCAGCTCTGTGCACTTTCTATGCTAGATATGTTCACAAGAACACAGCCAGGGGCACTTAATATGTAAGATATCAACCATCAAAATCTGCTGAAATTTTACCCCCCATCAAAGCAGAGACATGGCTCACAGAGGTATTCTAAATTGAGGTAATTTTCAGTCTACACAGTAATTCGGTGCCATACTATCCTAAAGCCAAGAGGTACAGTACATCAATCAGTGGATTCACCAGGAGAATGCACAGAGCTCAGTATAGAGTTGAGGCTTCAGGTTGTTTCAGTGAAAAGAAGCAAAGGAAAGTTAGGACAGGGAAAGGTTTGGAAAAAAATAAAACAAGTATAAAGATCCAAAAGGTGCATTGAATCCTCTAATGCCACTATGAGATGTGCTAGGGGTCTGCCTATAGGTTCATGTTGGTTGCTGGTCATATGATCACCTTCCATTCCAAAGTCCTAGGTTCCTAGAAGGAAAGCAGGTGTTTAGCATAAATCATTGTAAAAAACAGTTCAGATACACTAAATCTCTCTTATCAGGCCTTGCTGATACAGAAGCTTCTAGCTAGCCATAAACCAAGACCTAACCTTGAAAGCAGGTCTTCTGAGCAATAACATTCTAGTGGGCTGCTATCTTCACTTTTCTATGTACACAGAATTATGAACAAGAAAATGCAAGACAGTTGGGTGTTAATGAGTAATTCATTGGCTTAGGGTTTCTGGACTGTTTTTGTTTGTTTGTTTGATACATCAGTGAGTGAGGTAGGTAGGGGTGATGAATTTTGTCTGATTAACTCATACTAAGTAGCTTCCCATCCATCCACTGACAAGGTTATCTGTGCAAAGTTCTATGAAGTCCAGTGCCTCTTCCTAACCTCCATCTAAGGCTTCCACGTCCCTGAGACCCTGGTCTTTGTCACAAAGCTTCTCTTCATCCCCTTAGGTGGGAATTATGCGGTACTTCTCTGTTGCACTTTCCCAGGCTTTTTCCTGACTTCAATTACCCTCAGGCCAGTTCTGCCTCATTTCTACCCAAGCCAAGGTATTCAGCACCCCACATTTTCATTTGCCTTATTTGTCCTTTGCCATTCTGGTTGAAGAGTGAGTTTCTGAAAAGTATACCTTCCCCATAGCCTATAACTTAAAAGTCCTTTGGTTTCTGCTTTTAGGCTTGGGGTAATTTTTACACTGTTGTGTCACGCACTAGGATTGTCTAGAGCTTTCAAGTTTGTCTTTCCCCTCCTTTCCTTCTAGAATCTTCTCATGTGAGAGCCCTGAATGCTGCGACCAACCCCAGAGTCTCAGCATCTTTGCAGCTAATGATCTCACTGCCCTTGCTCCTATTGGAGAAGTTATTGGCGCCCCCTAAACTCTGTACTCTCCACCCCTCCTGTGTGTTTGTATCAGAAGTATCATGTACTGTTTGCAGGGTTCAGATCATTGATGGCAATAAATGGGAGCAAAATGTCTCCTTGGCAAAGAGGTAGAAGGTGGTGACACTTTGGCAATATGTCTAATCACCCAGCCAAGAAATAACCAGAGTCAATTGCTTTCATCATTCAGATATCCTGGGATTCCTGGAAGCTCTCACTTGATATCAGCTCAGATGGGAGTTTTCAAACAGTAATGTGAATTCCAAGTAAAAGCAAAGCCACTGAGACGTGAAGTTAATCGGGCTGTTAGGAGGCAGTGCCTGGTCAGGGCAAATGAGGTGAAATGGGCCCCTGGAGACACCAGAAGTGCAAAGAAACTTCCATTTCAGGAAGATCCCAGCCACCCAGAAGGAGATGAGGAGGCACGAGGTTCTTGGAGGAGGGTGGAAATCTCTTAAGATGTGGGACAATCTCAATACAATCTCAATGTCAGCTATGGTAGACATTTAGAAGAACAAATAATCGGGTGTTGTGAGTGGCCCTGAGAGGATGGAGGTCTTCCTGTTGGGGGGTCAGCAGTAAAGACATGCAGTTAAAGAACACCAAACTACAGATGTTACATCTAGACAGCTTCACACTCTGATCCCCCTTCAGCCTCCCTCTTATGGCCAAAGTGTTCTCACTGGGTTTGTTCGGGTCTTGTCTTTCGAAGGTCCAGAAATGTCTTTCGTGTGCTTGGCAGACTTTAAGGCACATGCACGCGAGCAGCTACCGAAGTCATCATGGGACTTTATTGAAGGAGCAGCCGATGAGGGCATCACATGCAAGGACAACATCGCCGCATTTAGAAGGTCTTCCCTTTGCCCTTTCTATTGTCACCCTAATGTGCTTTGCTGGAGAGCTCCTTAGATGGTGACCATCCTAGTGTCTGTCTTTAGCAACACAGCATATACAGGAACTCGGCTGGCTTCTGTGCTGGTTTATTGTGGCATGGGGATGAGGCATAGGGAGTGGGGGAGACTTTTGTGGAAAGAATCTGTCTTACAGCTAGGGGAAGTGAGTTATCATTCTCTGAGTGCCAGCAACTTTGTGACATGTTAAAATGGAACAGGACCTGCCAGCATGCCCAGCAGGGAAACCTGCATGTAGTTCCAGAGCACTCGAGTTCCTAAAACCTCCCCGCCTTGGAGGATGAAAATGTAAAAGATGGAAAAGGTCTCAAGTTTGGAGAAAATAAGATCAAGGGGTGTCTAGGGATGATGGAAGATTGCTTCAGGTGAGAACTGGAATTGCAAACCAAGGAGCATACATCAATTGACAATAGCTAAAGCCAAGTTTCCATTTGCCATAAAACAATGTTTTAGATGTCATTTGTGAATTAGCCTACCTTCTCTAAAGCAGTATATAAGTCAAATGAATTAGTCTCCTGGGTGGCAGGGTGGGGGGATGACAACATGATTGTTTTCTAGGATTTGGATGCTTTCAATTGCCTTGTGTTTCTTTCCAGTGATGCCTAAAATTCCTTCCTTCCTTTTCTTTACCTGTCTAGTCTTTGCTGATAAAGACTAAATTAAGTATCTAAGCACTGAGTGGCAAACCAGGCACAGAAACAGGACTCTAACAGAGCAAGACAGGCTAAGGGGGACTCCGGTTCAATGACAGCTCAGGAGTTGCCGGGTTAATGTGGGGGAAATGGTTTCCTGGCAATTAGTCTCCTCCTGAGCCTACATCTGCTTATTCAAGACCGGCACACTGATCCCACCAAGATCTAAGCTCCAAGTCTGCTTAGGCCTGCATTGGGAATCAGGGTCCCAGCTGCAGAAAGCATCACTGTAATAGAGAATAATCCACCTCATTGTCTAGTGCAGAATCCGCCTCCGCCCCCGATACCTGAGAGATGTGTCAGTGGTGGACACCAGGACCACAATCCAAGGGCAGGAGATCCAGGCCCCCATCTGCATCTCTCCCACAGCTTTTCACTCCATTGCCTGGCCAGATGGAGAGATGAGCACAGCCAGAGGTAGGAATCACCCCACCCAAAGGCTCCCTTTCCAGGAGGCCACAAGGGACTGAGAGGCCTCACCCAGAGAAGTGGCAGGGAGCATCAAAACTTCTTACAAAAAGGCCTTAGGGGCATCAATCTTGTTGGAATTAAGAACAGTGGCAAAGTGGGAAATGTCTTTAATCCCAACTCTTGGGAGTAAGAAATAGGAGAATCTCTGTGAGTTCAAGGTGAGCCTGGTCTACAGAGTGAGCCAAAGCTACACAAAGAAACCCTGTCTTCAAACAAACAAACAAAAAAGGTAGCAAAGGGATTGCTTAAGCCATTGCATAATATTGCATGTAGATTGTAAAAATACATGATGCATTGGCAATAATTTTTGATTAGACCAAATTCTCTGGCCAGTGATAATACCTTCATAGTAAGATTACCCTACTGAGGAGACACCCTGAAATGAAGACAGCAGGAAGTGAGAAAGCATAGTTCAGTAGCTGTGATGTGTATTAATACCTTTCCATTTGACAAATTCCACACAGAAGAGGAGGAGTGGGGCTCAGTCTTCTCCCTCTCAGATAGGTGTGGCTTCCACTACAAAGCACGGGATTTCGCAGTGGAGCATCTCCTCCACGTAGGCATTCTTAGGAGATTTGCTTTCCTGTTCGAAGGGTGTAACACACCCAAAGGGCAGCTCTGGGGGATTCGTTGTTCATTATCATAAACAAGATTTACAGAGCAGCTTATGCAGAAGAGAACACAATACCAGGCCTCTCCATTGACCCAAACCCTGTGGGAAAGTAGAATGAACGGGGCAGTCTCTCCACTCACCGGGAAATCTGGCCAGAGGCTAGTTCAGGCAACTCTGCTTTCCAAACTGGGTCCCACCCCCTGCTTTGCAGCTGCTCAGGAAGCCAACATCTGCTATGTCACCAGCACTTATGCCAGCTGTCCCCTGGAAGACATTGTTGCAGCTGCCCCCAGAGGCCTCCGATGGTACCAACTCTACGTACAGTCAGATTGGGAGCTCAACAAACAGCTGATTCGGAGAGTAGAAGCCCTGGGTTTCAAAGCTTTGGTGATCACTGTAGATGTACCAGTAGGTGCCAAAAGGCGACAGGACATAAGAAACCAACTAAATTTAGTGGCAAACTTAATGCGGATGGACCTCCGATCACCTGAAGAGGTGAGAAAGCTATCAGACCCAGAGGGCATTACTTCTAAGCAGTGTTTAGAATAAGAAGAACTCCTTATTGTCCTTCCTTTTTTTCCCTCCTCCTTCCCTCGCTCCTTCCTTCCCTCACCCCTCTCTTCCTTTCTCCCTCCTGCCTTCTTTTCCATGAATATTTTCCCCTACCTGCCTTGTTGTGGGGGAGCAGGAAGGGAGCAGTTAGAGAGTTGGTACCTGGTTTTAGCTGCCCACAGCTTCCAGGCAGAACTGAAGACCAAATGCGCATCCCTGAAGCTCTTCTGGCTGCCATCAGAGATGGTCAACTAGGCCTGATGTTGGGAGATGGGGGGGCACTTAGAGAGTTGTGCAGGAACTGGAGAGCACACCAAAGTATTCATCTAATATTTTCTATTTCGTGTCAGAAAGTGTTTGTTTTGCACGGAATAGACAGACAAACTGACTCTCAGGAGAGGACCCCTGCAGCACAGGTGCACAGCTAGCTTAGTCCAGACACCCCAATCTGCTGCCTTGAAAACTTAAAACTCCTCCAGAAGCATCAAGGCATTGAAGCACATCTTTTGGAAGCCTCTCAATTAAGGACAACAAGGGACACTTCCTTCATTACATTCTAACTATCGAAAAAGATGTCATGCCCTTGAGAGTGAAAATCAGGGCCACAGTGATAAGGGCCTTTTCAGCCTGTGGGCAGCTATGATTCCTCTGGGTGTCCTTGGATCAAGAGACACATCAAAATTTAAGGAAATCTGCTGAATACTGAAAGCCAAGGCCAGATAAAAGGCAATGCCTAGTTTAAGGTTCTTATTGCTTTGGTTTTATTAGTTTTCTTAGCTCAACCATAAAATGTCAAAGTCTCTGAGCAGTGATGGTGCACACCTTTAATCCCAGCACTCAGGAGGAGAGATGGGCAGATCTCTGTAATTTTTGGTCTACAAAGCAAGTTCCAGGACAACCAGAGCTGTTACATGAGAAACCCTGTCTCAAAAAAAACCAATGAGAGAGAGAGAGAGAGAGAAGAAAGATATCAAAATGACCCATACTGTTTTTTTCTCACATACTAAACTCTGCACCCTTTTAAAGTATAGATTTGTCTTATCTGTCATTGTGTCTCCAAATCTTAGAATAATTATCAAGCAAAGACATTGATTAACAGTCAGTGAACAAGTCATTGAAGCAGAATTTCTTTATACAACTTTTGTGAGAAGAAGGAGCTAGAACCAGAGCTGGGTAGCTTTGCTCAGGTCTCACAGCTTACAAATAATATCTTCTGAGTGACTCTGGTGGTGTGAGCATTTGGGACTAACATTCACCTTCCCGTTCCCTACAGAGAAATTCCTCGCGTCCTGCCCCCACGTCTTTGCCAAGTACATCTTTCTGCTGGAATGACCTCTCCCCGGTTCAGAGTATAACTCGATTGCCCATTATCCTCAAGGGGATTTTGACAAAAGAGGATGCAGAGTTAGCAGTGAAACACAACGTCCAAGGCATCATTGTTTCCAACCACGGTGGGAGGCAGCTTGACGAGGTTCCTGCTTCAGTAAGTAGGGTGATTTCCAAGGGGTGTGTCTGAATGCTCTATGCATGGCTACACCAAAGCCCCCTACTAAATCTGCTGCACATTGTCCTTCCTTATCAGGGCTAGTGCCTATAGATTTGAAGGATGGTTAATAACTTATAACAGCCTAAAGTACACATGACTATTTTTGTAAATTGTATGTGTAACATACCTAAATTCTGTGACACTGCTGCAAAATAGATATATCCTAATTTTATAGTTAGGATACAGGAGTTTACAGACATCAGCTAATGTGTGAAGTTCACAGTAGCAAACGAGATGTTCAAAAGGCATTGAGGCCCCTGTCTTTGGCCAGCAGCGATCCAATTAAAGCTGATGTGTCTTCATGGATTTTTTAGAAATCTCAAGATGTCCTATCTGACACAATGTAGGAAGGAGCAGCACCTCACAAGGACACAAAAGTGTTTTTCAACATGGATCTGAAATGTGCTGATTCACTAGTGCATAGCACACTGACGAATCCTTTATGCAAATCTCTAGCAGCTTACACTAGTCTGCAAATGTGTGTCTGTTCTGCATGGTACTCGAGAGTACAGAAACGAGGGAACGGAAGTAGGGAAGGAGTCTTTAAATGGAGATCAGCTGTTAATTTGTCTTGGAAGATCTATTCACGCCCTTTTCCCCAAAGGCACTTCTCATTCAACAGAAGTAAAACTTTTTCCTCCACAATTCCTTTTACCTCTTATAAAACATCCATGAGCAAAAGGAAATATTTTTTTTAAAAAACACCCCTATCAAGATATCTTTCATTGCTCTCCCACTCCATCCCTCCCCCAACCAACCATCCCATCCCCACATCTTCTTATCTCTTGTCCTTTCCCCTTTACCCCCACCCCAGTCCCCAGTGTACCCAGGAGATCTCATCTCTTTCTCCCTCCCAGGATGATCAGTGTGTCCCTCTTAGGGTCCTCCTTGTTACCTAGCTTCTCTGGAGCTGTTGGATTATGGTCTGGTTATCCTTTGATTTACATCTAGTATCCACTTATGAGTGAGTACATACCATATTTGTTTTTCTGGGTCTAGGTTACCTCATTCAGGGTTATTTTTTTTCTAGTTCTATCCATTTGGCTGAAAATTTCATATTGTCATTGTTTTTAACAGCTCCTTTGTGTAAATGTACCACATTTTCTTTATCCATTCTCTGGTTGAGGGGCATCTAAGTTGTTTTCAGGTTCTGGTTATTACGAATAATGCTGCTATCAACATAGCTGAGCAAGTGTCTTTGTGGTATGACTGAGCAGCCTTTGGCTATATGCCCAAGTATGGAATTTCTGGGTCTTGAGGTAGATTGATTCCCAATTTTCTGAGAAACCACCATACTGATTTCCAAAGTGGCTGTACAAGTTTGGTCTCATACCAGCAGAGGAGGAGTGTTCCCCTGAGTCTTCGTCCTCTCCAGCACAGACTGTCATCAGTGTTTTTGATTTTAGCCATACTGACAGGTGTAAGATGGTATCTCAGAGTCATTTTGATTCGCATTTCCCTGGTAAGGATGCTGAACAGTTTCTTAAATGTCTTTCAGCCATTTGAGATCCTTTTATGTTGAGAGCCACTTTTTGGGGTGACTTCTGCCGTGATCCTAGCCGCAGCTGGTTGGTGCATTCCAGGGCAGGAGCTTGAGGATTAGAAATGTTAGGGAAGAGGAACGGAGATAAGAAAGAAACACAAAGAGCAGCATCAGGAGGGACATTCGGCGAACACTGAACTCAGGGAATACTTGCCTCGTTTATCTCACACGCTTGTATACTTCACTCCAAAATGGGAGGGGGAAGGCGACAGGCTCCATGACCATGAAACAAGGAATAGTCTTGAATTTGCCAGGTGGAGCAGATCTACATCAACACTCAAAATACTAATTAGCCACACCCTAGGCCAGAATCGCTCATTTGTAGCCACATCTGTTGTTAATTAATAACGTTGAGAGAGCAAAAATCAGCTCAAACTCTTTTACTTTCAGACAGGGTGGAACAGGCTCACATTTTTGGGTCTCCACACTTCTGTTGAGATTTCTCTGTTTAGAACTGTACTCTGTTTTTAAATTGGATTATTTGGTATTTTGATGTCTAGTTTCTTGAGTTCTTTATGTATTTTGGAAATCAACCCTCTGTCAGATTGAGGAGAGAATGGAGGATGGGCTGAGGGAGGTGAGAAAGAGGGAGGAATTGTAGTTGGTATATAAAATGAATAAAAAAATTAAGAAAAATAAATAGATGTATGACCATTGATGCACTATAGAAAGGAAAGACTGGAATTTGAGTTTCTTAAATTGGAGCTATTCTGATCTCTTCTCTGGAAAAGCAGAATTGAATCAAAATTAAAATGGCTCTAAAGTTATATGCAGAAAATAAATAAAACTAAGGAAATGTTAGTTAAAACTGTTGTAAATCTACATGAGTATAAGGAATAGAATTTTAAAATATGGAATTTATAGTAGTTTCATCAAGTGACTTTCACTTGCTTCTCTTCATAGACTTTGTTTCCAGTAAAATAAAAATATAAACACGCAAAAAATCCACCCCTAATTTCATCACAATCATTGGTGTTAATTTTTTGGTACTTACTAATACAAATAGATCTTTTGCTTTAAATATATGTAATATTAATATGTATTAACATGTTTCATAATTCCCTTCTATTCAGTATTAGGCATGTACTTTTATTCATAAGCCTCTATTCTTTTTAATGTTGTGTCATGAATGGACAATTTATATAATCAACCCCTCATAGTTGAACATCTGTATTGATTCCAGTATTTCCTACTTTGTTTCTTTTGGTTTGGTTTGTTTGTTGTTTGATTGAGATAAGGTTGCACCATGTAGCCCATATTAGCTTTGGATTCTCTGTTTCCTGAGTGTGGGAATTTTAGGCATGCATCACTATATCTGACTTCATTTTTTAAAATATTCTAAACAGTGCATCAGTGACCATCCTTAAAGTTAAGACCTTAAGTGTGTCCTTGATTAATTGTTGAGAAAATAGATTCTAAGATTGGGGAATCCCAAAGCTGCTCTAGCTGGGCTCTGGGGCTTGTGGAACAGAGTGACTTTAGCTGCCCATCACTCCTTCCCTAGCAGGCCCTGCCTATTGAGAACTAGTGGGATGCCAGGCCTGTGTGGAGAAAGGATCACTCTGCTGGGCCTCTCAGTGAAGCTAGATTGAGAGGTGTAGCTGTGCCTTTCAAGGCAGGAGAAGATGAAGGGAGCAGGGGACTGGAAATGGGCCCTTCACTTCAAAAATCTGGCTTACAAGTCTGGCCTACTGGCTGAGTGAATAGAGCTTCATTGTTAATAATGGGTGGGTTTGGTATCTGCTTTTTTCCATTTCTCCTCATATATTGACTTTCAATGAGCAAAGCATTTGACACAACTAACCAAGCCAAAACCTCAGTGGAGATTGCCTTGAGATAACACTCCTCTCTCTGAGCAGTGACTCAAGCCAAGAGTGCTGAGCCAACAAAGAGATCAGGTTAAGGACCAGAATGTAGCTTTGGATTTTAACCTTATCAACACTTCTGTCTCATCAATAATCCTTAGCAAGGCCCCTCACAATTGCATCTGTAAAAGAAAATACTTCTGTGAGTCTCTGTAGAACATACTGTCCTTGTCCCAAACAGGGAACTCTCAACAGACGAATCTCAAATGGCCGAAAGACACATAAGGAAATGCTCAACATCCTTAGCCATCAGAGAAATGCAAATCAAAACAACTCTGAGATTCCATCTTACATCTGTCAGAATGGCCAAGATCAAAAGCATTGATGACAGCTTATGCTGGAGAGGATGTGGGGTAAAGGGAACACTCCTGCATTGCTGGTGGGAGTGCAAACTGGTAAAGCTGCTTTGGAAATCAGTGTGGCGATTTCTCAGAAAATTAGGAAATAATCTACCTCAAAACCCAGCAATACTACTGTTGGATATATACCCAAAATATGTTCAATCATACCACAAGGACATGTGCTCAACTAAGTTCATAACAGCGTTATTTGTAATATCCAGAACCTGGATACAACCTAGATGCCCCTCAACCAAAGAATGAATAAAGAAAATGTGGTACATTTACACAATGGAGTACTACATAGCAGTAAAAAATGACATCTTGAAATTTGCAGGCAAATGGATGGATCTAGAAAAAAATCATATTNTCAACCAAAGAATGAATAAAGAAAATGTGGTACATTTACACAATGGAGTACTACATAGCAGTAAAAAATGACATCTTGAAATTTGCAGGCAAATGGATGGATCTAGAAAAAAATCATATTGAGTGATGTAACCCAGACCCAGAAAGACAAATGTAATATGTATTCACTAATAAGTGACTTTTAGACATAAAACAAAGAAAAAACAGCCTATAATTCACAACCCCAGAGAACCTAGACAACAAAGAAGACTCTAAGAGAGGCATACATGAATCTACATAGGAAGGAGAAAAAGACAAGATCTCCTGAGTAAATTGGGAGCCTGGCTGTTATGGGAGAGAGTAGAAGGGGAGAGGAGAAGAAGGGAGGGGAGTGGAGGAAAATGTATAGCTCAATAAAAACAATAAAGAAAAGTAAATGTGAGCCATATAAACCCTTTTCTCCCCCCACCAAAAAAAAAAGAAAAGAAAAGACCGTCTTTGTGCTTCCTCTTGGAATCAAGGCACAGCATTTTCAGAGAAATTCAGTAAATGTCCTGTTCTAACTTATTAAAAATGGACTGTTCTACACCCTAGGCTAAGATCAATTTATACTGTTATTATTTCATGTATTTGCTTTTTAATTTAGTTTTTACATTTATTTATTTATCTAGTGTGTATTTGCTCACCTGTGTGTATGTGTGTGTATGTGTATATGCTCACCTGTGTCTGTGTGTGCATGCTCACCTGTGTGTATATGTGTATGTGTGCGTATGCTCATCTGTGTGTATATGTGTATGTGTGTGCATGCTCACCTGTGTATATGTGTATGTGTGTACATGCTCACCTGTGTGTATATGTGTATGTGTGTGCATGCTCACCTGTGTCTGTGTGTATGTGTGCATGCTCACCTGTGTGTATATGTGTATGTGTGTGCATGCTCACCTGTGTGTATGTGTGTTTATGTGTGTATGCTCATCTGTGTGTATGTGTTTATATGTGCACATGCTCACCTGTGTCTGTGTGTATGTGTGCATGCTCACCTGTGTCTATGACTATGGGCGAGTGCAACAAATGCCTTCACCTGCTGAAACATCTCACAGGCCCTATTTTTGTTATTCTGCGAATCTTATGTAGTCCTGGCTGACCCTGAATTCCTGGTTCTCTTCACCTCTGCTTCCTGAGTTCTGGGCTTCCAGGCACTATCTCTCTTGGCTTCTGCACTCTACTTCACAATTAGTATCAGCTGCTCTGCTGCAGAGGCCTAGAGGAGTTTTATAAATACACTTATTTCCTTTTCTACAGCATCATAAAAAATATTCCAGATCATACTTGGACATGTGTTTTCTCAAGTTATTACACAGGTCTCACATACATCCTGTGCTCTCTCCATACCAACATCAAAGGACAAGTTATTTCATTGATTTTTTAAAATTATGTCTCTGCTCAGACTCGGGCAGTTTTTGATGGCTTCCTTTCACAGTGTCAGGGTCTGGTCATATTTATTCTTCTAAAAAAAATAAAAAGACTAGGTGTCTAAGCAGCAGAGGACATCTCTGACTCTGACATCTTAGAAACAGAGATGAGAGAAGGAATCTGAAGGACAACAGGTTCCCTAGGGCCAAGTGACTCCTATGACTGGGAAGACAGCCCCCGAGGATATAGTCAGGAACCAAGCAAATCGCCCAACCCAGAGAGGATTGCTAGAAGTCAGAAGCTAGGCTGAAGGGGAGATGAAAATGGCTGCAGAGACAGTGAGCGGGACTCTTATCTGGTCCTCAGGAGGTTCCAGGCCTCAGGCGACTGCAAGCACAGTTGGAGAAAATGGTGAAGGATTTAGCGTCTGCTTGGATGGCCTGGTTTTCTTCGACTTTGGGAGGACATTCATCTCACGATGCCATGAGAAGCTAAGCAGAATCACCTGAATCCGTGTGTCTTTCTTTCTCAGATCGATGCCCTGACAGAAGTGGTGGCTGCTGTCGAAGGGAGAGTTGAAGTGTACATGGATGGTGGGGTTCGAACCGGCAATGATGTGTTGAAGGCGCTGGCCCTTGGGGCTAAGTGCATTTTTCTCGGAAGACCAATCCTTTGGGGTCTTACCTACAAGGTAGGATTGCTAGCAAGAGATTCTGAACTTGGCCTTCATTCCTGTTTTTCTGCAACCCAACTTCCAAAGAAGACACTTGCAAGAGAGTTTCAGATCACCTCCCCTTCAGGCCTCTGCAGTGTTCCACAGACTTCACCATCCCTCACCCTTCCTTACCTGCTTTGTTTTCTTTTAGTCTCTACGTAATTCTGATTTCTTCGATTCTATCCTCCCTGCAACAGTACTGACCGTACACAGTTTGCCCCCAACAGGTGGTCAGAATGTTCTATCAAAGCTCTATCTCCCCCCTCCTACTTTTCAGGGAGAACATGGTGTCCAGGAAGTCTTAAATATTTTAAAAGCAGAGTTCCACACTTCCCTGGCCCTTTCAGGTATGTATTCTGTTCGTGGCCCCTTGCTCTCCGTTCAGAACTTTGGGTGGCTGGCTTACAGACGGAGGCTGAAATCCTTTGCTCTGCTTAACTCTGCCTTGGTTCTGTAGTTGTCCTGAAGGAAAAACAGGGTAGAAACATTCTACAAAGAAATTGGGGGCTGCTCTCTGGCAGTGGAAACACTGTGCTGGTCTGTAGGTCATGGTTAGTTGCTAAATTAGTTCCCTCTGTGGCTGTCTAAGGCTCTCACCCCTGGTGTGAAAGTTAACCATTTCCTAACATCTTTTAGGAAAATTATCTCTCCGTGGGTACATTTTTGTGGCACATGTGGATGGAAGTGAAGGTGGCTACATCAAGTTCAGTACCACACAGCCTCTTCCTAAATTCTTTCAGGCTTGTCATCACCAGGGACTGCTTGCTGCCCTTTCTCGCAGCTCCCCAAACCACCATGCTGACCCTGCTGTCTAGATTCTTTCTCAGTTCCCATGTGGAAGCCGGCTCTAGTCTTCATGGTACATACTAAATAAGGTCTTCTGATAAAGAACAATCTTTCCTTGACAGAAACTTCTCTAGGAGGCAATTGGTATATAGGGTACTCACCCAAACTGCTACAGTAGCCTTGAGTCTATTCTTTCTCCCCGACCAGTACATACGGTCTAAGTATGCCCACCTTTAGAACTGAGCTAAAGACCAAAGACGGCTAGTGCATGCTGTTAGGTTTTTGGTGCTAAAATAGAGATGGGTGTGTGTGTGTGTGTGTGTGTGTGTGTGTGTTGTCTTATGTTTTGATCTGATTATGTGTAAACTATGAGCAACTTGAGATCATTGATTCCCACTGCAACCATACAATGAGAATTCCAGTACTTATTCAGTATGAATAACACTTTAGCAAGGTTAAGTACAAAGATTAAAGGCTTGTACCTGTTGCGTATCCCATGCCTATGGAGAAAGAGAAATGAGCTGTGATAGAGGAACACATACAGGCACACATGGGGGAAACAGACAGTGAGAGACACACACACAGGGGAGAGAGGATGTGCAGGAGCGGGTGTGAAAGGGAACGACAATTCTTGGCGGCCGCTTCTCTCCAGCTCTTCTGTGGGATGCATACCTAGGCCATCAGATCTGCATCCAGAGAGCTCTCCCTGCTAAGCCCGCTCAGCTGCCCGGCAGCAGGCTCACTACGTGATTCTTTCAGGCTGCCGGTCAGTCGCCAAGATCAGTCCAGACCTGATTCGCTTTTCCAGATTATAAAGAACTACTGAGTTGCCTACAAGGGGAAGACAAGACCTCAACGTGATATGCAAGGCTTTTCTTCTTCGGTCCCATCCAATCTAGGAGTTTGAGTCCTGTATCCTCAAAAACATAGAGAAATGGAGAAAAGATAACGAACAGCTCTCACCATAGTGTATGTGGATGAAGGAATAACATCTCATGTTCTATAGACAATTAATTGACTGTGTGAAATAGCCATGTAACAGCAAGAAAGGAGATAGTTAAGTCTGATGTGACAAACCAGTTATCTTCATCTGATTATTATGTACATTATACACTATTAAAATGCTATGCTGTACCATAATTACAATAACTGTGTGCAATTACTATGTATCGATTAAAATAACAATATATGTTCAAAAAGAAATGGGACAAGGTAATCATGATGTCATTTTACTAATTTCATCCTGCAAGACATATTGGGAAATTTTAAACTTTAATCCATATAGTCAAGTCTGAAACATAAAACAGCAGAGACGAAATGAATGTTTTAATTATTCAAGGTTCTGACACAGGATATTATGGAAATTTTATGATCTATTTCCTAATGTCCATTCTAGTTAGTAACTGGCCTCTAAAAAAATAGCAAAAGGAAAATTTTGAAACTCATTTTTAAGACTCTATGACTAAATTAAAATGAACTATTCCAGTCTTTCGCCAATATGTAAAAAAGAAGATATCTTTATTCTGGCCATATTAGTTTTGTCAAATGAATGTGCACCTTTTCAATAAAGTTTGTAGACTTAAATAATTGTAAAGATTAAAGTCTGAGAAAATTTCTACTACCCAGAAGTCTCCAAGAACATGGTCTCATGCAAACTCAGTTGGTAGAGCATGAGACCCTTAATCTCAGGGTCATGGGTTCAGGTCCCACATTGGGCACCAGATGAGGAAGGATGCTTTACAAATAATCCCATACTAGCTCAGAATTGAGAATAATAGATGGTTATTTATTTAGGGGTAGATTCACAAATCAGAGTCCTCTGCTGGAATGGAAAACAGAAACCAAATCCCACAGCTGGGAAAGAGGCCAGACACATGCTCTATACCAGCATAAGTATCATAAGAGGCCATGCCCCAGTGGGTGGGTAACTACTGGCTAGAGGATTTCCTACAGCACATAAGAAACCAGCCTCTCCCATTTCCTGGAGGATATGGCCACATCTACCTTAAAGGCTTTGCTCTTCTTTAAGATGCTCTACAGCCCCAGACTCCTTTGATCCCGTTTTGGACCAGTGTTTTCTGTATCGGAGAACTGTGTGCCAGGCACCATATCTTTCTATATCCCCCATTTATACTCCCATAACTTTAGTTCCACCATTCTCATCATTTGAGAATAAGAATGTCTTAGTACTAATCTGTCTCCGTGATTGCCATAGTTAGCTTCAGCTGTCAACTTGACATAGCCCTAGAGTCTGCTGGGAAGAGGGAATGCCAGCTGAAGAACTCCTTCAATCAGATTAGCCTGTAACCATGTCTTGGAAAGATTTTCTTAATTACTAATTGATAAAGGGCTTGGCCTACTGTGTACAGAGCAATCCCTGGGCAGACAAGCCTGGGCTGTATTTAAAAAGCTAGCTAAGCAAGCCAGAGGGCCAAGTCAACCTTTACCCTCTAACTACCTCATAACTAAACTTGTTCGTGCACCCCTGCTAATGAATATGCTGTGAAATTTCCTCCAACTTCCTTGATAATAGCCATGCTTTCTATAATAACTTCAAATGGGCATAACATAGATCATCTCTTCAATCTCTGATTTAGTAGTTGGAGGTTTGATTGAGTTGTTGTAGATTTGTTTGCTTCGAGGAGGAAACAAGGCCAGGCATGGTGGCACATGCCTTTAATCCCAGTCCTTGGGAGGTAGAGGCAGGCAGATTTTTGTGAGTTCAGTTCAAGGCCAGCCTGGTCAACAGAGTGAGTTCTAGGACAGCCAGGGCTACACAGAGAAACACAGTCTTGGAAAAAAGAAAGAGAGAAAGAAAGAAAGGAAGGAAGGAAGGAAGGAAGGAAGGAAGGAAAGAAGTCCAAAGTATGATATAATTTGACAAGCAGATAGTGGCATTATTTTGTCTAAAAATGCAAGTGCTCCCTGAACACATACCCTTGAGTAATAGCCCTGCATTGTCTGGATCCTAGATTTAAAATAACAATAAAGCTGCTTTTTCTTCTAGGCTCCAACAGATAAATCGAAACTTCCTAAGGAAAAAACTAAGACGATTACATAAAGAGAATACCAACTGAGCGCTCCCCATTGCTCAGGAGCTTGAGCATAAGATGACACCCTGATCCAGAGGGTAATCCTTTCATTTGTGAAAGATATAGCTACCACACTAACTAAGCCATTTAAGAGCATGAGGGTCCTTTAATTTTAGCCAGTGACCAAGAGCAGGCTCATGACTCAAAGTCTCTTGGCACTGAAGCTCAGAGGCTCAGCATCTTTAAAAGCAAAAACCACAATTACATCAATATTAGATAAGGGCCAGAGTAAACTTGCAACATTGGTTTAGTTACAACATAATAGTTATTTCATGCATACCATGAAAATTATTTTCTACTTAAACCCTTTTTTGATTATTTTAAGCATTGATTATTTTGATTCATGCATGTGGACCATGGTTATACGTTGCCAAGGCAAACATGACTGTTCTAGGGTAGAGGGCTAAAAAGATACACAATGAAGTCACAACAAGATGGTGTTACTTTTGTCACTTCAAAAGAATACATATTATATATCAGAAAGAGACATTTTAAAACTTAGAAGTGCTCTGCATCACAATATGACCTGATATAAATTAGACAAAAGATATGATCAGATACTTCACTAAGGGAAGTATGGAGATAGAAAATAGACACATAGAAAGATGCTCAATGCCACGCATATTTAAGGAACTACAGATTAAAGCGACAATAGGATACCATAGTATACCTACTGGAATATGGAAAAGTCAAACTGCTGCGGGACAATGGTTTCACCCTGTAAAGATTTGTTTCTTGTACTTGATTAATAAAATGCTGATTGACTAGTAGCCAGGCAAGAAGTATAGGCGGAGCGACCAGGCAGGAAGTAGAGGCTGGGCAACGAGAACAGGAGAATTCTGGGAAGAGGAAAGACACAGTCTGAAGCCATCACCCAGAAACAGAGGAAACAAGATGAGACTGCCTTGCCGAAAAAGGCACCAAGCCACATGGCTAACAGAGACAAGAATTATGGGCTAATATAAGATATAAGAGTTCATAAGAAGCCTGAGATAATAGGACAACCAGTTTATGATCAATGTAGACCTTTGTGTGTTTCTTTGGGATCAGCCAGGACAGAAAACCTCTGTCAACAGTCAAACCACCACGGACACCAAATGTCAGCAAGTATGTGTACTGCTGGTGAGCATATAAACCAGTATAGCCACTCTGTAAAACAGTTCGCCAGTTTGCACAAAACTAAACATCTGAACGAACTGACAACTACAAGCTATGGTATTTACCCAAAGACATTGAAATCTACGTCCACATTCATAGAAAACAACTGCATGAGTCTTCGCAGCAAGGCACTCCATTGGCAACTGCCCACACTTGGTAACTGCCATGATGTTTTTTAATAAGTTCACTGATAAATGTTGGTACCCCTGGATATTACTCAGTTCCCAGGAGGAAAAATGCTACCAAACCAGGAAATGACTGGGAGAACCTTAAAGGTATGTCAGTAAGTGAAAAAAGCTGGTTATAAAAAGTTCAGTATTGTAAAATTCCAAATGTGTGACACTGTGGAAAAAGCAAAACCTGGGAGACAGAGGGCCAACGCAGACTCACTGATACAACCGCATTCTTTGAGTTCAGGATATTGATGCAAGGAGGCTGTGCATTTATGGGCTGTGAAGCTACAGGAACCCTGTACCTCCTGCCCATTTTTTCTCTGAAACTCAAATTGTTACTTAAAATAATCTATATAAATATTAATCCCCATTGGAGCAGTGGCTGAGCATTTGATTGTTGTGCATGAGGTTCTGGGTTCAAGCCCAGCTGACAGTGGACACATGGGTAACATACTTGATTCAATATTATTTATAATTACTTAATAGTAAGAATATGAAAAAAAATAAGCTAAACTTTCAACAGTATAGCAAAAGTTTTTATTTGTAGTATATTGACATGAGGGACTGTCACAAGACCATGTTATCAAAGAATAACAATACTATGTGAAGCCACGTTTTTTGCTCTTGTTTATCTTTTCTGAGATAGCATTGCTCTGTGTAGCCCTGGCTGTCCTAGAGCTCACTTTATAGACCAGGCTGGCCAGGGACTCAGAGAGCTAAGCCTGCCTTTGTCTCTAGAGGGTTGGGATTAAAGGCGTTCACCACCACCGCCCAGCGAGAAACCACTTTTAAGTATATCCAGGTGCCACAAGCAGGATATAACCCTGTATCTGCCATTGTCTCAGTGCAACACACCCACACAAATACAAACGCACATGTACAGGTCCACAAACTCACCCAAGAGGTGAGAAAGAAGCACACCCATGTGTGAGCAATGCTATCATGCAACAAGACTTTGCTTTTTTACTTTTCTTCTTTGTGTTTTTTTCTCATCTCTAAAGTATTCTCAAGAAAAAAGAAAAACGTACTGAAATATGCTACAACCTGGGTAAACCTTAAAAATTACACTAAACAAAAGAAGTTGGCAAAATAAACAAATACTGTATAAATCCCTTTAATGTGAAATATCCAAACAGACAAAACCACGGAGACATTTGCCTGGTAGGAATGGAAATGGGGAGCAAGTAGCAGCTACTAATGGGTGTGCGCCATTTCCATGGGTGAGAAGCATCCTAATTTATAGAGCGCTGATAGTTACAACCAGAGATATAAAAAAAACTTTGAATTTTGTATTTTTAATTGTGAGCCATTCGGTACATAAATTATGTCAATAAAATTGCCTAAAGAACACTGATGGAGTATGTGATCAATCCGGACTCTCTGAACGTGGCTGACAAGGAGA
>LOEQ01001607.1:335478-355953 GCA_001685075.1 Bramus lutescens
TAATGGGTTAATATAAACTACAAGAGCTAATAAGTAGCCTGAGCTAATGGGCCAGTCAGTTTTATAACTTATGGAGATCTCTGTGTGATTTTCTTTGGGACTTGCCAGCTGTGGGGTACTGGGCAGGAAAGAAACCCCAACAAGCAGGCCCTCATGTTACAAATTATGAGAAAAATTCAGGCCACAGATGAGATAGTTTATCTTGAATACTCAGAATTCTTGAAGACTGGGATCAAATAAGCTCAGTATTCGTTACAAGTGTAACCATAGACAATTGTTCCCAATAGTTAAAATGAATTCTAAGGTCTCACAGAGCTCTGATTCCAAGCTTTGAAGTCAACAGAAGAGTATTACAGCCGTACAAGAGGAAGGGACACACAGAGAGATCAGTTACAACCATCAGCTCAGCATGCCATCTTCATCAATGATTCCTCCAGTTCCTCCCATCCCATTTTTCCAATGCTGACACCAGAGGACTGCACATTCACATCACCCCTTAGTCCCACATCAACTCAGACACAGCAATGCCACACAGAGCCCCAGGGTTATTAAAGGGAAAGAAGTTGAGTCTGATTTATATTCAACTTGTAGAAATTTTAGACCTGACCTTTTGCTATTACTTCGTGTGTCTCCTCTACCCAAAACAAAAATGTGCTAGAAGCTAAACTCCAAGCCTAACAGTGTTGGGAGATGAGGCCTAATTAAAAGTGATTAGGCTAAGAGGTCTCTGCCCCATAGATGAATTAATGTCACTGTTTTTGGAGTGGGTCCCTTACCAAGGCAATAGTTTCTTTACTCAAGGTTGAGTCTAGTCTCCTCTTCCCACCCTTTTTTGTTATGTCTGCTATGAAATAATGCAGCAAGATAGACCCTGACAAATGCAGCCATTCAGTCCTGGGCAGCCAATCAGGCTGTGACACATTTAAATTCATTCTAAATTACCCCATCTATCATATCCATGTTATAACTGTACACATCAGGCTAGGACACCTACAAAGACACAGACAGAAGCATCTACCATCCACATGTTCACCACTCATTCATTAACATGTGCAACGCATACCCATTAAGCTTCTATATACCATATATTTGGGGTTGCAAAGTTAATAAAGCATGACTGGGGAAGCTTAAGGAGGATGTTTGCCAAGTAAACCCAAGGGTTCTGAGTAACATCATGAATTAAAGACCAGATGGGTAAGCTGAAATTGGTATGTAACTCTCAACACTGGTCCATAGAACAATTCTCATTAAAACCTCTAGAAATTTTATTTCTTTTTTTTACTAGATTTTCTGGGATTTTCAGACTTCCAAATTAATTACTTTATATTTTAATTAAACCTAGGTAAGGTCTCACTCTAAAAGATGTCACTAAACATGACATACCCAAGACCACATCTAGAAGAGAATCAATAATTTAACCCAGATCTCTCCTGACTTAATACCCTTAGGATTTTACTCTGAATACCTCATAGAGAAAAATAGATGACTGTGACTCTACAATGATCTCTTTATAACGATAGCTTCTGCTTGTGCTCAACCACCAGATCAATATTCCATCTTCCTCAAAGACTCCACCTGCGTTACTTTTCTACTGTTGTGTAACAAGCTGTGTCAAACTCAGCACACAGTTGCTACTGCACATCTCTTCACATCAGACACTGGTGTAAAACTTTTCTAGTGCCTTTGCTCTAGGGCGTCTTGAGACCACAACCAACAGGATACTGAGGGTTGAGACCTTATCTGAAGACTCAACTGGAGAGAGAGATCTGCTTCCAAGCTCACTTATGTGGTCACTGGAAGACTTAGTTCCTTGAATGCTATTTAATAGGAACCTCCATTCAGTTCCTCATTGACTACCAGCTAGAGGCTTACCTCAGTTCCTCCCTATCGTATCCTCCACAACACAGCATCCTACTTCATCATAACTAATGCAAGAAAGGCATCCAGCGTGCTAGATGAAAGTCACAATCCTTTCTAACCTCATCATGGAAGTAGCATTTCTTCATGTTCGTCTCACTATATTCATTAGAAGCAAGTGGCTGAAATTCAGTCCATGCTCAAATGGAAGGGATTACATAGGGTGTGAATAGTAAGAGGTAGAGATATGGGAGCCACTCTAGCAGCTGGCTACCACACAATCACTCTGAAGCACACATATAAGAACATCCATGTCTTCCCCAGGGAACTAGGAAGCAGAGTAATAGATGGGAGACAGAAACTAGACCCACAGCATTCCCTTCCCTCATTCCCAATTCCTTACTAGCATGCATATAGTGCATTCTGTTCACACTAACCTCTCTGCTCTTCCTTCCCTCCTTCCCACCTTTACTACCCCACTCTTCCCTGCAAGTCCTTTCCACGGCCAAACCTTTTGTATTTGTTTTGTGAGTCTGTTTTAACCAGTGCTGTCTGTGTGGCAATGGGTTTGGAGCTATACCCATGGGAGCCTGGTGAAGTCACCATTTGGTACACAATTGAAGGCCATGACTACTGCCTACTTCACAGACTCTATCAACTGACAAACAGCCAATCATGAAGCTAGTATTTTTTTTGTGTGTGTGTGTGTGTGGCACTTCTTCTATTTACTCATAGGTGTTAGTGCACAGATTTTTTTTTAAGAAAACACTACTATGGGGCTGGAGAGATGGTTCATCTGCTAAGAGCATGCATTCCTCTTTCAGATTTGGTTCCCAGCACCCATATGTCTGATGACTCTCAACTCCCTGGAACGTAAGCTCCAGGGAATCAGACATCATCTTCTGGGTTCTTCAAATGCCTGAATTCACATACACATAGCCAAGTACAGATGCTCCTAATAAAAAATAGAATAAAATCTTTTCATAAGAGAAGGAAGATATTCTATCTAGAGTTCTTGATTATTCACCCATCTTCCTATTCATAAGTTAAGCTATTCAATAAGCATTTATTAAGCTTCTGTTGCATGTTAGATACAATGCTAATTCTTACTGTACTAAAAAGATGAGTAAGGACCAAGTGTTACAGTGAGACTGCCCCAAACAAAAACAAAATGAGAACAGAAAAAAATAAAACAATAAACTACAGATAGATGAGATGTAGATACGTTAGTCAAACACACTGTCTTAGTTAGGGTTATATTGGGGTGATGAAAGACCATGACCAAATATCACATTGTGAAGGAAAGCTTCTACGTCACTGTTCATCTGAAGTCAGGACAGGAACTAAACAGGGCAGGAACCTGGAGGCAGGAGCTGATGCAGAGGCCATGGAGGGGTGCTGCATACGGGCTTGTTCCTCATGGCTTGCTCATCCTGCTTTCTTATAGAACCCAGGATCACCACCCAGGGTTGGCACCACCCATAATGGGCTGGGCTCTCCCTCATCAATCACTAATTAAGGAAATGCCTAATAGGTCTGATTATAGCACTATCTTATGGAGGCATTTTCTCAACTGAGATTCCCTTCTCTAGACATTAGCTTGTGTCAAGTTGATTTAAAACATCAACTGGCACAATTTACCCTTAGTCAACATGACGCATAAACACACCACTTCTTTGCTGGCTAGTCGTATGTCAACTTAACACACAGGCTAGAGTTATCTGAAAGGAGGGAACACCAATTGAGAAAATGCCTCTGTAAGATCCAACCTGCAGTGCTGAAAGTTCTGTTCTTAACACGAAGCTTTTAAATCTGAGCTATTCTTTTAACCAGTACCTAGATCCTAGTATTGTAGGTGGCCAAAATGAATCATAGAGAATAGGAATTCAACACAAAGGGAATGTTGGCTTTGGGAACAGCATGCTCATTAGTACTTTGACACAACTTCCATGAAAGGTTGTTCTGCAAGTCTTGGTTGTTTTGGATGTGTGCTGGCTAGTTTTTAAGACAACTTGACATAAGTTATAGTCATCTGACAGGAAAAAAACTTCCATTGGAAAAAAAAATGCCTTTATAAGATTTGGCTTTAAGCAAGCCTGTTGAGCATTTTCTTAATTGGTAATTGACATGGGAGGGCCCAGCTCATCGTGAGTGGGCCACCCCTGGGCTGGTAGTTCTGAGTTTAAGAAAGCAGTCTGATCAAGCCATGAGAAGCAACTCCATAAGCAACACTTCTTCGAGGCCTCTGTCTCAGCTCTTGATCAGGGTTTCTGCCCTGTTTCTGTGCATATCCTGCCTTCCTTCGATGATGGAAAGCAATCTGGAAGTATAATCCAAATAAACCCTTTCCTCCCCAGCTTGCTTTTTGGTCATGGTGTTTCATAGCATCAGTAGAAACCCTAAGATGCTTATTAAGCATAACCCTTCCTTTCTTACCAACAACTCATATTAATATTAATATTACAATAGAAAACATTATAAACTTTAAAGGTCTCACAGTCATTACAAATTCAAATGCTTTAAAAGTTCAGTTTCTTTTTAAATCTAAGGTCTCTATAAAACTCCAAAATCTCTTAACTGTGGGCTCTTACAAAATCGAAACGAATTTTTTTTTTTTACTTCAAGAGGGAAGAACCAGGGCAGAGTCAGAATCCAAACAAACCCAACTGTGTAAATAAGTCCATGTGTTCAGTGCCTGAGGTCTACTGAATATCGTCTGGCTCCACCCTCTGCAGCACACACATATTACCTCCCAAGCTCAGACAGGCTCCACTCCATGGCTGCTGTTATTCTTGGTGGTCATCCCATGGCATTGGAATCTCCTAAGTGCAGGGGTCTCTTGCTACACCCAGCTTACCCTTCAACCAGTACCTTCTCCTGGGCTCTCTTCAGGGACTCCAGTCCTGCCACACAGTGCCATACATCACCTGTTCTCCATAAATCCTTCATGCCTTCAAAACCAGTACCATCTAAGTGACTCTTAACACTCAGCTGCCAGCAAAAGATACCATTGGCCACCCTTAGGACACAGCTTCTGTGTGCTCCCACAAGTGTTTACCTCAACCATGCATGTCTCTTCTTAACCACTGATAATTTCTCGTTCCAGCTGCCCATCATCAATTAGCGAAGCAAAGGTTTCACTTTAGTGGTTCTGGTCTCTTGCTCATCTCAGACAATTCTTCAGCCCCAGCTAACCAGAACCACAGATTATCAAATTTCCCACTGGAATTTCGTAAGCCAGCCTCCCCTATCTGTGTTTCTCTCAACACTCTTATCTTTCAGGCTCCCGTAGAACAACTTATCACACTTTGAACACGCAATAGCTTTTGCAGCCCAAAGTTTCAAAGTCCTTCCACAATCCTCCCAAAAACATGGTCAGGTCTGTCACAGCAATACTCCACTATATTGATACCAATTTCTGTCTTAGTCAGGGTTTCTATTGCAGTGATAAAACACCATGGCTAGAATAACACTGGGGAGGAAAGGGCCAATTTGGCTTTTACTTCTTCAGCATTGTTCATAATCTGAAGGAAGTTAGAGAAGGAATTAAATAGGGCAGGAACCTGGAGGCAAGAGCTGAGGCAGAGGCCACGGAGGAGTGCTGCTCACAGGCTTGCTCCTCATGATTTGTTCAGACTGCTTTCTTATAAAACCCAGAACTACCAGCCCAGGGGTGGCCCACTCACGATGAGCTGGGCCCTCCCATGTCAATCACTAATTAAGAAAATGCTCAACAGGCTTGCTTAAAGCCAAATCTTATAAAGGCATTATTATTCAATCAAAGTTTCTTCCTCTCAGATGACTATAATTTATGTCAAGTTGTCTTAAAAACTAGCCAGCACAGCATCCAAAACATCTAAGACTTGCAAAACAACCTTTCATGGAAGTTGTTACTGTCAAATTACTAATGAGCATGCTGTTCCCAAAGCCAATACCCTTTGTATTGAATTCCTATTCTCTATGATTCATTTTGGCCACCTACAACACTAGGAGCGAGGTACTGATTAAAATAATAGCTCAGATTTAAAAGTTTCATGATAAGAAAAAAAAGTTTGACCCTTTGGCCTTCAAAAGTTTTTTTTTTAAACTGAGATCTTCAACATACAAATTCTTATATCAGATTTTTGCACATTTGTTCATTTCCTTCATTTTTTATCTGCTCCTCCTACCCAGATGAATTTGTTGTTGGTTTCCAAGTGGATCTCACCCCAACTTCTTGAGGACATTGCTCTAATAATGAGCTTGACATTACCTAAACCAACAGCCAATTCTGTCTTCTTGAATTAGACACCTTAATGACACCCATCTCACTCCTCTTAGAGACACTCTTCCTTTCCCTAAAATTTACTTTATTTTATTTATGCATATTATGTGCATGTGCTGCTACATGTATGCAGATATACATGGAGGCTAGAAGAGGGAACTGAATACCCTAGAGTAGGGTCTCAGGATATAGTCACCCACCTAACATGGGTGCTACAAACCAAACTCAAGTCCTCCAGAAGATCACTGTACACACAGAAACACTGAGCCATCTCTCTGGCCGAAAGCACTCTTTTGTCTTGACCTCCATGGTGTTGTGCCATCTTCATCGTCCCCCACCTCCCGCCCCTACTCAGTCTCCTTGAATGGCTCTTATACCTCTGATCAGGCTCTGAATCTTAATATGTCTGTCCAGGATTCTATCTTGAGATTTAGCACTTCTATCAACGCCTGTTTTTAGACTATTCCATTTAGTCCTATAGCTTAAAAACCTGTCCTAGATTGCTCCTTTCCAAATTTGCCGCTCTAGAGCATTAGAAGACAGGGACATAATCATCCAAAACTGATGTAGAAGAGGGAAAATTTTTCCACAAGTCTCAAGAACTCCAGATACTGAGCGCTACTTTTCTCCATATTCCCCTGTGGACGGCTAATACATGCAGCCCGGACTGCCTAGCAGTACCAGCCTAAGTGTTCCTCTGTTAGTAAAGCTTCTCTGGTTGTGCTTTCTTCACATAAACACGTAACAAAGAATGATAGTGCGAGCTCATAAGGCAGTGGTACTGCTGAGACTAACATGTACCGTATGTAGAAGATCAGCTCAAGAGGTTTCTGAGGGGAGCAATAGTAGAAACTAGGCTAGGGACTGTGAATGAAAGCTTTCTCTGTCTTGCTCGTCTCCCTGTTCTCCCTGGATCGATTTCTCTCCACCCATTGGGTCCCCACTCACTAGTTCCCACAGTCACTTATGAAATAACCACCCTGAGGTTTGGTATTAGTTACAATTGTTTGGTCAGTATCTTAGGCATTTTATTGGCTAGTTCTAACAATAAATTAACCTATTTCTATAGCTTATATTTTTCCATGAAGCTCATAGCTTGTTACCTCACGTCTTGCCTCTTGGGCAGCTAGGCGTCCTTTCCTCAGCTCCACCTGCTCGCTCTCTGTATCTATGTTGAACTTCTCGCCCAGCTTTACTCTGCTAAGCCATAGACTGAATCAGCCTTATTTACCAACCAGTAAAAGCAACACATATTCACAGCATACAGAAGGACATCATCCCCTATCAAGAGACCATTCTTGTTTCAGTTCAGTGAAGAATATGGCTGCTTTCGGCCTTTATCCTAAGAATTTACCTGAGACTAAATTAAAAAGATAATAGACTAATTTCCTTGGCAAAGTAGTTTTCTAGAGAGCTTAAATTAATGACTCTGTTGCATGGTCATTACAGATCAATTTGATCTAGGCCTACAATTAAAAAGGAGCTAGTAGGGCGAAAAGGAAATTAAAATACAGTTTGAAGAAAAAAAAAGAATAGCAGGAAATTTAATGCTAGAGCCAAGGCTTGTATTGAAAGAGATAAAGAGATCAAGGAGAGGCCTGGTATACATTGAGATAAAGAGAGGAAGGTTACCCTCAGAGTAAGTTCTCACCCAGCTAAGCTTCCAACATGTGGAAAGAAAAGACCTAAGAAATCTTCTGCTCCTAAAAAGCAAAAAGCAACAACTCAAAGCTGCTACAAATGTGGTTTGCAAAGGTGGACACCTTTGCCTCATCCGGGGCTGGTAGATGAATTTGGCAGTATCTTCTGTACAATTCTGTCTGGAAAGTCATGAAGGATATATAAGTCAAAGGGGTTGTGGAATCTTCCTCCATGGTTAAGGAGAGCCACTGAGGCCAGGAAAGAGGTGGCCATTGTGTGAAGCTGTGTGACTGAAGCCTGGATTATGTTGGAGATCCCAAAGATGTTGACTACGTCAGAGCCATGAGACATTTGCCAAGGTAGAGAGGGAGTGGAACCATTCCAGGAGAGAGAGTATGTTGTGGGCACCAAAGCTAGAAGGGAAAGAACCATCTAAGTCCTCTGACATCAGACATGAAGTTACAAGATTTGTACTTTGTCCTGCTGGTTTTGGATCTTCTATGCCTTCACATGTTATAAGAATGTAATTTGCTTTCTCGTTTTACAAAGCATTACAATGAAGAGATTGTCTTGAGTCTTGGAAGAGGCTTTTGAACTTTTGGGCTTTTAAGAAGTGTTGAAACTGAAAGACCATGGAGACTTTTCATATTGAACGGGATGCATTTTGCATTATGGGATGGCCAAAAGCCTTTGGGAGCCAGGAACCAGAATGTGGAGATCTGAATGAGAAAGGTTCTCATAGGCTCATATCTATGAATACCTAGTCCCCAGTTGGTGGAACTGTTTAGGAAGGATTAGGAGGTGGGGTCTCATTAAGGGATGGGCCCTTGGGGATGTGTTGTGATGCCTCAAAAACCCACAGTCCTCCCAGGCAGTTTTCTCTGTCTACTGTTTATGGATCGAGCTGTAAGCTCTCAGCTGCTCCTGCCATCATGCCTTTCTCTACCATTATGGACTTGAACCCTTGGAAACTCTAAGTCTAATTAAAAACATCCTTTCATAAATTGCTTTAGTTGTTGTTCTGTCACAGCATTAAAAGAGTGACGAAGACAGATTGTGACATAGATGTCCCATTTAAAGCTGAGCGCTCCACAGCCCCTTATTCTAGACACATCAATAAGTGCCAGGTCTCTGTATTAATCAGCATCTACTGCAAAAAAAAAGAAGCTTCTCTGCTATGGGACAATATTTTCAAGGTATTTTTTAAATAGGCTAGATGTTGTCTCGAGTTAGAGGATGAGAATAAGGACTGGTAGCTATGCAACGTGAGAGATCTTTGTGGGGTTCTAACAATGTCCTCAAGCAGGATTATGGCAGTGGTGACACAAGTCTAAGTCTTACTGGAAATCATTAAACTGAACAATTAAAACTGATGAGTCCACACAAGTCATAGCTCAGTAAAACAGTGTGAAAGCAAGAGCTGCATGATAACCCCTTGGCTTTGTTTCTCAAACTTGCTTAAGTTTGTATGTAACTATTTGGGATCCCAAATATTTACTCTCCTAGCTCCCCTAATAAAAGCAATTCTCAGGGAAATACTAGATTCAATCTCCCACCCTCTGACACTGCCACAGAAATAATTAGAACTACAGAATTAATTCCCTAGTCTTAGGACAACAGAGGAGTCTTTAAGGTACACTATGACGTTAGCTATAGTTGGCAAAGGTGCAATTCACCTAGGGGGTTGCTGAGAAAGCCTGAAGAGGTCATCAGAACAAAGCCCTTTAACTAACAGCTGCATGATTCACAGGGTCATTTTTTCCCAAGCAAGTGTGTCTGGAAGCACAGGGATTCAGGACCCAGGGCGGAAGAGCAAACTATCTACAAAATGGCAAGGAGGTGGTCCAGAGTAGAATGTGAAACTCTTCAAATAAAAGTTATCCCCAACCATTTCAGAAAACATCCTTTAAAAAAAAAAAAAGAAAATCTCAGTAAGCATCAAAGAGTCAAAAAGCACTCAGCGAGCATGTTATGGTCACATGACTACTAAATTAAGAACCAATAGCAATAAAGCTTAGAAAACTCCTCACTTCCATAGCATAAGAAACACACTTGCAAACAGTACCTGAGTGAAAGAAAGGACTACTTGGGACAGTAGGAAACAGATTCACTGAGTGGGGAGTACAGTTGAAGAAAGTTTTAATCAGCTAAGGTATTACCGTAAGATGACAGAAAAAAAGAAGAGAGTAAGTCCAAATTAAATCTGCAGACGCAAATAATAAAAACAAAAGAAACAAATGAAAGAAGGAAGTAGACGAACTGGAGAAAAATCAAGCCTTCTTTTTTGTACTCTAGGAACAAAGCTTAATTTTAGTTTTGCTTGTATATTTCAACATATAACAAGAATCAAAAGTAGCTTAGAAAAAACTTGTCAGGATATGGGAATAAAATGAGAAGTTCATGTGCACAAAATCAGATAGAGATAGTCTACTCTGTAAAAAGGCAGGAAGGAGTTTCCTGGGGTAGTGGACATGTTGAGAGAGAGAGAGAGAGAGAGAGAGAGAGAGAGAGAATCTGTGTGTGTGGTATCCATGTGAAGACTGACCGGCCTAAACAGCCTACTCTCCAGCCATTTTGGCATGTGTTCACACCCACCAGTTCTAAAGGTAGAGAAAAGAGTCATGTCCTAAGTAGCACATGCAGGGTGCTGGAGTACTCTGAGCTGCTGGCTTCAGAAGTACCCCCACTACCTTCAGCTCAAACTAGTACAAGCCCCATGAGGAGAGTCACTCTCTTGTGACAACAGCCATGTAAGAAAGTGGCTGTTGCTAACTCACCTCCTTCAATGAGAGCCCATAGGTTTTGGGACAGAGATTTTGGAATCTATGTGCATTACTTAATGACTAAAAGTGCTACCATTGCAAGTTTCTAACGTTTGCAAACAAGGATGGGCATTTCTGGTCATACTCAAAGCTAGAGACAAAAGAATCTGCCAAGGTTGGCATTCTTTTCAGACGTGCTTACTTCACAGAACAAACTCCAGCATTGCATCTGGAGGTTTATCTATTTATTCTAGTTTAAGTTCACACCCTGAACTCCAGTCCATTGTATGAACCATTGGCTTTTTTGTTGGCAGAAAACCCATTATCTGTACTGGGAATTGGTCTACAAGTTAAAAAGTAATCCCCTTGATTCCCAGAATTCTTTAAACACAGGCACAGCACATCCCCACTGCTTTAAGTGAACTTTATCTGTATTTTCTTAGATTTTTTCCCTCCCTGTTTAAAGAGACCAAGATCCAACTCCAAGGTTACATAACCCTTGAAGCTGTCCTTGATCTTCTCAGATGGTGGTTCTGACCTACCTTGGCCATACTTAGACACTCCTTCGGGTCTGTCTGCAATTACCATTTCCTATAGCCTAAAGTGAGAAGTCTCTGTGCTTGTCCTTTCTAATAAAGTCTGTTAACTTGTAGCTATTTATATGACTTAATTTCTTAATAAAGAATATTAAAGTAGTCTCAATAAATGCTTACTGGGATACCTTGTAGGTATTCATGAAACAAATTCAAATTCTGGTTTAAAAAACTTTCAAATAATTATCCTTAGATGCCACCTAGTAATTGGTTGTATCTAGTCGTTCTAATTATTTTTGTTTGGTTCTTTTTGGTTTTGTTGGAGACAGCGTTATCCAGGAAATCCTTCTGTGGATTAACCTGGCCATGAACTCAGAGATCCACCTGACTCTACCTCCAAAGTGCTGGAATTAAAGACATGCACCATCATGCCCCTCATTTTTTAAAAAAATTCCTTAGTATTTTATGTCTATTGGTCCTTTGTATGTCGTCAATATTCCTGTAAGACGTGCGCATGCATACCCAAGCAAAATAAAGTCTTTATCACAATATAGCCTTGAAGCTGGCTTTTCTTCCTGTGTCAGGCATAAAGGGCATAACATTTATCAGTCTCTGGGGAGGAGGAAACCACAGAAAAGGATAAGTAATGACCTCAAAGTGGGCATGAGTCAAGGTAAGATGAATCAAGAGATCAGAGCATAAAACGCGGGTCCTGAGGGCTGAGACAACCAGCAGCAGCCTGACCTTCTGCTCACTTATTAGCAGTTTAGAAGGTTGGGGCACCACATTTACCACAGTCCCTCAGTGCTGGTAAGAACATCAAGTGTCTGCAAAAATCGGATAGAGCAAATCTGAGGGACTGCTGGAAAACGGGTTTCATCGGACCTCTCTTTCTAGCCCTTTCTAGGGTCTCCTACATCGCGTCTGCTCCCTCTGCAGTCTGCTTCCTGTGTTGACCATGCCTGGGTGGAGCTGCCTGGTGACAGGAGCAGGAGGGTTTCTGGGCCAGAGGGTCGTCCGCATGTTGACTCAGGAGGAAGAGCTGCAGGAGATCAGGGCCCTGGACAAAGTCTTCAGACCAGAAACCAGGGAGGAATTCGCTAGTAAGTAAACCGGAGGCTCTGTTTGTGTGACGGCTGCAAATGCTGACTGGGCATTGAGAGGGCTTGGTGCTTAGCAAATATGGAGCACTTGGAGCCTAATGCTTCTCCAGTGCTCACACTCATCAGGAAGACTCACAACGACACAGCATAAAACACACCATGCAACGAGGCCGACGTCTGGCTTGTCCCAGATCTACAGAAGGTGGTCATGGGGGCAACTGATGGACCTCCAGGCCTCTGGCCTTCTTCCCATTTGGAAATCTCACATCTGTTCTCTCTTTTTTAAAGTGCATTATAGATTCGTAGATTTCTACTATCACAGATTTGCCTACTGCTCCACAGCATAAGCAATGTCATGGGGTTGGAGACCTTATCAGTAGATTGCTGCCTTCCTACTGGTCTTGGCTATTCCTTTTCCTTTTCTCATTTTGTTTTACAGAGGAAAGCCATTTAGCTTTCTCCCATTGAATTGGAACTCACACACACACACACACACACACACACACACTGTGTGTATACACATATATATATGTGTGTGTATATATATGTAGAATCTGCGAGTGAAGGAGAGACAGAGAGAGCAGAGAGTGAGAGACTACGGCAGACAAAACAGACACAGAGCAGTATAAAGGACAGAGTCGGGAGGGCCAGCAAGGTCACAGGTGCCTCCCCTGAATTCCTCCACTGCCTTTCCCACCAGTCCTCTCTGTCCTTCATCTTGACAAAGAAAATGCCTGTAGACTTTCCGGGAGGAGCAGCTCTTAATTCTTTGCTGTTATCACATTTGAAAGTGGAGCACGATAACCCTTCAGGGAAGTAGAAAAAGAGGCTCAGCTGGGGAGGACAGTGTCAGGGATGGGTGTAGGTTGTCTGTGTCACGATGCTCATAATTCAGCTGACGACATGATGGCCGGTGTCATCCTGTGGGTGTTAGAGAAGCGGGCAGATACTGCCTGATCCACTGTCCTGGCTTCATGTCTGCAATGCAGGTCTCTTAGAGGGTGGCTTGTAGGCAGTGCACACTTCTGACATCCGCCATATGCAGTCGTTCAATCACATCCATCATTGGAGCCCGTTCTGAGCTCTCTCTTTGCTGCTCAAGCTTCCTCTTGTTATTGAGCCGACTCTCCATTTGGACTCAGCACAGACCCAGAAAGCATCGAGTCCTATCAGGGCAGGGCTGAATTTTCCATCTTTGTGCCCCCTTCTTCTGGGCCCTCCTCACTGGAGCTCTGGAGAACACAGTCTGCGTCACCTGTTCCTTATCCGGGTTACTCTTCCGTCTTCGTGCCTGGACATTCACAACCTGAGACCGCTGTTACAGCTTCCCTCAGCAGGACTCTGCCTCTGCTTCTCCCTCAGTCCAAATCCACAAGTGACTCCCCTTCTCTCCCAATCAAATCCTACTTCTCCCTTTTTACATTTGACTACCACCACCTCTCTGGTTGCTTTAATGAGTTTATGAGTTTCCATAACTCTGTTTTCGTGTACAAAGCACAAATGACATCTTACTGCTCAGATTCATTTCTGCAAAAGGATGGGGGTGGAAACGATGCTCCCTCCTTCCCTACAAATGCTGCATTCTGTGGTGCATTTATTGTTCCTTCAGCAGAAAGGCCTCCTCCCCAGGATCCCCTGGCTGTGACTGCCCTTCAAGGCCTGGGCCTACTCTGTCAGGAAACATCCATCCCATGCAGAAAGGTTTCTCAA
The DNA here is from genome assembly GCA_001685075.1 of Bramus lutescens. NCBI lineage: Eukaryota > Metazoa > Chordata > Mammalia > Rodentia > Cricetidae > Bramus > Bramus lutescens. The sequence goes on from LOEQ01001607.1 coordinate 349,349, forward strand.
TCACCTGCTTTGTGCTCCTCAGAGCTGCAGACAAAAGCCAAGGTGACCGTGCTGGAGGGAGACATTCTGGATGTCCAATGCCTGAGGAGAGCCTGCCAGGGTATCTCTGTTGTCATCCATACTGCGGCCGCCATTGACATCTCAGGAGTCATTCCCAGACAGACCATCATGGATATCAATCTGAAAGGTACAGTACCTCAGGAAGATANCTCAAGCTTCCTCTTGTTATTGAGCCGACTCTCCATTTGGACTCAGCACAGACCCAGAAAGCATCGAGTCCTATCAGGGCAGGGCTGAATTTTCCATCTTTGTGCCCCCTTCTTCTGGGCCCTCCTCACTGGAGCTCTGGAGAACACAGTCTGCGTCACCTGTTCCTTATCCGGGTTACTCTTCCGTCTTCGTGCCTGGACATTCACAACCTGAGACCGCTGTTACAGCTTCCCTCAGCAGGACTCTGCCTCTGCTTCTCCCTCAGTCCAAATCCACAAGTGACTCCCCTTCTCTCCCAATCAAATCCTACTTCTCCCTTTTTACATTTGACTACCACCACCTCTCTGGTTGCTTTAATGAGTTTATGAGTTTCCATAACTCTGTTTTCGTGTACAAAGCACAAATGACATCTTACTGCTCAGATTCATTTCTGCAAAAGGATGGGGGTGGAAACGATGCTCCCTCCTTCCCTACAAATGCTGCATTCTGTGGTGCATTTATTGTTCCTTCAGCAGAAAGGCCTCCTCCCCAGGATCCCCTGGCTGTGACTGCCCTTCAAGGCCTGGGCCTACTCTGTCAGGAAACATCCATCCCATGCAGAAAGGTTTCTCAATCACCTGCTTTGTGCTCCTCAGAGCTGCAGACAAAAGCCAAGGTGACCGTGCTGGAGGGAGACATTCTGGATGTCCAATGCCTGAGGAGAGCCTGCCAGGGTATCTCTGTTGTCATCCATACTGCGGCCGCCATTGACATCTCAGGAGTCATTCCCAGACAGACCATCATGGATATCAATCTGAAAGGTACAGTACCTCAGGAAGATATGGAGTGAATGGGAAAATGAAAACAGAAAAACAGGTTTGCTGTGGTAGGGGGGCTTACCTTGCTGTCCTTGCTCACTTCTTTCAGAGAGCAGAGCCGATAGCTGCTAGTCTCGGTATTTCTTTAAATTTTTATTTTATTTTTAGTTGGTGTTTGCATGCATGTCTGAGCACCATTTGCATGGGTGGGCTGCCCATGGGGTAAGAAAAGAGCATCAGATACCCTAGAATTGGAGTTACAGAGGTTGTGAGTGGCCATGTGGGTATGAGGAATTGAACTCAGATCCCCTGAAAGAGCAGTCAGTGCTCTTAAGTGATTTGCCATCCCGCTGACCCCTAGTCTCAACAGTTTCTGTGAGGTAAACAGGCTGACAGGGAAAGGAGCATGATCAAGACCCCGGAGACAGTAAGACACTGAAGATTTAAAGTCACACTCCTGTCCTTTCAAGTGCCAGAAAAGCAGCTCTCTTCCTCCACGCCAGCACACTGGACGCCAACTCCAAATCCTTCTTTTCCACCCTTGTAGGTCAGATCCAGACCTGACTGGTGTTAGACAGCTCAGCAGGCATTATTTTAGTTCTGAGAGAGCCACCCTGTCCACCTGAAGGAAGGTGTCCCCTGCACAGACTATAGGAAAGCTTCCCCACAGATGTTGGCAAGGAAGAATGACCCAGCACGTCCCTGGCCACTTTCCTTACTTAGGAGCCATTATTTTCCATGTCTTTAGCACTAGCTTCTCAGGCCACTGTGGATTTCCTCTGGAGGACATGTGTAATTCCCTGTACTCGGTGGGCTTTTCTACATCATGGCTTTAAAATTTAAGTTAAGGTGAAATAGGAATGTTTGCACAGAATTTCTCTGAACTGTTCTCACTCTGAGCACCGAGGACCAATCTCTGTATAACTATTACACCCTCTGCAAAGTTCCCCTGTGTGCTCCTTATGCTAATTTTTCATTTGGTCGCTCCAATACTCCTTTACAAAAGAAAATAATGGATTTAGAGTTTCCATAAACACCTCAAAAAATTGTTTCTAGTTTAGAATCCGCCTCCATGTCCCTGACATGACACACGCACACCTATAAAGGTGTCAAAAGCCTTTGGGGTTGCTTGACCATCTCTCACCTATAACAATTACCTATTGCTCTTCCCAGCAGGAATATGAAATAACAGGGATAGTGATTAAGGCATTATTTTACTAAATCATTGTCACAGGTGGAGAAAATACAATGAATTACAATGAATGCTATCCACCCCCCAAGTTTAATCAGCAAAGTTCAAATTTAATTAGGAAATATATTTAACTTAATAAAGTCATTTCTCCAGGAAATCAAGTTGCAGGGGGACTTTTAATATTAATAAATGGGTGAATGTTAATAATAATAATAGCTCCTTGCCCAGGACATTCCTTCCTCAAGGGATGATGTCCTTGCCTCTCCTCCAGGATCCGCAGGTCTGCACTATGTCTATAGTATTCTGCCATTACAGGAATGACCAGCAGTAGGTACACATTCTTTTTTTCAATTCTCCAGCAGGCTCAATAGAAAATAATGAAATGATATAAACAGGAAATTCTCATTCTTAAAGCTATGTTGCCAAAGTACACAGTAGAAAGCCTTTCTTCTTCACCAGAATCAAAGTTCGCAGGTAGAGAGAGACAGAGATCTGTAAAGGCTGGAAGGCTAATAACCATGATGAGCAGATAGCACATGTTACCATTTTCCTTTTTTATTGCTCAAGAGCTCAGGCCCCTGCTGATCCAGGAACAGCAAAGAATGCAGCAGAGAGCTGGGATTAGGGTGGAAAGGAACAGGAATCATGTGGACTCCATGGTTGATTTCGTGACCCTGACAGCATGTTGTCTGTGCTTAGGTACCCAGAACCTGTTGGAGGCCTGTGTCCAGGCTAGTGTGCCAGCCTTCATCTACACCAGCTCGGTTGATGTTGCAGGGCCCAACTCCTACAAGGAGATTGTCCTGAATGGCCATGAGCAAGAACAACGTGAAAATAAATGGTCTGACCCATACCCATACAGCAAAAAGATGGGTGAGAAGGCAGTGCTGGCAGCCAATGGGTGCACCCTGAAAGATGGTGGCACTTTTCATACTTGTTCCTTAAGGCCTATGTACATCTATGGGGAGAAAAGTCCATTTATTTCTACCACAATGATCAGGGCCCTCAAAAATAATGGTACTCTGGATGTTTTGGGCAAATTCTCCATAGCCAACCCAGTATACGTAGGCAATGTGGCCTGGGCACACATTCTGGCTGCCAGGGGCCTACGAGACCCCAAGAAGTCACCAAACATCCAAGGACAGTTCTACTACATCTCAGATGACACTCCTCACCAAAGCTATGATGATTTATATTACAATCTGAGCAAGAAATGGGGTTTCCACCCTGATTCCAGCTGGAGCCCTCCTCTGCCCCTGCTGTACTGGCTTGCCTTCCTGTTGGAAGCTGTGAGCTTCCTGCTGCGTCCAATCTACAACTACAGGCCTCCCTTAAATCGTCACATGATCACACTGTCAAATAGTGTGTTCACTTTCTCCTACAAGAAAGCTCAGCGAGACCTGGGCTATGAACCGCCTGTCAGCTGGGAGGAAGCCAGGGACAAAACCTCAGAGTGGGTCGGGTCACTAGTGGAGCAGCACAAGGGGACACTGAACACAAAGACTCAGTGACATGGCGATGGCAGGACGTGGCCCTGGGTGCCATCAGGAAATATTTGTCAGGTCCTCCAGAAGGGACAAAGGCACAACCCAGGTCCTATTGCCTCCTTTGACATAGAGATCAACCTAGTGTCTTTCTCAAGTCACCAGAAGCTTTGCCAGTCACTGGCCCAGCCCCAGACTTTCTCCCTTTAGCACCTGCCCTGTGACATGGGAGCTGCTGTGCCTCAGCTGTTGTGCTAAAGGCTTTGACACTTACAATTTCCTGTCACCTAGAGCTCAGTATTGGTTTCTTTCCACTCTCAAGTCCTGTGTCACATCCTGTCTTTGAGAAAACCCCATGAAGCGCAACTGAAATAGCAATAAATAAATATTGCAATGCCTTACATGAAGATGGCATCTGTCTATTATTGGGTGTTGTTATGATTTCCCTTCCATAGCCAGGCTTGGCCCATCCAGATCACAAATGGAACCTAGAACTGGCGTTTACTCACAGGAAGTACAAGTTTGAGATTGGGCTTAACCAAATGTGTGGGCACTGACTACATGACTGGCATATATTACCTCAATTCACACTTCCCAGACAGGAAGCAGGTATTCCCATTCCCACTTCATATATGAGGGATCTTCCTCTCCATCCCCCTGATGGGATGATGGAAAGTTCACTTCACCAGAGAGACTGACGTGAAATGTCGCATCTTCCCACTAAACCTTGCAGCCCGTACTTGCTTTCTATAGGGACAGCATCCCTGAAGAGTGGGATGACTCCTCTTTGGAAGAGCTCCAACTCTCTTGGCCTCCTTTCTGCCTACCTAGACTGACACACAAGACTCCCCAGAACCTTGAAGGATACCTCGGAAACTGTGTACTCCTTAATAAATGGACCTGGAGAGAGAGGGGAAGGAGAGGGAGAAGCCCTCTAAACCACCACCTCCAATGTCAAGGTCCTGGAAGCATGTAGAACACACCTGGATATATTTGTAACAGCTATTTTAGTCATTAATTACCTCATATTCTACCTTCAAACTTACACACTAAAGACAAACCTAAGTTCCTGGAAGGTTAAAAGGAACAGAACAGATTCAGTCAAACATGTGTTCCTTCTCAGCCTAGAATCTCAAAGATATTATCCCAACTCCAGATTTGGTTCACTCCTGTCATCTTGCATGTCTCCATCACCCTTCCGCAGGGATTCCGCTGACATTATGCCTTTGTCTTTACTTCCATTTCTCCCCTTACTTTTTTCTATATTCTCCAAGGAGAGGAAGCCAGTCAGGAAATGAGTAGTAACCTAAATGTGAACCCAACTATTAACTAATAGTTAACCAACAGTTATCAGCTACTTTAGGTAGAGGTAAATACTCCTGAACATAAGCCTTTGAAACACAAATAAAACACAAGAAGTGGCAGCAAAGACACAGGAAAATGGAAGCTGCCCCAGCTTGTGAGCCCCCTTCCCTTTTCCCGTGAATTATGTAGTCTGTGGTCATGGAATAAGGGAAGCACAGGGCAGAGCTCCCCCACAGGTTTAAGTGTGGTGTACATATGACTGAAGGAATGGAACTGAGTAGAAGGTGTCTGGGAAAGCTTCAGGAAATAGGTAGGACTTGGAAAGGTGAATCAGGTGGATCCATGCAGGGTGGACAGCCCGAGAGATGATGCAGAAGAGGAATGGGGGGGTAGAGCCAAAGTGAATAAAGACACTGGACTCCACTTAAGCAGGGTTTGTTGAGAGATAGTGGATGTCCTGGGTGCCAGTCAGAGTTAGGTACTAGACAAGAGTGGTCTCTGGGGACCCAGCAGAGTGTCCAGTGGATGGTCTGTTTAAGAGGTCATCTCCAGGAGTATGGTGGAATATCAAGGGTTTGATTTTGATCTCCAAATACTGGAGTGTGAGCTTTGGGAAGCCAAGGAAGAGGGTGGGCGTGGAATCCTCTTTCTTGACAAGATGCTGGCGTATCTGTTCTTTCGTGTTGCTTTGACCCAAGAATATATTTTACCACAATTTAACCCACTCTATGTTTTCAATTGACTGAAGATCCTTTTTAAAAAGTCGATGGGGGCGGGCAATGTGAAGTATATAAACTAAGAAAGCCCATCTGTGGGCTGATCACTTACCTCTGGCCTCCAGTTGAATCTCTGCTCCTAATTCATGGTATAGTTTGGAGACAAAACATGAGATCTGGTCTTGGCTGTAGACAGGAAGGTATATAATCCTTGAGAAAGGTCATGTCTGCGGGCAATACTCTGTCTGGACAAAGACTTAAAAGCCCTTGTCATTGGGATGAATGATGGTAGATGGGTGGGATTTCACCATCGTAAAAGGAAAAATAATCCAGGTATGCTGTGGGATGGTCTTTTTGTATGCTGTGAATATTTGTTGCTCTCATTGGTTGATAAATAAAGCTGCTTTGGTCCGTGGTAAGGCAGAATAGAGCCAGTTGGAAATTCCAAGCAGAGATACAAGAGAAGGGCAGAGCTGGGGAGATGCCAATCATCCACCAAGGAAGCAAGACAGGTAGAAAATGAGGTAACAAGCCACAAACCAGGTGACAAAGCATAGATAAAAAATATGGATTAATTCAAATGTAAAAGCCAGCTAATATTAAGCCTGAGCCATCAGTCAAGCATTTATAAATAATAGTAAGTCTCTGACTGATTATTCAGGAACTTGGACAGGCTAGAAACCTCCCATTACACAGTTAGATGCATTGGAGCCTACAAAGGCCCATGTGAGAAGTGCATGATCTTGTGGCAGCAATGAAAACAAGTCTGAAGCTGGGCGGTGGTGGCGCATGCCTTTAATCCTAGCACTTAGGAGGCAGAAGCAGGTGGATTTTTGTGAGTTTAAGTCCAGCATGGTCTACAAGAGCTAGTTCCAGGACAGGCTCCAAAGCCACAGAGAAA
>LOEQ01001607.1:392571-404409 GCA_001685075.1 Bramus lutescens
TACCAAGCCATATGGCAAAAATAGATCAAAATAATGAGTTAATATAAGCTACAAGAGCTAATAAGTAGCCTGAGCTAATGGGCCAATCAGTTTTATAAATTATGTAGACCTTCTGTGTGATTCTTTGGGACCTAACGACTCTGGGAACCAGCCAAGAGAGAAACCCCAACAAGCAGGCCCTCATGTTATATTGCTCCTTCTTTGTAATTTGGAGGATGCCTGATAGAAATGCTAATTTAAACCTATGTGACAGCTAGCATACACAGCAGACAGGTAGTTGTGGATGTGACTGAAAGCCATTCACCTGGTTACCTAGGAGACAGAATGCTAATGTACTTCCCCTAAGTTAAGTTTTGGTATAAAGACTGGAGAATAAGCAAGAGGAAGTCTTCAGGATGTGAACCCAGGACTTCATGAGGGACCACTGAGAATTTCCCTCCCAATAAAGCCATGTGAGTTGTGTCTTTATTTACATGCCTCCACACCAGTCCAGAGAGAGATAGTTTATGTTGGGGTCTAGTTGAGAGCAATAATTGAAGTCCAGGCTAGCATCGGACCCCAATAACTGCAAGCATTTTGCCTATTGCAATTCCTTAGGCAAACCTTGCTGTTGCTTGGATTTCATTAAATGTTTTTTCACACATTGATTTCTCCTATAAATGTCTGATAATTGCAAGATGTCATACTGAGCTTGAGCCAGCTAAGATAAAGGAATGCCCAAGTAAACATGAACAGTGAACTCTGCAATCAGGAAAAAGCAGAAGAAAAACTACAGAGCCAACAAATCTTTACATGTTAACCCTCTGTTGAAGTTTTAAAAAGTCATTTGCTCCCATTGTTTTCCTACCCTTTGGGAATGAAAGGCCAAGCTTCCATGGGGTGATGCTTTAATCATCACATTACACCCCCAGCTCACTTGTCAAGTTCCCAGCCGCACAGTGGCAATGGCCAGACATGCTCCTTTCTTCAACTCTTCATTTACCCCTTTTGTTTTTTTATAATAACATCTTCAAAAACAGAAACATCATCTTGTTGATTTTGACAACTACATCAGTTATGTACCATATAGTGAAATGCTCTATTATTCTTTCAGTATTGAACGAGTGGTTTTATATATAGCTAGCAAGACTAAAATTACAAATAAAAAGTAACCAAGTAGAGAGAAGTAGCAAAGAAACATCATCAAATCAGGGGCTTGCATTACCCAGCAGGAAGGAGGAGAGTAGCCCCTCTGAGAGAGAAAACAAATGTAATCTCAAATAAGGCTCTTAAGATCCCAGTATTACTGATTAGAGAGGCCCTGTTGAAACAGTCATGGTGAAGCTTGACAGCTTTGGTGACTTTGGATGAGAACAGTTCCACAGGCTCACATGCTTAAATCCTTGGTCCCCATTGGTGGAAATGTTGGAAAGGGAGTAGGATATATGGCCTCTTGGAGGAGGAGTCTCTGAGGTGGACTTTGAGCAGCTGCTGCTTCTAGTGCAACCTCTACTTCCTCTTTCCAGATCTAGAAGGGTGCTCTTTCTGCTGTGCCTGCTGCCATCGAGATCTCAAAGTAAGTCCAATTAAATGTTTTCTTTTGTAAATTGCTTCGGTGAGGAAGTCTCCTGACAGCAATACAAAGTAACTAATCCTGTGCCTTGTAGGAAAGTTTCTGGTTACATGAGTGAGCTTCCTGTTTGTTGTTCCCCCAGTAGGTATCTTTATACCACAAGACAAGCAATAACCTCTTTTGGCAATGATTGCTCTAGCTGTTCTAACCCTCTGTTCTGGGGGGCTCAATGGCTTGAATATCTTTAATTGTTTTCTGTTCTATTTTCTCCTCATCACAGGGGTGAGAGAAGGAATCTGTCTGGGGAAGGGCTCTTGAAGGACATTTGAGATAAATGCTTGAGTCTGAAATTGGAGTAGTCATGCTCTCAGATTTGGCTCCCAACATGTATAAACAGTGCATATCAATTTACCAACAGGAGAAGGAGCAGGCGTGTCTTCTGCTAACACTTCTCAGCTCCCTACTCATTCACTATACAAAGCTTCTCAGTTCACCACTTCATGTGTGCTCCATAGTTGATGGCACTGCCCTTATAAATGCCATCAGTGAGTATCATTCAGCTCATTTCTGTGTTGAGGGGCTATGCAATATTTCACCTATATGCCAATAGTGTGTGATCAGGTAGGCAACTCAGAGTGAATAAAGAGAAAAATAAGGTAGAGCATACATAGATTTTTATCAAATAGCTTGTATAAGGAAGAGGCAGAATTCTTTTAACATAAATATGAATTTGAAGTATTGCTGAACATGAGCAAGTTGCAAAATCATGAGGAAAATCAAGAAACAGAAGGTTACTGGGAGTCTACGGCCAAAAAATTTAATCACTATACTATATATAGAAGAAAAGGGGAGAGAGGAGCATATGGAGGAAGGAAAAGAAAGGGGGAAGCTGACTCTTTTACTGGCTTTTGGGACCCTACTCCTCATTCTGAGTCACCCTGCTCAGCCTAGTTCCTCTAGGACTAAGCACCTCCCACTCCCTGTAGTGGTTTCTCAACCACTTCCTCTTGTCTCAGGCTACCTTCTCTGGGGAATCTCGAGCATACTAGACAGAGTTGCTTACTGTTTCAGGGGACCTCTCCCTGTGGACTATGGTTGTTCTTTAACTTACTGATTATCCCACTGGTCTCTCTAGACTCCAGCAGAACACCTGAGAGCTTCACACCAAAAACAAGTGCTCATATCTAAATTGGGGTCAAAATCAATATTGCCTGAATTTGCAAGAGGCAAGACTGAAAGAAGACAATGTCCATAAAGAAAGACCCTTGGGCTCCATGTCCAGTATGTTCCAACTGGCTTGGACAGTCCTATCCCTATGGCCTTGCTGTTATGATAAAACTAAAATGTCACAGGCCCCTGAGTGATGGCAGTGGGCAATGGGCAAGAGACCATGGCGGGCCACAAAGGCAGCCATTCCCAGGCAGGGAGCCATGCAGTGGGTGAGAGACAGAGACCTATTAGGCATGCCATAATGGTAAAAGTAAAAATGTTGTGGATCCCTGGCGGCTGCAACAGCAGAAATGATGCAGGTCCCTGAGCAGTGGCAGTGGGCCATGTGGTGGCAGGCAGTGAACAGCCAGNAGGGATGGTGCAGTTTCCCGAGTGGCTGCAGAGGCCACAAAGAGAGACAGACAGGTGGGCACACCATGAGACCATGCCACAGGCCTCCGAAGGTGGCTGGTCCCAGGCAGGGAGCCATGTGATGGTGGGCAAGAGACAGAGACATGGATAGGCATGCCATGCAGAGTGAGTTTGGATATTTATTTAGTGGGTTATGAAGAGGAAAAAGAGAAAGTAGAAGGGGGAAGAGCAGAGAGGCAGAGAGAGAGCAAGAAGGGAGAGACAGAAGGGGGAAGTGGAGAAGTTGGGAGAGGCAGAAGCTGCCTCTTCAAGAGGGAGATAGAAAAGGAAGGGACTCAGGCTGGAAGCTAAGATCAGCTTGCCTCTGAAGACAGGGGAGGGAATGGACATGTCTTGTCTCTTAAAGGGACAGGACAGATCATTACATTCCCATCTCTTTTTTTATAATAAAAAGGCAGGAGGTTAGGCGCCACAGGTTAAAGGAACTAGGGAAGCAGATTCTCAAAACTGCTTCCTGCTTATCTTTGGGGGGAAGCTGAGAAGGCTGGGTGCTGGTCACATCCTGGCATAGCTGGTCTCTTTGCTCCTGTCCAGTGTTTATGGTATGGAAATATCTGGTGTCTGTTTAAGGTATTGACAGAACAGAAGACAAAGTTAAGTTTAGGGGGGGAAATTAGTACCAAGGAATTGGGGGAGGGGGCGTATCTGACCTGTTTAAGGTGGATCCTTCAATTCCACTCCCTGAAACTCACAAGAATTTTGGGTTTGTGAAACAGAAATTTTAGACATATACATTCTATAAACAGTAGCATATTTATGTCAGAATGACTGTGACAGATATTTTTGCACAATGAAGAGTACTTTTTAAGACTATGGAAGGCAACATGAGAGAGAAATTTAATAACTTGTATTTGTTCTCACACCTTTATAACTTGCAGGTCTCGTATTTGTATTTGTATTTTATTGAAATTTGTTTGGTGAGGTTGTCCATTTAAGCTGACAAAATTTCTCAGCTGTCAAACTGCATCAGAGATTTTGAGAAGGATAAAATTTTATTTGAGTTATTGATTAAAAATGACAGAGAACTTACTTGGTTGGAACCTAGAGCTACTCTTCAGGGTCCTCTATGGTTGCTGAAGGTCATATTTGCCTTTTGCTGTTTAGCACAGGGCCTGCCAGGCTCCAGAAGATCCTGTGGGCTAAGAATTTGTAGGAAGACAAGCCTATCTTGACCTGAGCAGGTAAGCTATCAATTCCAGCGATTCTGTCCATGTCTGGAGATCTTTGGTTTAGATGAAAGGCAATTTTTCCCAGTGGTCAGCACTTGGCAGTTGAAGCAGATTGTAGATGGATGTTGCTGTGTGCCCATTTGTCTTTTGTCTTATTTGGAGGAAGTAGAGTGCTGCTAGGAGCCAACCTGTTTCTTTTTGTTATGAAAAGTTTTTTAGCAATTAAATATTTAAATGTCATATCTCCCAGATCTCTGAGTAGTTGAGGGCTGTTTATCAGGTATAACTACAGTATAGAATCTGCCTGGAGAGCTGTGTCTGAGCTTGACTGTACTGGCTTATAACTTAACAGGTAATATTTATACTCATAAAAAGACAGAAAGAAGAAAAAATTGCTTACAATAGAAGGTTAACAGCAGAACTGGCAATAGTCAAGAACATCTTAATAGATTTTAAATGAGGGTTGGGTTATATATAAAGTACTTTTGTAAGAGACTTAAAAGTACATACAAGTTTAAAACATGAGACTTATTGTTTTGTAGTCTGAAATAAGATACAAGGAACAGACAACTATAACATTTAACAGTAAACATAAGCACATTTAAGTCACATGTATGAACACACACACACAGAGTAAACAGAATTGGTTGAAGTGGATGCTCTTGGTGGGCCCTACCAAAGGCATGCTACTGCACAAAACACACATGCAACAGAGTCAACAAGAGGAATTTAGAGACAAAAACATAAGTAAATGGGGGGACCAGGCAGGGTATACCTCAGTAAAGATGGTGGGAGTTGGTCACCTGACCTGGCTCTCAGTTAAGATGGCGGTGAAGTCATCTGACCTCAGTTAAGATGGTGGTAAGGTCACCCATGTAACAGAGCTAACATGGCAGAACTTGGTCACTTGACCTGGCTCTCAGCCAAGATGGTGGCAAAGTCACCTGACCTCAGACAAGATGGTGATAAGGTCACCTCATCTCAGTCAAAGTGGCAGCAGTCACATGTTGTATGTAAAAGCCACAATTTTTGAGCTGCGGGGATTTTAAGCTTAATAATAAGAGAGACCTAGAAGCGTGATCTGCCCTGTTGCTGAGCTGCCATGCCACAAGCCATGGCAGAAAGCAAAAGGCTGGAATTGAAAACAGCCATTTCATGGATCCAACCAATCTTATTGGCAGCAGTAGTGGTGGCAGAGACAGTTTGAGGAAACTCCTTCCATTTGCCTGTGCACTGACAGTAGTTAGAAAGTTCCCATAAGAGTGGAGCCAGTGAGACACTAGCAGAGTGAGTGTAGGAGCTGAAGAAGTAGGGCATTAAGGCCTGTGGTTTCAGGGCCTCTAAAAGGCATCCTTCCCAGGGGGACATGGAGGGCATGCCACCCATAGCTGAAACTGTGAAAACCCACGAAAAACTGTGACACCACAAGACCTACAGTGAGATGTCTCTCCACTATAGGCAGGGTGTGAATCGCCATGAACATCGCAGGACCTGTGGGAGAACATCCTCTGCTCCCCTGGGAGCATGCTATAGCCTGATTCGATCTAGTCAGGAAGCCAGAGAGGCCAAAGGCCACTCCGAGTGGCCTTTATCAAAACAAAAGCAAAAACAAGCAACACAGTGGGGAAAAAAGAAAAGAAAAAGAAAAAAGAAAGAAAAACTAAGGAACCCTGGGCCTCCCTTTGAATGCACTGTACAGTGTATGCAGTGCTAGCGTGAGAGACCTGACCCCAGGCCGTCCAAATACAATTTTAGCTAAGGGAAGCAATCCAGAAATGAATGTCAGCAAAAGGCTCAACCGTCCATGGTTGGGGGCTGTCCCCCCATTTCTAGGAACACCAGAAGATTGCCAGGAGCTCAGTGGTCAATTTCTCAGATTCAGAGAAATGGTTAAGTTGAAATCGCTCTGTAGAAATTGTGCTCAGGCATATGGAACACGTAGTTGTTGTGGAAAAAATACCCAGTTCCCTGAATGGCTGCAGCAGGCCACGAGGAGAGACAGACAGATGGGCATGCCACGAGACAACACTGCAGGTCTCTGAAGGAGGCTGGTCCCAGGCAGGGAGACATGTGGCAGCAGGTGAGAGACAGAGACATGGATAGGCACACCATGCAGAGTGAGGTTGGATATTTATTTAGTGGGTTATGGAGGGGGAAGGGAGAAGGGGAGAAGAGCAGAGAGGAGAGAGAGAGAGAGAAGGGAGAGACAGAAGGGGAAGGGGAGATGCGGGGAGAGGTCTTTTCAAGAGGGAGACAGAAAAGGAAGGGACTCAGGCTGGAAGCTGAAGATCAGCTCGCCTCGGCAAATGGGGGAGGGAATGGGTGTGGTTTGTCTCTTAAAGGGACAGGACAGATCATTACACACACCATGCAGAGAAAGTGAGTATTTATTTAGTGGGTTATGGAGGGGAAAGGGAAAGGTGGGAAGGGGAGAAGGGAGAAGAGCAGAGAGAGAGGCAGAGAGAGAGAGGAGGGGAGAAGGGGAGAAGTAGGAAGAAGGGAGAGAAGCAGAAGCTGCCTCTTTGGGAGAGAGAAAAGAAGGACTCAGGCTATAATCAGGAGGAAGATCTGCTTGCCTCCGCGGGTGGGGACAGCAAGGGGCAGGGTTGTCTCTTAAAGGGACAGGACAGACCATTACACTTACTATTTGTGGCATCTATGGCCGCACTCTTCAGCTGTCTCCACATGTTGGCTGTGAGTCTCCTCTACAGGGATTTCATGTTCCTGGCACCTCTAACATCATGGGGTCTATACTCTACCCTATCTTCACCATCATAAACTCATGCATCAGTCTCTCAGAGACTCCCCACAAGAAATCCAACCCTTCTGCTACCCATTATTCTGAGTTCACAGGCTTTCTTTAAAATCTAGGTAAAAGACTCCATGATTCCAGAACTCTTGCATTATCCATGCCTGGAAAACTAGCATTTTGTAAATGAAGCCAGGTTCTGCTGAAAATCCAAGCAGTAGTCAGAGCCTCTTGGACCAAGGCTGCAGCTGCCTCTAAGGGTCTGGACCTAGGAAAACACTACCCTAGGCAACCCCATATGAGTACAGCACCCTGCAACTCTCTCTTTGAACGGACTTTCAGATGCACACAGCTTTACACAATGGGGCCTGTGATCAAGAAACATGGTGTTCCATTGAAATTCCCTGTCCCTGATCAATTAGCCCATTGCTTTGGAGTCAAGCTTTACTCAAAACTGTTAGAAGATAAAGTGAGACAGTGACAAACTCTTTGTCAAAACCTATCATCATGGGTGGCTTCTGGCCCAATAAAGTTGTTTACATTTGAAATGATACAGTTCATACTGAAATAGTAGTCTTCACTGTCCACACAGCTTAGCATTCTGCCCATCTGGTGGTTTCCCACAGATAGTGTGTTAAGATACTACAGCTTCCATGATAAGATTCTTCTCCTCCTCCTTCTCCTCCTTCCTTTCTTGATTTTTGTTCATTTTGCTTTATTTCTTTGTTTTCTTTGGTTTTTCAGTTTTTCTTTTAAATTCGTTTTTTTTGTGGGGGGAGGTTGCAAGGGTAGAGGGCGGGTGTGAGGGGGCAGGTAGATGAGTGGGATCAGAATGCATCATGTGAAACCCACAAAGAATCAGCAAAACGTGATGTGCTTTTGGTAGCCTAGGAATTCTCCGGCTTTTTTGTAATGAACCATGAAGAGAACAAAGCTAGAAGTTTGACCTTCCAAGGGCTAGACTATGACCTTCAAAGCCACCCTACGACAGTTTCCCAAATGCCATCACTGCCTTTCAGGTTGTAGCACTGGTTGTTGCTGGCCGCTTTTAGACAGCTTTGTTCAAGAATTGGGGAGAAAATAAATTGAGGATCTGAAGAGACAGCTTAAAAGCATTCGCTACTCTTACAAAGGGCCATGTTCTGTCCCCAGCACACAGAGAGCAGCACAGAGAGCAGCTCTTAACTATCAATGTAAGAACACAGCTCTCATCTTAAAAGAAACTTAAGTTTGTTCTGAAGCCATTTTGAGTGACCATGACCTGAAATATGGATTTAGTTAACTCTAAAAGCCATGTTCAGACATGGAAGCAGTTTCACAGGGTTTTTTTTTTTCAATCATTTTAGAAAACAAAGAAAGTCATACATCAAGACAACTTTAAAATACAGTGGTGGCTACACCAGAAAGACAGGTAGAATGAGACATGGAATGCTATTCTGTAGAGCTAACATGCTATCTGATGACATTCTTAGCTCTTGGATTGGTGGAAGCTTAAGTTTTGCTTAGTTAATGACTATTAAGAGATTTTTACTTATTATCATAAGATGTTATTTCTAAATTAATAGCTTATTTATTAACACTAGGTGTTGGTTCAGATACAGAGTGGTACAAGGAATGGATGTCTCATAAAGCTAAAACTAGCCCAAGATAAAATATTTAGCTCCTGAACCAACAAAATTCCAATCTCTCCACAGTACTGAGATTCCAACTGGTCCATCAGTCTCTGCAGACACACACACCTTCCAGGCGGTTTTCGTTCACAACCAGACATAGCTCCCATTCAGGAATTTCCATTCACCCAACCACCTATAATTCCAGTTCTAGGAAATCCAGTGCCCTCTTTGGCTTCCAATGGCACCAGGTACACACGTAGTGCACATATATGCAGGTAAAACATTCCACATGTCAATTGAAATCAGACACTCTTTTTTAAAAATTTGATCTCATACAAGACGTTTTACAAAGTCCCTGTCTAAAAACCAAACGAGACAAAAGTACCTGGGATGAGAGCACATGAAGAATGAGGAAAAGGCCTAGACGGCAAGTCTCAACAACTCACTCAGCCCCAGGTCTCCCCACGAACAGAGCCAGCAGGCACTGTTTTGAGTGATCAGGGTGGACAAAGGTGGGCTTTCTTGATGTAGCAGTAAAACAAGCTGCCAGTGAGTTCTGCAAAAGGTAGAGAGGACAAACACAGAAGACAGGATGCCTCCACCAAGTTGGAGCCAAATTCCTGGGCTGCCACTTCAATTTTTTTCCCTCAGAGTTCAGCAAATTTCCTGACCTGAAAAGTGAAACTTTAGGCTCTAAGGATGGTAGGAGAGATATTTGACAGCTGTAACCTAGTACGCATGCTCTACCTCCCACAAATCTGTGCACCTCACCTTCCTGCAGCACAGTCCTGCACTTGTGTATTTGCTGGTGTGAAGGCACAGCTGCAGTGGAGTGACAGGGTTTCCTAGTCCTCCCGACACCTGAGGGTCATGAGACCTCTCAGGGACTGTGAAGCTGAGAGCCTGGGGCCGGCCCTTTCCCTGATTATCAGTGGCCTCCTTGACTGGAGGGCTGAATATTGAAACCAATAGGACTGCCTAGCATTCCTGCATTGAATTCTAGGTGTTTCCTAGGGGATTAGGTTCCATGAAGTTTATGATGACATGCTTAAACCCTGAGTCTTCACTGCTTTAAAATGTTAGCCAAAGCTGGGCGGTGGTGGTGCACGCCTTTAATCCCAGCACTCAGGAGGCAGAGGCAGTCGGGTCTCTGTGAGTTCAAGGTCAGCCTGATCTGCAAGTTCCAGGACAGGTTCCAAAAGCTACAGGGAAACCCTGTCTCGAAAAATCAGAAGAAACAAAGAGAGTAAAATGGTAACCAATGAACAACATATGAAGAGAACCTTGGAACTGACACAGGGCTTGTTTCTGGCCCTGCTTCATGCTAGCCTCCCTCGGGTCAAATATCAAAAGCTAGATTGATGACTTGTGAAATTCCTCGCTGTGCAGGATCTGCACTGATGATTGGCAGGGAACAGAGAAGCCTTTCACGGAGCATTGGATCACCGGCCCTGCACCTGGCTGCACCATATATTTATGGATTGGACTCTCCTCCAGGGCTATAAATGAGATAGAGATCTGAACCATGAGATAGCTCTATCACAGCTAATAATTTGTTCAGGACATTATGGAACCTTGTGTGGATCTGTACCCTCCCTTGTTCAGATAACTTGTCCTGTGGTATGGAGCATGTTGCGAATAAAATTACAGCATCAAGCTACCTACAGTGATCTCATGGTCTCCGGTCTGTGTCCATTTACCTAGAAAACTCCTGGATCTGTCCAATGTCTTCCAGGAGCTGGTGTTACCCTGAGCATTGCTGTATATTGGTAACATAGTCAGCCATCTTTGTATACACGGGGATACATTGCCACCCCCTCTCAATAGTGTCCGAGGCAAGCAATTTCTTGCTACTTGGGACAAGCAGGGCACCAGATGTAGGCAGAGTGAGTAAATCCTTCCTGCATCCCACAAGGGCAGCAGCAAATGGAAGCACGTTGGAATGTGCTTTGAGTCCAGAGGTGCTGACTTTGAAAGCTCAGACTGGCTGCAGTGAACAAAAACCTGCAAGTCACTGGGGACTCTGAAGAGAAAATCACAGAGCCTGGCACTAGACTACCCAGTTGGCAGGTTGTGCACCCTCTGCCACCAGAGCAGAGGGAGTGGAAGTATTCAGATTCCCAAGGAAAGCTGAGGAGGAGTAACATGGAGAATTTTCTAGTTAGTGAGATGGGTGGGGAATGGAGGTCAGAGAGGCAGGGAGAAAAGCACAGTCAGAGGACGGACAGGATAGGTAGGCATGCCTCCCAGGCCTGTCTCCCAGGCCTCTTCTTGCCTGTTAGTGGAAATCAAACAAAGGGACTGCACAGACTTTATTTATGACCTCCCCATTTGGAGAGGATATGTGAAAGGAAGCCTCCAGTAGCCCACAGGCAATGCATCAGAAACCCTATAATATACATTCATATTTTCCATTTCCTTAGGAATATATAAAGTTTATGGTTTATACTTCATGCCCAAGAAAGAAAAGAAGCAATTAACTAACTGATCCTAAGGAATCCCCATCCCTGTTTGCTAAAATAACCATTCAGGCTACTCCAACGTGATGGCTCAGTGGGTAAAGGTACCTGTTGCCAGACCTGATAACCTGAATTCTGTCCCTGGGACCCACATGTGTAAGAGGGAGTTGCTTGTTCATCCCGGCCACCCAGCTAGCTTAGACTCAAAATAATCACAGAGAAACTGTATTAATTAAATCAATGCTTGGCCCATTAGCTCTACATTCTTAATGCTAACTCTTACATATTAGTTTAACCAATTTTTATTAATCTGTGCATCACCACGAGGTCGTGGCCTACCAGCAAAGTTTCAGCATGTCTTACTCTGGTGGCAGCTCCATGGTGTCTCCCTCTCCACCTTCCTTCTCCCAGCACTCAGTCTAGTTTTCCCCCACCTACCTAAGTTCTGCCCTATCAACAGGCCAAGGCAGTTTCTTTATTCATTAACCAATGAAAACAACACATAGACAGAAGGAACTCCCATACCATTTCCCCTTTTCTGTTTAAATAAAAAAGGAAAGTTTTAATTTTAACATAGTAAAATTACATATACCAAAACAGGTATCAAGCAAGAATTACAGTTACAATATTTATAGCTACTTCATCTTTTATCATA
>LOEQ01001607.1:426750-436892 GCA_001685075.1 Bramus lutescens
GACATTGGGTAGGGGCTCTAGACAGGAAGGGGCTCAGTGCCCCGAGAGCGGTCAAGTGCTAAGGGAAGGCGGTATTCTAGCTGGATGAGGGAAGTAGAAACTGTCAGCTTTAGCAATGGATAATGACAGTCAGGGGATAGGCCCCAGGCCCTGCTCAATATGCTAGGAAAAGCAGTAAGTATTTACATTCAGCTTCCTGGGGCCGATGAATTTGAAAAGATGAGGAGACACCCCAAGAATCTAATAGTAAGATGGACGTCAGGTGCATGTGACTGTAGCAAAATGGAATTCAGGTCTAGTGAGACAAGCCTGGGGCCGAGTGGACGAGACACCAGGGAGGAATAAGTTTCCTCACTGCTAACCCACGGGCACATTTGCCCCAGACATGAACTTGACATCACACAGCCCCCTCTGCTGGTTAGTTATAACCATCGTCTTGACATGACCTGGAATCTCCTGGGAAGTCAGTCTTTACTAGGGAGTGTGTAGAACAGGTTGACCCCTATGCATGTCTGTTCTTAATCAAGGTGAGAAGGTGTGAGAGCGAAGAAAGCTACAGGGAGCAGAAGCAGCGGGCCGGCTGCATGGATACATTTGCACCTCTGTGCTCTTGACTGTGTCTGTGGCCAACTTCTTAAGTCTCTGCCCTGATTTCCCCCAAAACGATGAACGTGTGACAGGATGCCAAATAAAACTCTCTCCCCCTTACGTTGCTTCTGGCCAGGGAATTTGTCACAGCAACAGAAATGAAGTCAGAAACTAAGCATCCCGTCCCTCTACTCGAACACCAGATCCTGCCCACTTTCCCTTCTCTCTGGTGACCTAGCTTTGTTTCAATTATCAGCGATCCTTGCCCCATCCGCAGTAAGGTCTTACTGCCTGGATAGTCATTCATGCCTCCTTATCCGATCCCTAGATCACTCAGTTCAGTGGTTCATCAATACGCTGAAACTTGAAGGTTCCTACACACACTATGCTTTTCCACACGGCCATGCCAGGACACAGTGATCCTTCTGTTTAGAAGGTGCCCAGCTGGCCTGACAGCCCATTCTTCTCAACCCACTCACCCGCAGGAATTTCTCTTTTCACTTCCTGTCTATCTTATGCATATCTAATTACATTGCCCTTATTAGTTTATATATTCCATCTCCTCTGCAGGGCCACGTTCTGAGGGTGAATTCACCACATATGTGAGGGGGGTGTGTGTGTACGTGTGTCTCTTAAATCATGTGTACCCACCAATGCTTGGCACACAAGGGCACACAAGAAGGAAAAGAAGGAAGGAGGAGGAAATGAGGGGGAGAGGAAGGAAAGGAAGGGAGGGAGGGAAGGGAAAGGAAGGCAGAGGAAAGATAGGGAGGAGAAGGGAAGGAGGGAGAACGAGCAGAAACGGACAGAGATGCTGAGATAGAAAAAACAGCAAGGGAAAGAACTGAGGAGAGAGAAGGGAGGGAGAGGGAAGCAGAATGGTTTTGGTAATGAAGAATGTGACCTCAACAAAAGTGACTTCAGCATTTCAGCAAACCTTATAAGTCATCACTGTGGGAATTAGGGTGCACTGGGGAGCACAGCAGAAAGAAGAGCTCATTCACATGACCTGTAAAATGGGAGCATGATAAGGAGAGAAAGGAGGGAGGGAGGAAAAGATGAAGGGAGGGAACGGGAGAGGGAAGGAAGGCGGGATGGAGGGAGGAAGGGAGGGAGGCACAGGAAAGAAGACAGAGTCCTGAGAAGACACAGAAGACTTCCATGAAAGCAAATATCAGCTACAAAGGAACGAGAAGGGAAATTTGATAAAGTCCTAAAATAAAACAATACCCATGGCACTGCTGTGCTATTAAAACCAAGGAAAGTCTGACTTTAAAAGTTGACATACCTTAACTCTTTAACTCAGAGGGGGACACCTTCAGGGAAGTACGATTCAATCCTCTGGAGGATTGATGTCAATGCACAACATTGACATTGTGAGGAATCCCACACTCCCACCTAAGTCAGGGTCTCCATAGAGCCCTGGCTCTCCTGGAACTCACCATGTAGACCAGGCTTGTTCCGCTCACAGAGAGCCACCTGCCTCTGCCACCTGAGCACTGCTATTAAAGATGTGGGCCACCACAGGCTGGAAGTTCCCTCCCTTTTTGACTGTCAAGAATCTCACATAAAGGTAATGAGCCTGGACTAGAGACAGTTTTCTGAGGCCTGAAAGGTGGAGGAAAGGGGAGGAGATTGCAAAGAGAACGCCCACTAGCCCCAAAGGCAGGAGACCCTGGGTTTCTGTAGACTTGGTCAAGGACGTGCTCTGCAGCCGTAAGGCTCCCTGTCAGCGACAAGTACCCTGGCTCCTCAGCTGTGGATACAAGGACCTACACCAGCGAACCAAACCCTTCCAGCATGATTACAGGGGCCTGCAGGAGCCTGAGGGCTGGGGCCTGATGGCATCCTGGCATGGACACTGGCCACAAAGGCAGAAGCCTCTAATAAGCACTTGGTTTTGTACTTGCCAGAGTCTGGAAGTCATTGTGTAAGTATTAGAACACCTCCTAGTGCTCTGGGCATGGGATTGGTGTGCAGGGCCCTGTAATTGGCTGAAGGGTCTCTACAGGGCCCCAGGTTTAACTTTACATTTAGTGGCCAAAATGTGCCATCAATGCCAATTGTGATCAACTTTTCTTCCAGCCTGACACAGGGACTCCTCCAAGTCCCACTTATCAATGAGGACACGGAGGTTTTCGAGCTGAAGGGACTGGTGTAAGCCTCCTCAGAGGTGGTGCTGGAGATGAGAATGGCCCCCATAAGCTCACAGGGAGTGGCTCTAGTGGGAGGTGTGTCCTTGTTGGAGGAAGTGTGTCACTGGGGGGTGGGCAGTGAGGTTTCAAATGCTCACGGCAGCCCAGTGTCTCTTCCTGCTGCCTGCTGATCCAGATGTAGAACTCAGTTCCTTCTCCAGCACCATGTCTGCCTGCATGCTGCCATGCTTCCCACCATGATGACAGTGAATTAAACCTCTGGACTGTAAGCCAGCCCAATTATACGTTTTCTTTCATATGGTTGCTGTGGTCATGGTATCTCTTCACAGCAATAAAACCCTAAGACACCAAGTCATCAGCAGCAGAGTTGGGCTGAACCCCAATTTCCCTACTCATTTGCTAGAGAAAAGGCTAGCATGCTGGGATCAAAGGAGGAGACTATAGACCTGTGAGCACAGGGCTATGAGCGCACACATCTGGGGAAGAGGATGCAGCCAGAAGCTGAGGGATTGCTTCACATTATCTGCCTTTTACCAACACTGGAACATGCTCGAGATACACCCTACCTCCACCAGGGCTGCTGCCGCCTGAATGCATCCCATTTCTCGATCCACCTGTCCGTGTCATCCCCCCACCCTGCTTTGAGCTCCCCTTCCCCCAGGGAGTTGTCAGGCTCCAAGTAGGGTTGACACTTCTCTGCTTCTCTCCGCCAGGCACCTGTCACAGGACAGTGCAGTTACTCAGTAACTTGTCTGTAAACTTCCTCCTCTGAGGATTCTGGGAGGGCACCACAGAAACCCTGCCCTGGCAACCCATACTCAGCTGGTTCTCAAACCTATCCCAGAATAATGTTGAAGGGAAGGAGAGACAACTGGGGGGCAGGGTGAACAGGGTGCTTGGAAATGCTTCGAAGGTTGTCTCTGACCCCACCTAGAATGAATGCTGACTTTGTCAGCCCTCAGCTAAAAAAGAGGTGAGGCCTTGCTTCCCGGAGGCCTCAAAGACACCAGGCGACAAAAAGATGGTTTGCCTGCTCTGCCTCCTCCAAAATGGGGAAGATCCATTTTCTGTTAAGTCCTGAATCTGTAGGTTGGTATGCTGCATGAGAGCAAAGTGATGTGAGGATATAGTCTCCCATTTCTCCACCCAGCTAGCAAATGCACCTATTAGGAAAGGATGCTCCTCTAAGGACCGTCAAGGACTGGGGCAAAGAGGAGCTCAGGAAAGTCAGCCCATCGTCTGATACGTAGCCTTCTAAATGGTGGCACTGACGGCTCAGTCAGCAGGTCATGAGCTCCGTAGTTTCCTGGGTGAGATTAAAGCCTTTGACAATTGTCACTAGACTGGTACAGAGGGGAAAGCCAACAATGGTGGTGTCTGCTTATCAAACAGGCTCTTAGAAAGGCCAGAGTCTTGCACGAGACACCTGCTACTCGTTGGCAAAAATCTATCCTGCTCACCCCGATTAATTGATAACCAGATTTAGATAATGAAGCTACAAGTTTAGTTAAAGCGTGTCTAGTCTAGCCTCAATCCAGCAAGCTTGAGAACTCCAAGGTGTGCAGACAAAGTTAACTCTTGACCATGCTGAGGTTGCCCCATCAACACTAGGCAACTCTAAACTGATCCGGGGAAACAACACACCAATTTCCTAGTTTTGCTTGTTGTATGGTCTGTAAATTATTGAGGCAGGCCTAAAATTCGTGATACTCCAATACCACCAGTCTCCTGTGTGATGGGATCACAAGTATATGCCACCACTCCTCACCGACCCTGCTGCCCTCTGTGAAGGGAGAGGCTTACCTGTGGATTGGGAATGCAGTTCAGTTGATACAATGCTTGTTTAAGCTATATAAAACCCTGGGTCCAAACGCCAGCAGTGCATAAAATCGGGTGTGATAGTATACAGCCGTCATCCCAGTACTTGCGAACCATAGGCCCAAAGGATGAGAAGTACACGGTCATCCTTTATGAGGCTCGCCCATGCCAAAGCTCTGGGTTTCATTTCAGTTTCCTGGGATGCTTGTAGGACTAATAGCCGCTCCGATTAAAGTCAGGCTAGGTGAGTAACCTAGCTCTCTCTGCCTCCTCTATGCCTGCCCGTGGCCCTGGTGAGTAGGGAAAGGACTCTGGGTCATCTAAACAAGGTCACTGTGAACGTTAAAAGATGCAGTAATAGACTCTCAGATTTTTTCTTCAAGATCTCTTCCCTGGGAGCTGTTAGTCCATGTTTTCATGTGGCTAGGCTCAGGCTAGCTAAGGCCGTCAGTGTTTCTCAGCTCTCCTACTGCTGCAACCCTTTAATCCGGTTCCTAATGCTGTGGTGATAACCAGGAAGTCATTTTCATCACTACTTCATAACTGTAATTTTGCTACTGTTAGGAATCATAAATACCTGTTTTCCAATGTTTTTAATCAACCCAGTGAAAGGGTCATTCAACCCCCAAGGGGATCATGACCCACAGATTGAGAACCACCGAACTAAGGTAAGGTCCCTTGGGTATTATCAGTAATCATTAATACAAATTATTGAGAGCCAAGGCCAAAGGAATTCTGTTATGAGATTTAGGAATACATATTATCATCTCATCCCTTCTCAATAACTAATTTTTCTTGAACCTTCCCTCAAACCACCACCATCCACAGACTGCTAAGACTGTTCTCTGTGAACCAAGAGCAGTGATAGGAACGTGAAGACAATCCCCTCCCTCCACAGGCACGCTAGCCTCACTGCGCTGCACACTGAGTTACTGTGAAGAGCGGGCAAATTATGTGAACTTCAGTCGGTAACCGGTTCCGGGATGATCCGGGATCCACCCAGTGTTCTAGTGCCGGACTCGGCAACTTCAGCAATTGTGTATATGCATAAGCCTGAGCCCTTCGGAGACCAGAAGACCATGAGTGAGTTCCAGACATCCAACACAGAAGTATTTATACTGGTGGGGATTGCCTTGATCTGATTCAAAGTGTGCCCCGGTTCTTCCCTTTGGAATAAAACACATACCTACATACCTTGGTTTTTGTTTTTACTATACAGGAGCCCACCGTTGAGAGAGAGGCTTTGGATATTTTAAAGAGCTGGAGATCTCAAAGTGTTTGAATATTTTAAAGATGGCTGGGCTTTTAAAGTTATACTGTTTTATATTATGACATTGAGATCTTGCTGACAAAAATGAGGGAGAATGTTGGCTTAATAGTGGTGTGTTTGGATAAAGAACAAGGGGTCAATCGTGCTGGTTAGGCTGTACATACATCATCTGGGGAGAGGAAACCGTGACTGAAGAAAAGGCCTCCACAAGACTGGCCAGTGGGCAAGTCTGTGAGGCCTTTTCTTAATAATGATTGATGGTGGGAAGGAGCAACCCACTGTGGTCAGTGCCACCCTAGGGCAGGTGGTCCTGAGTTAAAAAGCAATTCCGGACAAGCAGAGCAAGCCACAGGGAGCAAGGTTCCTCCATGGCCTCTGCTTCAGTTCCCACCGCTAGGTTCCCACCCTGACCTCCATTCATGACAGACTGTGACGGGAAAAAGTCATGTAAACCATGTTCTCCCCACATTGTTTTTCTTCGTTGTGTTTTATCACAGCCATTGAGAGTAAACTAGGATGAGTGTGTGTGTGTGTGTGTGTACACAAATACGTATATGGATTAGAAATTATGAATCAGTGTCTTACTACATAGATCAGGCTGACCTCATACTGGCATTCATTCTGTGGTAGCCTCTTGTTGCATGTCCATCCTCCACCCCGATAGACTGTGCCTTTAAAGAGATGATAGTAAATATTTTAGGATTATGGCCCATATGGTTTCTGTCCCAATTACTCAGCTTTGCACGAAAGTCTCCATAGACAGCTTTTACACATGGCTGCACGGGTGTAACTGCATTCCAGTAATGTTCTATGTAGAAGAATCACATGTGAGACACATAATAATGAAGAATGACAAAAAACTGATAGGAATTTAATGACAAATATCCCTTATTCGTTGCTGGACACCAGGATGCTTTCCAAGGAGCCACCATTAAATAAAACAACCTGCAAACAAGGCAATTCTCACATCCACAAGCACACTCACGTGGAATTGGGTACTCCTTGGATCATTAAATTACTTACTACTTTAACAAACAGATATGATAGAGCACAGCAAGGAAAAGTGTGCACAGACTTAGAACACAGCTCAGATTGTCTATGAACATAACTTTTTTTAATTTTTACTTTTCACATATATACAGCCTCTAGACTGTCAAGTGACCTCGTGGCTCAAAGGGCTAACTGCTTATCTTCTTCCGCCTCAGAACTAAGTCATTTAAGCCCAGAAACTATGCTGAGTTTTGCTTAGTGAAGGACAGCAAAGGAAGCCTGCTTTTGGCCAAACTCCCCAGGAAATAAATAGTACAAAGGCCTCCAATATCAATCATGAGTTGGAGGGAGGAATCTTTAACATTTCAAGCATGAACCACGGTCACCAGGGGATCCTGAAGAAACACTATTATTCTAATATGGAAGACGAGAAATAACTACCTGGGTGCATGGAATCTCACTTAATGCGGGCATGTTCCCTGAAGAAATAAGAGAAATGGAATCACATTTTAAATCCACCAATGGAGCAGCACATGGGTGGCTGAACGGCCTCTCCTGCTGAAGGGTTTGCTCAGCATAGATATGAACACAGTAGCTGATTCTCTTGCCCATGGCAACAGAAAGAACAGGAACAGGAGAAGTCCAAGGATTTCTACCGCCATGGCTTCACACCAGCTTGCATATCCATTCCTCACTGAACCCACTCTCTAAAGTTGCTGATGTGCAACACATTTGATAATGGCTATACTGTATGTAACGGTGATAACAAAAGGCAAAAAAAATTTAAAAAACAAAAGTGGCTAAAAATATATATGAAGAATCAAAAGTTGGACAAGATTTCATTGGCACACGCTTGAGAGAATTTAAAACAGCCAGAAGAGGTAGATGTGTATTAAAAAATAAAACAAAACAAAAATATGCCGGTCACAGTGGCACTTGCCTGTAATCCCAGCACTTAGTGGGCAGAGGCAGGTAAATCTCTGTGAGTTTGAGGCAAGACTGGTCTACATAGTGAGTTCCAGGACAGCCAGAACTATGTAGAGAGACCCTGTCTTGGAAGAAAGAAAGAGAGAGGGGGGAGGAAGGGAGGGAGGGAAGAAGGAAGGAAGAAAGAAATTAAAGATTACTTACAAATTGGCTGTATTAAGTGGTCTCATACACTTTGCGTTCAGACTGCAAGAGTCAGAATAAACAATGGGCACAGACTTTGCACGTGTAACTCTTCACTCAAAGGGGACTGGAGAGAGCTTGAGTTTTATTTAAAAAAAAAACTTCTCCCTAGTATGAGTATCTGTGAACAATAAACAGATTCAGTGGACGAGATCAGCAGGCAATATACAAGCCCAGATGTTCTCCAGATTGTTCTTAGAATGATAGAAAACATGCTTTCCTACAGCCCCCTACAGTAAAGAAGATCATTACTAAAACACAAATGATCAAGTATAAATCACTAGCATTCACAGAATCTTCACTAAAACTGTAAAAACAATCCTATAGCTTTCCCCCTTCAACTGTGTCCAACAGTTGGAGGCTCCATGAACAGTCTAGGGTAATAAGATTCAGTGACGATAACTGCACCGCCTGCCACAACACTGACTTCTACAGGCTAATCTAGGGGAGGGGTTTTCAGTGTCACCAAAATCTATACAATTCATCTGCCTACAGCTCCCTACTAGAAATAGAGCATAGTGAGGACACTGGACTCAGGCGACAAAGGCCAGCTTTGTCAATAAGGACATCTTTGGTCCTTCTAGGCTTTTATGTCTCCCATCAAGCACGAAAATGCTCAGTGTTCTCACTGTATTATATAAATCAGAGAACGTAACTCATCCTAGCAACCGAGCTGGAGAACACAAAAGGTCAGGCTCCATCATCCACGGTCCTCAGCCTTCCTTCAGGAGGCTCGCCACACTCCAACCCCAGATTTTTCCCAAGCCAGAGTTTATAATACTGATTGACCTCCTGAGCATGTGAGAAACACTAGCAATCCTTAGAAAGCATAAAACACTTTGTAAAAACGAAAGTGCTGTTTTGGCATCTGTGTAACTAGAAAACATTCGTTTGTGCTATTTGGCCATGTTGCATTCCCACCTCTCCCTGTCTCTCCCCTCCACGTGTAAATCCGTGCCTCTCATATGTGGAAGGAAAAAGGGACGCCCCTGTCTGGACTAGATCCCTCATTAACTTGTGAGGGAAGTTGGGGTTCGTGGGGTCACACACATGCAATGAAGGCATCCCAGCCTGTGAACTCAGCATTCTTGCATTTTCCACGTGAAGCCAGTAAAAACTGAGCTGGCTGCCTTTTGTGAACAGGTTTCTCAGGCAGCTGTTGGTCTTCAGTTCTCCTGAAACCTAATGTATCAAGCCAGACTAAGACCGACCGACCAAGTCCTGACTTACACGGGGGTCAGGGTCATCCATCCACCTAGGCAGCCCTGAACCAACATGAAGAAGCAAGTGCAGCATTTTCTAAGAAATCTGGGAACCAGTTGCTAGTGGATGTCTAAACCCAAGGTTGCCCCTGAAGGAACTGTGCAGTTGTTCGGCTCAATTTTCCCTGGATGTCTCAAAACAGCAGCTAACTGTGGCTCATAGGGAAGGAAGTGGATACTAAGCACCCTCTCTTCTGTAGCGACGAGAAGGATCTAACGAAAGCTGAGAGGAGGGGTGTCACAGGCTTATTCCTACCCGCGTATTATTGTACCCCCATAACTCTAAACCAACCACCTCTCCGGTTCCCACAAACACGGCAGTCCAACCCTCTCTACCCAGTCCCAAATCCCCTTCCTCGGGGATCCTCCAAGCGTCTGTTCACCCAAGCTTTTCGCTCCTTACAGTGAGGATTTAAGTAAGCCATCAACTCAAGCACATCTCCTAAGAGTTACTTCGACGGAGGAGGTAGGCACCTAAAAATGACAACTCTTATAAACCATTCCCTGGGGGAGGGGGGCAAACATTAAAAGGCTCTCCCAGACACTCTTAGGCTGTCCCTCCCGCTCCTTCCTCCACATCTGCAGGATCAGTAACCTAGCCATCTACTCCCAGCGTTGGGACTTGTTGGGATCACGGCCCTAGCACAGGTGCAACTTCTGGTGCTGCGCAAGGTGCGTCTTGTAGCGGAAGCCCTTGCCGCAGCCCGCGCACTTGTGAGGCTTGTTGCCGGTGTGGATGCGCCGGTGGCGGATGAGGTGGGAGCTCTGGATGAAGCTCTTGCCGCACTCGATGCACGTGTAGGGCTTCTCGCCCGTGTGCGTGCGCTGGTGCTGCGTGAGCGTGGAGAAGTCGCTGAAGCGCTTCTCGCACTGGCCGCAGCGGAAGGG
>LOEQ01001607.1:460217-472542 GCA_001685075.1 Bramus lutescens
CATCTGTAATGAAATCTGGTGCAGACAGAACACTGTAAACAAAATAAATAAATACATCTTTAAAAACAAACAAACAAACAAAAAAACCACCTGTGTACTCGCCTGGCTTCAGCCACCTGAGTCCAGGATTTTTAAGTTGGTCAGCTGACACAGGTTCCCATAAAAAAGCTTTGTTCATCTGTCTGTTAATATATGTGTGTAAATAATGCGGCCACAGTATGCTTGTTTTATGTCTGTATGTGTATATATGCTCATTTTAAAATCTATAAAACTTGTAATTCCAGATTACAACAGCTCTGGAAAAATGCAAACATGTGGATAGCCACCATTTTTGGTTGAGGTCAAAGTGAAAACCTCAGCACCATCTTTGGTAAGAGTACCCATGTGTGCTGGCCCTACCAAGGAGACTGCCTTGTATATTCTGCCTCCAATATACTTTGGCTTACTAAAATACTCCTTTTAATCTTCTTGCCTTCACTGACATTGATAAACTGTAACTGATTGGGTAAACTATGTCTAAATTTAACTTATATGTCTAATTTGGATATACCTGACAGGTAATGGTACCCTGATACTCAGTGACCTTACAGATCTGAGAGTATGGCATTTAATGAAAGAGCTTCTTATGACAGAGACACGCCAGCTCCTGCAGCATCCTACAGCTCCTCCAAGAAGACACAGGGTTACAGAAGACCTTCCACCTGGAGGCTTGCCTTTGGATATGGCAAAGCCACCCACACAGCAAAAAGCTGCCTTCCACCTTATCAACTTCCTGGACACTACAAGGGGGATCGTTTCATCCTGCCAAGACAGGTAGAATGAATCCTACCCCCACAGAAAAATCTTCAGGCCTCCTGGGCTCATTGGCTAACGACAAGTACCGCTTCTAAAACTGGTATTCGCCAAAGACTACAGAGAGATTTGGGATTGCCTGCATAGCTAAAAAAGGTGCCTCACTTCTGCTCATTTACTTATCCCTCTTAGATCTGTCTGATGGCATTGGATGACTTAAAGTACTGGTAGCTCATTACTTCATTCGTTAAGTTTCTTGCTAAAAATACAGACAGGGGTTCCTCATTCACAGGCTTCATAGTCCAGAATTAATAGTTTCAGATGTATCTTCAAAGGTTCAGAGTTTCCAGTTTCCTTTGTCTTCTAAAATGTTCACGCCTTTTAACCTAAAGTCTAGCCTTTTGCTATGACACCAAGGTATAAATCTATTCCAGCTGTCTTACAGATACCTGAAGGTTCATGGGGAAAGTTCTGCTACTGTATCAAGAAATCTGGTCTGGTGAATACAGTCTGCAGAGCCTATTTTGACCCCACTCATTTTCAAGCTTGCCAAAAGATGACCTCTCCTTAGAGATGCTCGAGACCACTCCTACAGGGTATTTAAATTGTACCCCAGAAAACAAACATGTGGTTTTCCAGTCTTTCTTCCCTGTCTCCTCTCTGAGGAACTAGAAGCGCACCTAGGAGTGTTGGTATCCATTAAACCTGGGTTTTTTTTCTAATTCGGTTTGACTTGATCTGACTCTGATTATTGCATCGGTAGAGAGGTTTATCAGGGTGCAAAAACTTTTCAAGTACCCAGCATAAGGGGCTGGAATGCTCCCATAACTACACTGTGGAAGCAGAAACTCGGACAGTTTTCAGCTGAAAGACTACATTTCCAGGCTTCCCTGTGGACTACAGAAGCCATTTCCACCCCATAAGGGGTCACATCTCATACATTTTGTCCATCGTACACGTGGGTGGCAAAGATGCCCCCTTACTATGAATAAACATGGTCCAGCCTGAGGTCAAACCAAGCCTCTCATTCTTTCCCTTTCCATCTCTCTACAGCTGTCTCTTAATAATGTAACATATGGTTCAGTACATTGTAAATGGATCAGGATCTCAGAGCTTGCACCCACATCCAAAATGTCTCCAACAACAGAGGCAAATAACAATTGCTTGCCCTCAAGATCTCCTGAACAGACATACGGGATGCTGTGAACAGGAGAGCTTTGCACCTACGCCTACCATCCAACAAGTATGGGACCTGCATGCTAGTTCAACTGGCCATGCCCTTTACCCTGGCATTTAACTCTTCCTCTTAGCAAAAGATAATTCCAGCATCTACACCCTAACCACTCAGGTTCCCTCATTAAAGGAAGCTGCCAGATACTCTGTTATCAAACTCACACCTTTGGAAAATTATTCAGCATATCATAGGGGTGTATTTCAGTTGGTTTTATATCTGTAGAGTCAACAAATGATTCTATTAAATGATATTCCAAGGCTTTGGATTCTTCAGGAGGTGAAGACATAGATGAGGAGATTCTCTCCCACCTGAGCTCACCTGTGGTACTTTGAGACCATAATCAAATCTTCACACAGAGATATCCAGGGTCAGGGCCTACAACCTGGATCCTACTAGCAGTACAGGGGCTTTGAGAGTGAAGCTTTCTAAGAAGTACCCCAAGCTATTTTCTGCTAAAGCTCATTTAATTTGGTTATCTGCTTTAGAAATTATGCCTCTAAACAGTCAACCTATTTTTAAATAGAATCATATTAAGAAACATGCTTAGTGCTGCTGTGCGTGGTGACCTGGAGACTTGTCCTTCAGCAGAAGGAGCAAAGAGGTGACATTAGCGTTCGTTGTTAATTCAGTCTATGTTGTAAATTATTTCTTACAGATTTGGCATGGCTGACTGCTTTCATCGTTCATATCTGTTGATTGAATGTATGGAAGGAGAAGGCAGAGGGTTTTTTGTTTCAACAGTTCTGTTAATAGGGTTAGGGTTAGAAGACTTTGTAAGGTGAATCATTTACTGACATGGCAACCACTGACTCGGGTGGTAACTCAGGACGGTCTAGAACAGTGGTTCTCAACCTGTGGGTCCTGACCCCTTTGGGGGGTCGCATATATCCTGCATATTGGATGTTTACATTATAATTCACAATGGTAGCCAAATAATTTCATGGTCATGGGTCGCTACCACATGAGTGACTGTACTAAAGGGTCACAGCATTAGGGACATTGAGAACCAGTCTTCTTGAGTGTTCTAAAGACGTGCCTGTTGGAGAACCTAGACAACAAAGAGGACCCGAAGAGAGACGTACATGGATCTAATCTACATAGGAAGTAGAAAAAGACAAGATCTCCTAAGTAAATTGGGAACATGGAGACCACGGGAGAGGGTAGAAGGGAAGGGAAAAGGGAGGGAGGGGAGCAGAGAAAAATGTATAGCTCAATAAAATCAATGTTTTTAAAACAAGGAGTACCTATTGAAGATAAGGCAAAGCAGTCACTGTCTAGAGTATGTTCAAATTGGAAATTAAAAATCATTTTGTATTTGGGGAAATACAAATTGCAATTAAATTGTCTTTTGGAATATAGGTATGACAATTTGGTGTTAACAGAAATATATATTATCATGGTTTCAAATACTAGTTCTGGTCACTTAAGGTAATAGTCTCATTTTTAAAATATTTTACCTTATCAAATTGTTTGTAACCAAAACTTTTGTTTTACTTAAGATACTATTTTTGTTCCTTAAATAATAGTTGCTATTATTAACATTGAAAACAAATATACAAAGTTCATTATATGTAAGAGCAAGAAATACATCTTAGAGGCACATTCTGTTCAGATTTGTTCCTTGGACACTGATTTTAACTGACTTCGTTTACAGGGCTTCTGGGAGCTTCCGGGTTGCTTAGGCAGGAGTCTGGCTTAACAAACAGCTGATTATAGTCACTCTGTCCTTCTACAGGGCTCTGGTACCTGACCCAGCCAGTTGTCCAACTGCCTCCTAACTCCTATTAATCTTGATATAAGAGTTTTCCTCATTCCACTTTGTCTCTTAATGTTCCCCACAAAGTTGTACAGTTATTACCTCCTGATGCTCCCCTCATTGCCTTTCTGTCAGCCTTGAAGTAGTTACCAAGAGATCGATTCCCCCAAATCCACAAAAGCAGTCTAGATGACCTAGGGAACTAATGGACCACGGACACCCAACTCATCCCTCTTCTTGCCACGCTAGACATTGTTTGGGGGACTCAGAAGTAAAGCTGCGGGACTGGAGCCCCCTTTTGTCAACCAGCTTCCCAATCTTGGCAGCTCAGGTCAGCTTGACACCCTTCAAGACCTGCCGACTCCGTGCCTGCTGAAGTCCTCTAGGATTGAGAAGGACTGGACCTAACCACTGGGATGAGATCTGTGCCATCTCCACAGAAGATGCTGCTTCCACACCAACAAATGTTAAGTCGTTTGAGATGGCGCCTAGAGACAGGGACCAGGAAAAAGTCAACCGTACACCTCCTCTTACATATGGGCTTCTAGTTCCCTCCCAGTCTGGCTCCTCCTCTGGATCAATTCTTTCCCTCTTTTACCCCCTATACTTAAGTTTTTACACTGTCTTTTAAATGTTTGTCTTATGGAACTTCACCCTTTACCCAAACAAAATGTTCCACATCAGATCTCCCAGTAGCTTTCACCCTGCAACAGCTCCATCTCTTCCTAATACATCTGCAAAAAGACCTTTCAGATTGTGTGGAGAAACTCTGGCTAAAAGGGAGTGTCATCTATCCCTTTCACACCAGTCCTGACACAATCTGTCACATTACGATTCTATTGCTTCCTGTTGCTTTCCTTTGATGTGCTCTAGCTCCCTGCTACTTCTGCTAGCTCATTTTGGTGACAGTGGGACCAATCACTGTCACCCTGCATCAACTCTATGTCCACTTTCTGTCACTGGTCCACTTGGTCGGCTCCACCTCTACCCCTCCCTATGCCTAACCTTCCCAGAAAAATCTCTCAGCTTTAATCTGTAAACAGTCATGTATTTACAGTCCTCTAGTGATTATTTCCCAAGTCTCTACAGGAACTGCAGGAGAACAACAGCATGATCCATTGCAGCTGATCAAGTTAAGGCTCTCCCCTGATGTGGGACCAGAGGACCCCTTCTTGATGGACCCAGAACTATCCCCTCCAACACAGCTGTACCATCCCTACCCGGTATTTTGTTTATATCCTCTCAGAGTCAGGAATGATAACTTCCTGCTGAAGGACTACACTTCCCAGCTCCCCTCATGGACTGCCGAAGTCTTCCTGGCCCTATAAGGGGCAGCATCCCATCTTTCTCTGTGGGCATCTGGCCATCTTCACACATGGATGACAAAGAAGCCCACTTGCCAAAAGTAGACATGGTCCTGCCTAAGGTCAGACCAAGCCCCTCTTTCTGCTTTCTGTCTCTCTACAGCAAAATAATTTTCCAATCTACTCTTTTAAATAATCTAACAGACAGGAGGATCTCTGGGACTCTGGCCAGCCACTCTACCCAGGTCAGTGAGCCCCAGGCTCATTGAGAGACCGTGTCTCAAAAATTAAGGTGGAAGAGACTAGACAGATGGCTCAGTAATTGAGAACATTGGCTGCTCTTTCTGTGGACCCAGGTTCTATTCCCAGCCCCCACACAGTGGCTCACAATCATCTGTAAGTCCAGTCCTAGGACCTCAGAGTGAATCAGGCACACATGTGGTATGTAGACATACAGACAAAATACCCATACACATAAAATAAATAATTTTTAAACCATCACTGACATTTGTTTTAAAAAGTAATCAAATTTTAAACAACTAATGCTGTAGGAAGTCTTACAGCCAGTGGTTACCTGCCCATTGGGGTGTGGCCTCTTATACTATATAAGTTGATGTAGAATGTGTGTCTGCTCTCTTTTCCGGACCCTCTGTTCCAGCTCCAGGATTCAGTTTCTGATCACCATTCAAGCAGAGGATTCTGATTTGTGAGTCTACCCCTATATAAATAACCATCTATTTCTCAATTCTGAGCTAATGTGGGATTTCTTTAAGCATCCTTCTTCATTTGGTGCCCAATATGGGGCCCAAACCTACGACCCTAAGATTAAGAGTCTCATGCTCTATCAACTGAGCTAGCCAGGCGTCTAGGACAAACAAGTGGCCCCTCCTCCAACAAACCAAGGAAGATGTCCAGCATCCACCTCTGGCCTCCACACAAGTGTATACACACACACACACACACACACACTTATCAACATGAATTAAAAATGGACAAAAGATATGAACAGGCATGTACCAAAGAAACCATGCAAATGATAGATGAACATATGAAAAGCTGTTCAACATCACGGGCTCTGGGGAATGGTGGCAACCCAGCTGAGAAACACTGCTCCCACCTTCAGGAATGTTCAAACCTAAAACTCCCAGCACCCCATGCTGATGGAAACAGAGAAGCAGAGAATGCCGTTCTCTGGTGGGAAAACGCAGCACATTCTTTACAAAGCAAGGCATATTCTTACAGTAAGACCCAGCATTTACATGCCTTAGTATTTATCCAAGCAAGATGAAAGCCTGTCAAAAAAACAAAAACAAACCAACAAAACCTGCACATAAATCCTTACAGCAGCTTTGATCTCAGACTTAAACTTGGAAACTGATAGGCCTTTCACGAATCAAATGGACAAACTGTGACATTTCAATGAAATGCTACATGCACATGCAAGTGCACAGGCACACATACACACTTACCCACCCAGCCTCCCACACACTCACATAAACACATCTACCAAACTGTAAAAAAAAAAGGTACGTTACTGAAAGAAGCCAATATAAAAAAAAATGACTACACGTGTCAACCCCATCTCCATGCCTCTGGAAAGTGCAAAACTATAGAGAGAGTTGGAAAAAGCAAACCAACCAACAAAAAACAAAGATCAATGGTTGCCAAGGGTTTCAAGGGTGTGATGGACAAATGAATGGAAAAATGGGTGATGTCGGGGGCATCACAGTGTTCCACACATTATTATAATGGTACGCAGGTCATTATACACATGACGGCTCACAGAGTGCACAACACCCAGAGGAAGCCAGATGTGAACAAGAGACTTTGGGTGATAAGTAGTAACGGTAGCTTACCAAGTGTAGCAAATGCACCATGCTGGTACAGGTTGCTGAGGGTGGAGGAGGCTGTGACAAGGTGGGGGCAGGAGGCACATGGAGACTTTGTACCCTATGCTCAACTCTCCCATGAGCCTGAAAACTGCTCTAAAAATGTCCATTCTTAAATTATGTATGGTTGCATATGTTGCATGTGTGGTTATTTTTTAGCTCAGAACATGGGCATTTGTTCATTCCCACAAGGCCAGAAGAGAAATGAAATGTTTAAAAATATAATGGGTTTAATAAATATATAATCAATAAACATGTATTAAATGTGCCACAAACTACCATTCTTCTAGGTTCTGTGTTGCTAGAGATTATGTCTAATGGATTTATATTGAAGCCCAGTTTTCAACAGCACCCACCACTGCCAGAAATCTTTATTAGTATCTGCTGAGAGGTTACTGAAAAGGCCCAGGGAGAATGTGATTCTTTACCAAGGTTCCCAAGTATGACAGCAAAACAAAACAGTCAACAACTGGAAGAAGCAGACATTTCAGTAATGCCCTTCACCAAGCGTCAAGCGAAATGTGTTAGCCACATGGCAATACATGACATTTCTTAGACGTAAAACCCAGGAAGAATAGTTGCTGCCTTGTAATTCACGACTGCAAATGCGCAGAACATGACAGGCTGTGTAGATGGACACAGCTATCCCATGAACTGCCTGTGGGAAAGCAGGTTCAATCTCGTGACAGCAGACAGCCCTGTCCACTCGTGGAGGAGAGGCTGCTCCACATCCATACTTGCTAAAGTAAAGCCCAAGTCCCTCTTCACTCTCCCAGAGGTGCTATCACAGAAGCTTCCTCACCCATCTTTCCTTTTTGTATTTCCCTCCCCACTGGCACTGAGGGAACCCCTATTGATTTTCTCAGATGTACGATAAAAAGGCTTTTCCTATTTTCCTTGTTCCAGTGAAGGTGGACAGGCCAGCAAGGGCAGGAACGAAGCGGT
Organism: Bramus lutescens; assembly: GCA_001685075.1. Taxonomy (NCBI): domain Eukaryota; kingdom Metazoa; phylum Chordata; class Mammalia; order Rodentia; family Cricetidae; genus Bramus; species Bramus lutescens. Next base: position 468,138 of record LOEQ01001607.1, read on the forward strand.
GGCCCCACCCACCCAACCTGAAATCATCAGCCTCCACCATTATTCGGAATGATGTTGGCACAAACATATGGAAGCACGGCTCTGCTCTGCATCCTTCCAGCCGGGGCTTAGCAGTCAGTCGGGTTGAAAACATGAATGATAACTAAGAAAAGCAGTTTCTTTCTCATCTTCCGTCTACAATAAAAAGCCACATGCCAGGCTGTGTTCTGGACATTCAGTCCCTGTCATGACATTGAAACCCAGGCATTCCAGGCCATGGAGACTGAAGGATAGCTAAGGATGGCCTGGTGTGACCAAGCCAACCTACCCAGAAGGAAAGAGACTTAGCCTGGAGAAGACAGAGAAGAATTCAGATAGGCTGGAAGAAAACAAAACAAAACAAACAAACAAAAAAAAAAAACAAAGAAGAAGGATTCTGGGCAAAGTTCTGTGCCCAAAGGCCTTAAGGATTCTATCTAAATTTGGTCTTTGCAACTGATGGCCATAGGAAATTAAAGACAAGAAAAAAATGTGGTTTATTATTGTTATTGTTTAGCTTGTAAAGGAAAAACTTTGCTTCTCAGGATGAGAACCAGTAGGATGATTTCATAAGCCCAACGATGTTCCTGGCTGGGAACCTGCAAATGTGGAGGGCTTTAGAGGAAGAAAGGATGGCAACCAAGTCTCTCCCACAGAAAACAGTTCTGAAAGCTGTGGTGATCAGCAGGCAGACATTCCAGTGCATCTCCAGGGCAGAATCTGGGGCTCCAGGCAAGCTTCTTGACGTCACTCTGTCTTCTGGTTTCCTCGTTTTTAGAATGGAGATAATCTGATAACATCAGTTATCAGATGAAATAAGGCAACACATGTAAACTGTCTGGTTTCTCCCATGTACATGTGGAGGTATGCATCCAAAAGCACGTGTATATGGAGGCCACAGGACAGACTTGGGTGTGATCACTTAGGTGCTGCCCATATGAGCCAGATCTCTCAATAAACTGGAACTCGCCAAGCAGGCTAGACTGCCTGACTTCAGGGATCCTCCTGTCTCTGTCTCCCTGGTGCCAGGATTACATTACATGCACATGCTACTATGCCTAGCTTTTTTTTTTAAAACAAGGGTTCTGGGGATCAGATTCATGTCCTTGCACCCGCAAAGCAAGCACTGTACCAACCAATACATACATGCCCCCAACCCCAAATGTCTTAGTGTGATCACTGATGTATTCAATAATGTACTCATGACTGGTAATGATTATAAATCACATGAATAGAAAGTAAGAAAATACTCAATTATTTAGCACTGGGGAGAAGGAAACAAAGTTTGAGGATTTAATTTGCCCTGTTCTTCCATGTGCCACATTTTGGCCCTAATAGACAGCTTAGTCTGTAAGAAGGAAGAGGCATGTTCGATGCCTGCCTCGGCTGTAAAGAGCAGGGCAGTCCTTCTTGCAAACACTTTAATACTGAAAAGAAAATCACATTCCTCCGTGTAGACCTACAAAAATAACTGGCTATGCACTTGCATTAATCCATTCCACGTTGCCAGAGTTTGAAATTCAGGTTGGCAAAGAAGCCCAATGACACGGTTCTCATGAACATCTTTTACTAGACACCATGACAAACACTTTCAGAATCTCTTGAGCCAGGAGAAAGGAAAGGTTTCGGTTTACTGTGACCTAGAGCTTTTATTTCCTATCACAATGAGTCTGCCCAAGACTATGAGAAAGATTCTGTGGCTTTACTCTAGAAACCAAGTAAGAGATAAAATAAGCCATACGTGGGCCGGGGATGTAGCTCAGTTGGTAAAGGGCTTGCCAAGTTTGCACCAAGTCCTGGTACGGCATAAAATTAGGTGTCCTGAAACACACCTCTAATCTCAGCATTCACAAGATGGAGACAAGGATGAGAGCCGTGGAGCTGTTCAGTCATCCTTGGCTGCACAGCCCGGACTTCATAAGACCTGTTCTATAAATAGAGACAAGATTGTGTATTCTTTCATTGCTCTCATTTATTTATGAACTTCAAATCAAACATCCTTCGTGCGTCTGTTACAAAGCACCAAGCAGAAAAAAAAATCATTGTCCTCAAGGGGTTGACAATCGAAAGGGAGAACGAGACAAGAGTCCTCACAGGCTGGGAAGGATGTCACCAAAACACAGAGTGCAACGAGGGTAAGATTAGTACCAACCAGGAATTCTTGAAAGGCTCCTGTGAAGGGGTTATGGATTGGGACGAAAATAATGAGAGGCAGTGCAGGAATGTGCTGCAGGCCTGTGGGTTGACCTGAGTAACCAACGCTCAAGAATGTGTGTTGTGTCTTGGGATGAAAGCCGTTTGTTGCAAGAGACCAGTAGATGATGTAGAAACAACGGAGGAGTGGGCAGACCCTGGATATGTCAAGCACTCTGAATGCCAAATTTAGTTGTCAAGCTTAGTCAATTACATGAATACTAATAGCACGTGGTATACTCAGAAACCTGCCAAGAGGCAAAGAAGAAAGGAGAAGCAACGCCTTAGAGAGAACATCTCAAATGGCACTCAAGTCACCCACACGAAGCTGCTGCGACCTGGACTTCTGCATGCTACCGGGGCTTTGTGCGTTCTCCCTTTGGAAACAGACAAGCTCTTTGTCTTACTGTATCCTTTTTAGTAACCAACTTTTACACTTTCTCCTTCCTTCCCCCAGGACACTAAAAAATTAGGCAGACAAACAGATTCTGGAGAAATCCAAAGAGCTTTTGGCAGGAGGCAAAGGAAATGTTATGCAAATCCATCAGCCTCAGACATGCAGCCTCCAGTGAGGTCACCCTGGTCCCTTCAATCCAGCTCCATCCTCTGAGTTTTCTGATTTCTTGTCATTTGCTCCTTAACTCCAGTAGTTTTTGAATGACATCATGTTTGTCTCCTCCATGCTCTAGAAGGCAGTCTTTGGACTTTCCCTTGGTTCAATCTCAGGCTATGTCATTTTCTCTTGGGCCGTCAACTTTCCTCCAAGGCTCCTACCTCCAACACACATAGTCAGTGTGAGCAACTGGAGACTTTTTTCAATAAAAGCCTTTTTCTTCATTTGATCCTAATAACATTGGTTGCCTGGACACCTCCAGTTAGTTCATTCCAACTTCGTTCATGTTTCATTTAACTAGTAACACGGGTGGAAAACCTGTCTCCCCTTCGAGCCATTTACTCAGGGTCCAGAGCATCCTTCCTCCTGTGAACTTTAGGTAATCCCTCCTCCATACTTAAGAGACATTCATTTGGCTTTAAAGTGCATTGTACATTAAGTAATAATGACGCGTTTCCTTAAGGGAAGGGGTACACATCTGGATATACGTGGAAGAGCAGAAAGGCAACAGAGGCAGGTGAATATCCTTACAGGCGTCTCACTCCAGCTGTGTTCAAACTTGCCCACTTGTCCACCACAGCCTGAGACCACGGACTTGCTAGCCGTTGTCTCATCGCGTTTACCACAGCAGTCTCTTGGGAAAAGACCCACTCTCTGGGAATGCTGACAGTGAACTGTGCCTAACTTAACAGGCAGGATTACAGAGCCATCAAATTAAAGTATGTCTTGTATTCATGTGGAGGGGCAGCTGATTCANGGGGGGGGGTAAGAAAATGGGAAATCATGGAAAGTCCCAGAGGAAGTCATAAAGTCCCATTCTAGAGGCCCGTTATTGTGTCCTCTGACTGTAAGGTATACCCAGGGCCCGTGTGTCATTGCTTCTCTTCCCCCTCCCTGGTCCCAACATATTGCCTCACCCCAGGCCACCTGAGCCTCGACAAGCCCTCCGGCTGCAGGTTCTAGCTCTGTCCACCGCCTGCTCAGGACCAGCCAACGTGGACATTTATAACTGGGGATTCTAGCAACGCCAGACAACGACCCCTCTTGGGCCACCAGCAGCTGCCTAGCCCTGCATTCCATCCGCAGGTCCTCATTGTGCTTTTTGCCCGGTCTGATCGCAGCCCCTAAACGGTAAAGGGTTGCGATAATCCGAGTCGGGCAGACAGATGGGAGGATAGGGGAACAGACACACATTTCACAAGGACCCAAATCAACCCGCTTGCAAAGTCCCCACCCTCATCCCCTTTCCTCACAGCAGGGCTGGGTGGCGCTGACAGAGCAGGCAAAGGGAGCGCGATCTCAGCTGGTGCACCGCTGCACACAAAGCCCTTCACCTTCTGCTCGCCTGGCAAGCTCCTCCCTGGGTTTGGTCTCCCAGGGTCTCTGATGCCCCCTTCGGTGGTCCGTGGGACGGTCCCACTCGCTATATCAGCGCAGTCTCAACCTCTTCCTCCCCGCCCCTCACCGCTGAGCCCAAAGGGAGCTGTGCTCGCTTTAGGGATGCGAGGGCTCCTCATGGTCTATGGTTCCTGAGCCCACGGGGTGGCAGACCGCGGTCCACTGTGCGGGACACAGCTTCGC
>LOEQ01001607.1:472886-488076 GCA_001685075.1 Bramus lutescens
GAGACGCGGTCCTGCAGATGCGTGCTGCACGTAGCCGCTTGCTACCCGTGCACGCAGTGCAAGCGGCCTTTTCTTTAGAAATGAAGTTTGAGATGGGTTCTCTTTAAGTAAACTTTTCCCCCTCTAATAGATGGTCTTCCATAATGGGAGATTGAGATGGGGACACACTCTGATACCCAGCCTGGCCTGGAACTCACCTGGACAACTCTCCGCGGTTCTCCTTCCTCAGCTTTTAGGCTTGTGCCAAACCGAGTTTGTTATTTTGTTTGTTCTCTTGTGTGTCGAGGCTCTGCCTTAAAGCCCCCTGCATGCTAGGCAAGTGCTCTGTCGATCTACATCCCGGTTTCTCTAACCCAGAGGTTCTCAACCTGTGAGTCGCCACTCCTTTGGGAGTAGAACAACCCTTTCATAGGGCTCACCTAAGACCATCAGAAAACACAGATGTTTACATTATGATTCAAAACATTAGCAAAATTACAGTTATGAAGTTGATATTATGCCTGGGGTTCACCACAACGTGAGACTGTATTAAAGTTTCACAACCTGAGGAAGGTTGAGAACCACAGTCAGGATTCAGCTGCGGGTCGTTCAAGAAAAGAACTTGACTGCTCTTCTAGAATTCAGATCCTTAAGGTCTTGGCACTTGTCCTTAAAACCATAAGGAGCTGATCATTCCCAGATCCTGGCTCGGTGACATCCCTTTCCTCTACTGTTGGCCTCCGCCCAGGCTTCTTTTCAAGAAAATTAATTGAATTGAGAGATAGAAAATAAACTTCATGAAGTAGATAATGTGAAATCCTTGAGTTAGGAACGTTCCAGACTTTCTGTCTTATCCTTATTCACCTTTAGCCCAGAGACACATCCCATGGCTGTGTGTTTGGGTGGGAAAGGACACTGGCTGCCAGAGAAAGCTTCTACTTCCAGCCTAACAAAGTCTACCATGAGTTCCCATCATTCTGTGGGGATCAGAACCTCTGTGGGAAAGTCAAGGCACGGCAACGTAAGAACTAAATGACTAAACGCTGCACTTACCAAAGGACAGTGTGGAGGGTATGATGAACCAGTCCAGGAAAGGACAAGTCCTAAGAGTTGTCCTTAGACAACTCAAAATATAATCCGGCAATAGCCCCATGTCGTGGCTCCACCCAGGAGGCTGGGGCAGGAGGGTGTGGAGTTCAGAGTCAATGTGAGCTACCTAGCAAGACCCTGCCATAGGTAATGCATGCATATATACATATCAGAAGGTCACAGTTATCTGCCATTTCCTTTGTCATCTCTCATTTTAAATCTGCATAAGTAGGGACATTTATTTGAGTGAAGACTTTAGTCTGTGTAAAGAACAGATTGTCTTCCAAAAAGCTGCAATCGTTTTAGTCATGGGGTAGTAGGATAGCTGATTTAATTCAAGATGTCAAGCAAGTTGATAGGATTGTTTACTTCCCAGAAGTCCTTGTTGATCTGTTGACTATCCATCTAAATTAATCACACAAAATTCTGCCCCCTTCACATTTGTAGCCTCTGAACATCCCAGTAAAAAAGCCTCTCACTCTTCCCCTAGGGAATAGCTCATAGTCGTTTGTTACATCACATAGCCTTGTAGGGCTCAGTCTGAGAAGGCAGTAGGCTGGTTGGTGGCACTGAACACTGTCTATTCTGCCCTCACTGAAGCTGTTTGTGCCCCTTCCTCTAACACCATCCCCCTATATTTCTTACTTTTGTTGATGATGCTGAAATTTGACTCATTACCTCCACCACACCTCATCAAACCTGCCCCTTCTTTTTTTTCTTCCAATGACATTAGTTCATTACTTTGGAGACGTTGGGGGGGTATTTTAAACGTACTCATGCCTTTATATTTTTCAATAGTGACCTCACTGATGTAACTAAGTCCTAAGAAACCTGCAATGGTCACTATATGTAGAGTGGTGTGTGTGTGTGTGTGTGTGTTCTGGGGGATGCCAGGAAGGACATTAGCCATAAGAGTGGTACTTTGCTTCCAGACTGGCAAGGGTCTGTGAGGGCCTCTTCAGGTTATGCACTGAGTAATTAAAGGTATGTGTTAGCTTCAAGAACCCACACCCCAGGTGACAAGATATAGTTCACACAATCACTACACTGCATCCAAGTCCAGCAGCGTGAGAAGTTCTATATAGGAATTTGTGTTCTCAGAACATTCGGGTTTTCCCATAAGCCCTTTTGTCCCTCTATCTCAGTGGTTCTCAACCTTCCTAATGCTGTGACCCCTTAATCCAGTTCCTCATGTTGTGGTGACCCTAACCATTAAGTTATTTTTGTTGCTACTTCATAACTGTAATTTTGCTACTGTTATGAATTGTGATGTAAATATCTGTATTTTCTTACAGTCTTAGGCAACCCCTGTTTAAAAAAAAAAGTCACTTGACTCCCAAAGGCTCAACCCCTGTGAAAGTGTCATTTCATCCACAGGTTGAGAAGCGCTGCTGTTAGGGATGGGAATAAATATGAGAAGGAAGAAACAGACAAGGGGTGACCTTTGTCTCTGAAGGATGGTGGCATCAATGGGAACGAGCTCAAAACAAAGTGTCGTTCATGGAGTGTTCTTTGTTTGACTTTCAAGATGCACAGAGCATTAGAGATATTTGGATCTGTGCTGGAGAATGGCAGATGGCAAAGACAGAGGGAGAGAGAAAAGGTGAGGGATGAGCATCCAGTCTGTTAGTGATGAACTAACAGATTCCTGCAACACAGCTTGATTGGTGATGTTGACCCTGAAATGAGTAAGTGCAGATTCCCACCGCGAGGCTTAGAGTCTGAGAGCAGACAGCAATGGCATTCCTTTCTCTCTGCTCACACTCCCTTCCCTGCCCTTCATATCCCCAGGGGAAGATGGGGAAGGAGGGGAAGGAGAGCTCAGCCTCCTTGGTGCTAGAGGAAGCTCTCTCTGACTTAAGGATAGATTTTAAAATGTACACAGCCTCAGAACAGTCAAAGCTTCCAAGAATTTTTGTTTTACTTATCTTTAAATAAATATTTCACCCTACCCTTGCCTTTTATTTTTCTTTCCGGTTGTGGGCATTGAACAGGGGCCTCTTGAATACTAGGCAAGTACTCTGTAACTGAGTTACATCCCAGCACAATCTTTTTCTGTTTTATTTCAAGGCTGTGTCTGGCACTACATTGCCAAGGATGGTCTTGAACATTTATACTCCGCCTGCATCAGTCTCCAGAGAATCTGGGATAACCAGCCTGTGCTGCCAGGTCCTGCTCTATAAAACTACACCAGTTCCGTTCCACCCTCTACTCGATACACACTATGGGAACTAGGCTGAAAATTTTAAAACACACAAACATAGACAGGGACAGACAGACAGATGGGACTCGGGGACATCCTTGAGACAAGAATGCCTCCTTTATTGTGCTCAGGGGCAGCTTATATACGGCTCTGGCAATGCCCTAGTCTGGGGATCTTTCAGCTGCAGACTCATCCAAACCCACTCACCTGCCATCAGGGTCTGGGGCTCAGAGCAGCTGGAGGCTGCTCAGAGCAGAGGAAAGCAAGTTGTTTACAAGAAACTCAGGGTCTGGTGGTCTGCAGTCCCCAACACTGCTCATTTTGTTGCTTCGCCACCTTGAAGAACAACAAATAGCTCTTCTCATCCTCACCTTTCAAAAAAGGGCTTGGAAGGTTAGCCAACATCATCTTCAGAGCAAATAACTCTTGTGGTTTTTATTACTATGATTATTGTTACAGTTATTTTAGGTGGACACAAAGTAGGATTTACTGGTGGCGAGGGTTATAAAAAGTAGGGTTGCTTTAGAGGCCTTCTCCAATGCAGGGCCTAACATGTGCTCAAGGAATGACAACTGGGGATATATTTAATCCTGTAACCATTGGGGATAAGCCATTGTCATCCATCATATTATCAAATCTGCCTTCATTAAACTCGGTAAACCCCATTTCTCTGAAAAAGAAAAAGCAAAACTGAGGAAACGGCGTGAGAAAGACCCAGAGAAGTCTCTATGATATTGTTGGAATGATGCCTGAAGCTTTGCACCCCTAGGCTTTTTTGGTTTCATGAACCAGAACCTGGGACTCCAGCTATTCCTAGTTAAGTTTTGTGACTTGTAGTTAAGAAGTGGTGTGTAGCTGGACGGGGAGGTTGCAGCATAGCAATTGGCTGAGTTGTGGATGGGTGAGAGCAGGAGGGATCGCTCTATGCCAGAGTCAGGAACTGGATCCTTGTGACCTGATGATCAAGGGACTGAACGAAGAGTGTCAAGTCAACCTTTGAAAGGAGAGTCTGAGATGTCGCCACAGACAGATGTTGGAATTTTAGGGGAGTCGGTCACTGCTTGTTCCACAAAGAGTCTTAGAAAAAAGGGGGTATGTCAGACTGACTGCCATAGAAGCAGAGAGGAAGGAATGACAGCCTGACTTCAAGGTGCCCCGTCTTCCTGTCACCAGAAAACCTAAGTGATAAATTGTCAAATACGTTGATCCAAGCCAGCCTACAAAGCACTCTCTGCTCCATGCACAATGACAGCAGAGATAGGAGAGTTAAAAACTGATCCTGGGAAGACTGGCTCCTGGGTCAGTGGTTCTCAACCTTATAATGCTGCAACCCTTTAATACAACTCCTCATGTTGTGCTGACCACAACCATACGATTGCTTTATTGTTGCTTCATAACTGTAATTGTGATACTGTTATGAATTGTCATGTAAATATTTGATATGCAAGACATCTTTTATGTAACCCCCATGAAAGAGTCTTTCAACCCCCAAAGGGGTCACAGGGCAACCCACAGGTTGAGAAGCTCTGGTCTAGATCAGCTTCCCTCCTTTTATGCCATCCATGCCTGAGGGAAGGAAGAGACGGACCCCCTTTAAGCAGGATGACCACAGAGTTTGTCATGTAGATGAGGCAATTCTGAGCGTGCAAGGGTGCTATTCGTAATTAGACCTAGCTGATATGGCTAAACCAGGTCACACTAATTGAAAGAGCTGACACTAGGACATGGTTTCACATTCAAAAGCTAAGCCCTTAGTCCTCCTCACCACCAGACAGTTATTTCTGGTTGCCCCTGATAGAGGTAGAAGGGGCTGGTCAGGTGAGAACTGGAGAACGAACCAGCCCTGAGCCTTTCCATAAGAGACGCTACCAGGGCTAAAGCTTAGATTGTAGATGTGTTCTGTTCTCTGAAATATGCAATGGCCAGTGATGGCTGAAATCATGCGTTCCAAGAAGGTGGCTCTCTGAAGTTCCCACCACAGTCCAGTCAAAGAATGAGGTAGGAATCCTTCTGGAGAGGAAGATGGGAGGTAAATTGGAAATGGGCCAGAAACCTCTCTCACAATTGGGGTAGGTAATTTTTTGCTTATATGGTGGGGGATTGAACCTAGGGTCTTGCACAAGCTAGACAAACATCCTACCAAGCTACCCCTTTTTGTTATGTTTTATTTTGAAGCAGAATCTCACTATATTTCCCAGCCTTGAACTTGTAATCCTCCTGTCTCAGTTCCCCCCAGTAGACAGAATTTTAGGTGAGGCTCACTAGGCTTCCTGTTGCTTTTCTTCTTGAGTCCACTTTATTTTGTGTGGGTTTTTTATTTTAATGTTTATTTGTTTCATTTTTCTGTGTATATGTATGTGTGTGTGTATGCCTGAGTGTACATTTGTACCACATGCATACAGGAAACTGTGAAGGTCAGAAGAGGGTGCTAGATCTCATGAAACTGGAGTTACAAGTGGTTGTGAGCCTCCATGTGGGTGCTGGGAACTGCATCCTGGTCTTCTGCAAGAACAGGAAGTGCTCCTAATCACAGAGCCTTCTCTCCAGTCGTGTGTGTGTGTGTGTGTGTGTGTGTGTGCGCGCGCGCGCGCGCGTGCGTGCGTGCGTGAAGCAAGTACACTACATAGTCCAGGCTGGCTTTGAATTCAAGATTTTGCTGCTTCTGCCTCCAAAAGTAAGAGCTACAGCCCTTCAGCACCACACCTAGCATTTTTACTGTTTCTTTTTAGTGGCCTGAAAGACTCCCTGTGTGAGAGTCTGGGCTAGTTGTTGCCTGCTTCTTCATCTCCATCAAGAGTTCTATAGGCAAAAATCCTGATCATTCTTAGTCGAAAGAAAACACTTAGACCAGCCAACTCTGTTACATGTATGCTTATCATCATTCCCAAGAGCTGAGGCGTACTGAAGCTTCCCTAGTACTGTTGGGGGAAACAACACGAGTTTTCCCTCCACTGACTATTGCAGAGTGATTGCTTTTGGAGGCTAACCCTAGGCTGTCAGGAAACTAGACATCAGGACGAGACAAGACAGTTGCCCTTCAAGTGCGGGTGAATGCACATCATGCACATGCGGAGTGACAGTTTGCTGTCCCATGCAGACATCGTTAAAGCTATATATACAGTGGAAGGGAAGCCAAGAAGTAGACCACAGCCAAGTCAAAGAAAGCACCCCCCTCTCTCTCCCCCCACCCCCCATGTGTCTCTGCATGTGTGATATGTTAGATATGCTAATCAAAAATAGAACACAAAAGACTGGAAAGATGAATCAGTGGTTTAAAACACTGGCTGCTCTTTCAGAGAACCCAAATTCAGTTCCCAATACCCACGGTGGCTCACAACTGCCTGCAACTCCAGTTCCAAGGACTCTAATAACCTCATCTAACTCTACAGGCAATGGGCACACACGGTACACATGCTTAAATATAGGCAAAACGTTCATACACATAAAACAAATAAAATATTTTTTCAAAAAGGAGTACTTGCACTCTTATTTAAAAAAAATTAGATAGCATATAGATGAACTGGCTAGGTCTAACCTGTGTGCAGAGTCAAGAAGAGACAGGAGGAGCAGCCATTTCTTTGAGTTCACTGCATCTGTTCTGTCTGTGTCCCCCACCCCGAAGTCATATGAGTCAGTCAATCCCCCTCCCCTGCCACTTTGGTTTTATCTAATCACAGCGGAAACTGTTCTAGGTGACCTCAGGGAGTTTGAGCTATTGTGTGTGTTTATGTGGCCATACCCATCAGAAAAGAGGGAGAGAAGAACAAGGGGCCACATAAGGGTGGGTTTATGTGAACAGCAGTCACCAACCAAGAACTTTCCCTTGGGAGACACATTGTTTTTCCAGAACCAGCATTGGGGAGAGGGGTCCAGCTGTGTGCAGTGAGCCAATCGCTGGTCACCATGAAGGACTGAACTGAGCCAGACACTGTCAGCCAGGGCCTCGCTGGTAGGGTGAGCTCAGCTGTGTTTTCACTATTCTAGGATTCATTTACTTAAAGAAAGTCTTTTAAAAAAAAAAAAAACACAGGACCTCTACCAACTGAGCTACATCTCCAGCCCCTGAAAAATGATGTTTAAGCCTTAAAAGTTTCTATTAGTTTGACTGGCTTATTAATGGGCAGTATGCAGTCTAGGCTCTGTTTGTTTCCTCAAGGCATTTAGCATTTCTCTTTTAAATCCCAAGAGTTGCAAGCATCCCATGGCAGACTGGGACACACACCCCACCCCACCACCCCATCCCTGTCTTCTGCCTAGTGTTAGCATTCCAACTGCAGGCCAGCCTTTCTGTGGGCAGCACCTTCTCATCCCACCCAAATGCACAGATGGAGAGTGTAGCCCCACGGTGGCAGTAGGGAGTGACTAAGCTCAGAGTCACCTCTGTGATCTTCTCACTCTTCTTTAGCCCTTTGTTTCCTTCTCAAAAGATGACTTAAACTTCATCAGCTATTCTGATGAAACGAGGTTAGTGACTATGCCCTACTCATGGCTCTGTCTGAGAGCTTAATAGAGTCATCAGCTTTTGAAATATGCAACCAAGAGCACTGATTGGCTCTACATAGCCAAGACTTCATTGTCAGCAGCTGCAAGGAATGTCGCTGTCCATCTGTGGGCAACGTGTTTTGTACGATGTTTTTTCCAAAAGCAGCTTCTTGTTGACATGCATGGTATGAAGGTGGGGTTTTCATTAACATGTTCATATTTTTAAAAAATATCTTGCTCCCCAGAGACTTTGGGGAAATGGAAAGTGAAAGTATTTCCCATGTGGTCAAAGGGATTGGGCGGGGTGTTGATGAAGAGTGATATCACTGGGATGTGCCCGGTTGTTTATTAAGGGCTATCCCTAAAATAGCCTCCTGCTTGCATTGTTTCCCATAGCAAATACCTAAGACTGGGTAGGCTTCATCTAACTGGGATGTCTGATCCGCAAGGCAGAGAAGAGGAGGAAGCCATGAGTCTCAGGAAAAGCCAGACTCAGAGATCCCACTCACCCCAACACTCCAAAGACTCAATGTATTTCTATCCCTGAGGTTTAAAGACAAACCTGTATCTGAATTGATGGAGAAACAGGAAGAACACTGCAGCCAAGAGGTGACTTGGGATAAGAATGGCCCGTGCCATTGCTTCTCAGTTTGGTGTTGGAAACTGTTGACACCCCAACAAGAGAAGAACCCCGAGATACTAAGGTTAGAGGTGAAGAGCTCCCGCTGTTGTTTACAGAAACCATGAGCATCTGCGTGGAATTCGCCATAAGCCAAATGTCCTCTCAACTTATTCAGTCTTTGCAAACAATCTTGAGTTTTGTTGGGTGTTTTTTTAATAAGGAGGCATGGGCTCTGAGAAGCTGTGTTTAACCAAGGTTGCTCGTCCGTAGGCATGGGGACTGAGCTTAAGCACAAGACAAGAATTTTTATTGTACAGGACAGTGCTTCCCAACATTGTGGGGTCACCACAACGTGAGGAACTGTATTAAGGGGTCGCAGCATTAGGAAGGTTGAGAACCACTGGTGTAGAAACACTCAGAGTAGAAGCATGAAGAGGAGATCCAGGAAGTCCCGTCCACCCACCCTGTCATCAAGCTGTCCATTCAACAACTTGACACTCACAATACTAGCGTGTGTCTGCTCCCTTTTCTGTACGGTGCTACATTCCAGGGGCCCCACTATGAAAGACGGGCCCGAGAGTAGTTGGGCAAGAACAACAACCCCATGGGCATTCAACGCTGTCAGTGAATTGGCAGGGCAGGCAATGGGGCACAGAAGGCATGAGGAGCTTTCAGAGTTGCTTCCTTTCATGGTGACTGAGCGGCAGGGTGGAACTAGGCTTGCTGGAAATTTCAAATAATGGCAGAACCCTGAGATACTGTAAAGCAGGGGGGTGAGGCAAGGTGCTTGTACACACATAATGGCAGAGCTTGGAACCAGAGGAGTGTAGATCAGACTGATGTTTTATGATGAGGAGAGGAATGTAAATAATTGGCACAGCAATGCTGCAGGGAAGCCCCGACTGGAAAAGAAAATACCTGCACTGACAGACAGCTGGTAGGGAAAAGACTCTGGCCCTGCAGGTTGACTTGGGTGGTGAAGTCAAAACACACTGTTTTCTATTTCTTTTGCTGTGTCTGCACTCCGTGATGTCTGTTAACTCTGGGGTCAACAGGCTACCTTGCTGGAGCTTACACCAGCCTGACCACAGCTTTTTCATGGGTGCCACCAAAACCTGATCCTATTCCAAATAAAACTAGTTGTGCTGCCTAAACCCCACCCCCTCCGGCCATTTAAGCACTGTTACTTTATTGCTAGCCACAGCTTCCACACAGGGGAAAAGACAACCCCATTCATTCACTAAACATTTATAAGCACTTATAGTATGAGAAATATGTCCATGAACAAAACATGGATCCTGTTCTCAAAGAGCTTATGGGCTCGAGTTGACCACAGTGCTTAACCCTAACAGGAGTCATAAATATTTGATGGTAACTGTGTCAGTGCTAGGCCATATGAACCCTTCAGGTCTTTACTGTCACAAGCCACCCCACATAGTAGCTCCAGGTGTTGTCTTCCTTTCCCGGGTCACTTTGCAGTGGGCTTGAACACCAAGTACTGTAACCAGTATCACCTTAATAGTCCACTGACACAGACACTTTCTGCAGAGCAATAACCAAGGTGCACTGACAACTGAGTTGCAGGGGCCAAGAAGCACTTTCTGAGAGAGTTTTGAACTGAGCCTGATTAGCAAGGCACAGAGGAAGTGGATGAGGTGATCCTGGGCCAAAGGAACCGAATGAGCAACGATCCTGAGTCCAGAAGCAGGTTGGCTTCCGAGACGACTGTAAGGCATCCTGAGGGGCAAAAATGAGGCCTCTGTGCAGGGGCGGGGTGAGGAGGGAGCAGCGTAAAAGTGATTGGAGTTTTTGTCTTTCTGTCTTTCTCTAGTTGCTGTTGGGTGTTTTGCTGGCTTTTGGGGATACAGTGTTGCTATGGAACACAGTCTCACCGTCACCCTGAGGAATAAGCACTTGCAGCCAGTCTAGGGTAAATAGAAAGAATCCATAAACAACAGTTTTACTAAGGCCTGTCTCAACTAACTTATGAGTTTAACAACAATAAGTCATTTGTAGATGTATTAAATTCTATTTTATGTGTACAATGAGTGTTTTGCCTGCATGCATGACTGTATACCATGTGCATGCTGGTGTTCGCAGAGGCCAGAAGAGGTTACTGGGTCGCCTGGAACTGGGGTTATAGACTGCTGCAAATAGCCTGATGTAGGTGCTAAAAGCTGAACCCACATCCTCTGCAAGAGCAGTAAATGCTCTTAACCACTCAGCCATCTCTCCAGCCTTTAAACTCAGTTTTAAGAAAAAAAAAACCTGTTAGTATAAATGGAAATGCATCTAATACTTGGATTCAGGATCATCTTCAGGAACTTAGCTTCATTCATTGCTTTGTGTGATTTCTTCTTTGCTTTTCCAGTGCAAACATCTTAAGATGTAAAATGGCCATCTTTTTTGTGTTTTGTTTGAGACAGCTCCTAGTATAACCCAGGCTAGCCTGGAGCTCAGTGGGATAGCCAAGGCTGACCTTGAACTCCTAATCTTCTGTTCCCACTTCCTAAGTATTTGGACAGTGTTTGCTGGGTATGGTGGTGAATGAGTATAATCCTAGTACTTGGAAAAGTGAGGCAGAAGGATCATGAATTTGATCTACAAATTTGATCAACGTGGCTACAAACCAATATTCTGCCTCAAAATACCAATGATAGGTGGATGGAAGGCCAGGGAGGCAGACAGACAGACAAACAGACAAATAGCTATTACACAAAATGGTATGTGTAACACATCCTTGCTATTGAAGAATTATAAAAAGTATATGAAATAAATGTTAGAAGCCACTTTTCTTAGCTGTTTTTCTCCTGTTGTAACAAGACATCATGACCAAAGCAACTTATAAAAGAAAGCATGGAATTGATGGCTTCAAACATATGAACAAATGTGGACCATCCTCACTTAAACTACTTCACAGCACTAGTCTGCCTGCCCTTCCGGTAACTTCCAAAATACCCCTTTAAAAGGAACCGTATCTTGAGTAAGATTACGTAACTATATACATGTAGGTTATCTCGTTATCTCTACTGTGGGTGAGTGTGAGTGACGCAGAAAACAGTACAGAAGAAGGAAAATACTGTGCTCTACTTAGTGTGTTTGCAGAGCCAGCATGCAAACATAAAGGGGGACTTGTTTCTATTGATGGAAACAATTATCAGTAGTAGCCCCACCCATTTGTGTTTAAAGATATTTGTTTGGAGAGTCATACAGTCAGTCATGTCTGGCTCTGGCTCAGGAGACATCTGCCAGTGGCTGGGCCTCCATTCCTTGACTGTTTTCTCCCCTCTACTTCAATGCTGATTTATAAACATGTTTCAAAACCCTATGGATGCCTATAGTTTGTATAGTCTATGCCGCACAACACTGGGTTTTATGCAATTTGTTGCTTTTATCTCCCCAAACTGGACTCAAAGCTCTCTTATTTGGGGATTATTTTTCATTTTATTTCTGATTGACATCATAATTATGCACATTTACAGGCTATAGTGTGACAATCCAACACATGTATAAAATGTCTGATGAACAAATCAAGGCATTTTCAGCTCTAACAACATTTACTCTTTCTTTGTATTTGAAGACTTTGCAATCCTTTCCTTTAATTCTTGTATTATAATGCATCATAAATTGTTGAAAAGTCAGACATGTGTCTGAGGCCTTCAGACTCCTCTCTTTTAGTTCCTTATAGAACACATAATAAAACTGTTGTGTGGTCAGATACGCAGCCTCGGTACTTGGGAGATAGAGCAGGAAGTCAGAGGTTCACGGTCATCCTCAGTTATATGGCAAGTTTGAGGACAGCCTGTGACACATGAGACCCTATTCACCACCATCTCACTGCTCAAATAAATAAGTAAATAAGCAAACAAACAAAAAACAGGTGACACACACTACCACTGCCTTGCTATGTTATGGCACTCATTCTTTCTATAGGAGTGTACCCATGATGGCCACTATCTATCCACTTCCAGTAGTGACCTCTTTGGGGGTTGCATGACCCTTTCACAGGGGTAACATATCAGATATCTTGCATATCAGGTATTTACACTATGACTAATAGCAGTAGCAAAATTACAGTTATGAAGTAGCAATAAAAATAATTTTATGTTTGGGGCATCACCACAACATGAAGAACTGTCTTAAAAGGTCGCAGCATTAGGAAGCTTGAGAACCACTGTTCTAGGGACAACTATCCACTCTTCTTCTCTGAGCTCAACTCTTTCAGCTTCCCTGTGACAGTGGAAATGTGTGGTAAAGGATTTTTTGCCTCAGGCTTGCCCTCTGCCTGCCTTTTCTACCCTGTTTGGTATTGGAGTAGTTTCTAAGACCAGGGAAGAATGTGCTCCTGGACTGGTGAGATGGCCCAGTGGATAAAGACACTTGCTGCCAAGCCTGATAACTACAATTCAATTCCTGGGCCCCACATGGTGGAAAGAGAAAACAAACTTATAAGTTGTCTTCTGACTTCCACAGGTCAGAACACACATACACACATGCAAACATACATACATGCTTTAGTGTGTACACACACGCACGTAATCATGCATACACACACACAGAGAGAGAGAGATAAATACAAAAAGAAATTAGAACAAGGACTGTGTCCTGCTCCTTTCTTGTCTGTGAAACTCAGAAGTCTTTGGCTCTTGGCTCTGGGAATGTCCCTCCCATCAACCTCAGCAAACCTCTTCCTGGCCCTGATCTCTGGTCCCTTGTCAGCACCCCAACTGCCCTCAGTTCCTGGCTATTCTTAAGCAGAAATTCTTTCTTATCTGTGACTCTAACCACATCAACTTTCTTATTTGATAAACTGTGCTTGCCTCCCCTACTCCAGAGCTCAGCTCACGCTAGGAATTCATTTCTGTAGGTGGCTTTCGGACACATTAACAATAGCCAATGTTCTCTTTACCAGTTGCTTTCCTTATTAACATTTCTCTTAGCTATGTGTTACTGAGGCCAGCCAGGCCACACAGTGGGCACTCCCATCCCAGGAGGTGTGTCAGTTCCTGGGTCTCACCAGGATCCAGGGAGGCTCGGTAACAAGGAGGGCCCAAGGGGGGGGGGGACACATGGATCTCCCTGGGAAGGGGAAATAGATCTAGTAGGTGGACTGGGGGCAGGTAGAGATGGGAACAGGTTCCAGGGTGGACGGAAGGGGAGAATACTGGGAACAAGAAACGTTTCAGGGTCAGGTAGAAACCCGAAGCAAGGAAAATCTACAAGGAGGATCACAGCTAAGACTCCTAGCAATGGAGGATGCATAGCCTGAACTGGCCATCTCTTGTGACCAGGTAGGACTTCCAGGTAGGAAGGATTGGGACACGGCCCAGCCACACAACCTCTGACATACACTCTGCCCTGCCTATGGGNTGGATCTCCCTGGGAAGGGGAAATAGATCTAGTAGGTGGACTGGGGGCAGGTAGAGATGGGAACAGGTTCCAGGGTGGACGGAAGGGGAGAATACTGGGAACAAGAAACGTTTCAGGGTCAGGTAGAAACCCGAAGCAAGGAAAATCTACAAGGAGGATCACAGCTAAGACTCCTAGCAATGGAGGATGCATAGCCTGAACTGGCCATCTCTTGTGACCAGGTAGGACTTCCAGGTAGGAAGGATTGGGACACGGCCCAGCCACACAACCTCTGACATACACTCTGCCCTGCCTATGGGNTGCAGGCGGGGAGGAGATAGGGGTACAGAAATTTTGAGACTGGCCAGCCTCCTCAGACTCATACCAGGAAAGTGAACCCACTGCTGACACTGCCAGAAGTGCCAGAACTGAGAGACAGGATGGCCCAGAGACCTAGGAGAGAACCAAATGTGACTGGAAAGAGAAAAAAATGTCAACATAATGATGCCTAACAATATTCTGCTATACTCATAGACTGGTGACTACCCCAGTTGTCCTCAGAGAGCCTTCATCCAATAAGTGACGGAAACAGATGTAGAGACCCACAGCCAAGCATTGGGCCAAGTTTGAGAAATCCTGCTGAAGAGAGGGAGGAAGGATTATATGAGCTGGTAGGGTGGAAGGAGGTGAAGGAGAGGGTCAAGGACATCACAAGGGAACCCACAGAAATGACTTATCTTGGCTCATAAGAGCTCACAGAGTCTTCACCAGCCAGGGAGCCTACATGGGACCAACCTTGACCCTTTACATATGTGTGACCGTTGTGTATGTTGATCTGCTTGTGGGACTCCTAGCAGTGGGAGCAGGGACTGTCCCGAACACTTTGGCTGGCTCTTGGGAACCTATTCCTCATACTGAGTTGCTGTCCCCAGCCTTAATACAAGGGGAGGAGCTTAGTCTTACCTCACCTTGATATGCCATGTGTTGTTGATACCCATGGGAGGCCTGACCCTTTCTGGACAGCAACAGAGGAGAAGTGGATTGGAGGGTGGAGATGGGGGAGCGAATGGGAGGAGAGGAGGGAGGAGAAATTGTAGTCGGGATGTAAAGTAAATAAAATTAATAATAATAATGAGCTTTGTGAAGGTTGGTTGACCAAACATGATGGAGAGAGATGAAAGTGGGAGTTCTGCTAATCAAATTTGATTCAATACCTATGATCCCTCCCCATAGCTTCTAGAGCTGCATACTATTACATCAACCCTCGTTCCTCATCCTGACCTGAGCTTAGGTTTTGAGCCTGAAGTTCAAGGGTAAGCATTCCTGGCTACAGGAGTTGTGATGATGGGAATGTATCGTAACATCATCATTTAGTGAGTCACAGCAATGAGCAGAGGACTGTAACATGGGGACCTGCTTGTTGGGGTTTCTGTCCTGCCCAGTTCCCACAGCCGGTAAGCCCCAAA
>LOEQ01001608.1:0-11288 GCA_001685075.1 Bramus lutescens
AATGAGGATCTCTGGATGACAGGGCCTCTGGATTCCGAGCCATTTCTTCCCTTTGTTATGTTTGCAGATTTGTGCTTCTGCTGCTTTTGCAACACCGCAAGTATTTCTTTGATTGAAATACAATTGAGACACCATAAAGGGCATAGGTGCTAACTGTTCACTTTGGTGAGTTGGCAGTTGTGTGCTTCCATGCAGTGGTCCTCAAATAAGAGAGCAAATATTTCTGTTTCCATGGAAAATTCTTGTTTTCCTTCGGAAATAATTCCCTTTAAACCAGCTCAACAATCACTTTCCAGTTTCTTTTCTTATATGACATATGTTTTTTTCTGATTTATGGAATAAGTATCTTTATATAATACATTCTGATCAGTTTCCCTTCCTCTTCTCCTTCCAGACTGTCCTCACCACCCCGCCTATCCAACTCTATGCCCTCTTTCTCTCTCTCTTTAGAAAAAATACAGCAGGCAAATTTAATAAGAGGAAAGACACAAGATACACACACACATACACACCATAAAAGCACAAAATTGAAGCCCATAATATCCAAGCCAAAGACTAATAAGCTAAACAACGCCCAAACAAAGCAATATGAGATCTCCCCCCACACACAAAGAAATCTTCAAAATTACCAGTGAGTTGATTTTGTGTTGGCCACTGCTGCTAGGCATGTGGCCTTGCCCTTAAGGGACTTTTATGTACTCAGTGAGTCTTCAGGGAGAAGACTAATCTTTTCTGTACAAGTGGTTGTCAGTTGGATAGCTTCTTGGTTAGGAATGAACTTATATGCATACTTTTTTTCATTTCAGACCTTATATAAATGATACCATATATACTATTCTTCTGTTCCTGTCATCTTCAATTTGTTATGATTTTGGTGTGTACCAGGAGTCTTTTCATATTGATAGCTAAAAAAGTATCCATACTACAAATATATCTCAATTTTAAAAACAATCTGTTCTTCCATTTGTAGCTTGAAGACAATTTCCAAATTGGAGATATTGTGAATAAACCAATTGCCATCTTTTAAGATAATATTTTAGTTATTCTTTGAGACTCTCAAGCATATACACAACATACTTTGGTTTTTATCTATCCACCTCTTTCTCATTAGAATTCCCTGAAATTTCTGTTTCTAACATCATGTCCTTATCTGTTTTTTAAAATATCCCACTGAGTTCAGTTAGCATATACACATAGGTGTGGGACTGTCCGCTGGAGCCTGGACAGCCGACCAGTGGCCATACCCCTAAAGATGGATAATATTCCTGCCCCTAGCAGCCTTCAACTGTCAGTACTTCCTCAAAGGATGGGGTCTTGGGAGCCCCTCCCCCAGGCATGCTAGTTGGATTGGTTTGATGCCATGCTAGTCATGTGCAGGTAGACAGAAGTGCTGTGCTTTCTTGAGTGCCCCAGCCATGTCCCGACCAGAAGACAGCATCACACAGCAGGCATCCCCAAGCCCTCCCTTTCCTACCTTCTTTCCAACCCTTCTTCCACAACATCCCTTGAACCTTCTGGGCATGAATGGATTGAGACAGAAGTCTTATTTAGTGTTGAGCACTTGGTCACTGATTCTCAGCATGCTGACCACGTACGAATCTCTGCATTAACTGCTGCCCATCACAAAAGGAAGATTTTCTGACTAAGCTTGAGAGTTGGCTAGATCTGTCAGAATAAACATGAAATAATTAGAAGGCAGTTTGGCATGACCATTTAGCAAAAATAATAATAGCTTCCCCGCTAATCCTATTCATAGAAAATCTTATTGTATTTACGTGGCTTTCTTTTGGGAAGAAGACTAAGGGTACAATTGTTGGCTCATACTGTGGAAGTATGATTCATTTTTCACACCACACACACACACACTTCTCCAAAGTAGTTGTGCTACGTGCTCTTCTCACTAACAGTGTGTAGAGGTCCATCAACACATGCCAACATTTAGTGTTGCCGCTGAGTTTAATTTGTGTCACTCTGGTTTGAGCTGGTAGAGACCTGGAACACTGTCCCACTGTTGTTTTACGTTTTCCTCCTCACCAGCCCACCAGCCATCCCAGTGTCTGCTTCCTTTTCTTTTCTTTTTCTGTACATTACCTTTCAGATTGTTAATGGCAGGATAATCTAGTCAATAGACAATGTTTTAAAGTCCTTGTTCTTCTCATTTGAAAGGAAAAGCATGAACACTTAGTGTTTTACGTAAGATACAGAGAGGCAATCGTTCTGTAATAGATACTATTACATAGAAGGACCCAGGAATTGCCTTTAAGGCTTCAGTTATGATAAGATTAGAAGGGAAAGAGGGGTCAAGAGACATTAATATGCTAAGAAAAATGTGTTGAACATTTGTCAGCTCGGAGAAACACTGTAAAGGCATGTTTGCAGAAAGTCCGACTCTAGTGTTATGTTGTGGAGGGTCTGACAAGGCTGAGGGTGGCAGGTCATTATTCATTTCAGCGGTTCTGTTGTGAACTCATGGATCCCTTAACTACAGACAGCGATATGGGACTAGAGAGGGCAAAACAGTTTAAGAACTACTGAAACTTTTCAAAAGGATTCAGTGACACTGGTCATTGCCATTGGAAATGAGTCAACAATGCTAAGACTTCCAGGCAGTTGGTTTCAAAACATATCTGTGATGTTTTTGAAAAGTTAGTTATGGGGGAGAGAAAAGTTTAAAGTACAGCAACTAACCCACTGAATTTTATGTGTGATAATTTAAATTTTGGTTTCCTTTGGGTGATCAACAGTGATATATCCTATCCAGCAGATAGTTTACAACTGGGGGATGGAATTTAAGAGAAAGGAAACTACATAATTGCTCTCTAGTTGTGTGTGTGTGTGTGTATGTGTGTGTGTGTATTCATACATGTGTACACCCCCACACACACATAGAGAAGAGATAAGAGAAATGAGAGCAGAGAAGAGACACAGCTTGAGTGTGAATGTTACAACAGATGGGGAACAGAATATGGAGAAGAATGACCACCATGCCTGCCCTGTGGTCACTGAGAGAATGACCACCATTACTGCACTAGGAGAGGAGGGCTGTTACCAACTCCCTGTATAGGGTTAGATTTCTGACTCATGTAAACGTGGAAACAAGAACCTAACCATGGACTAGATGGAGTCATGAAGGAGCTACTGAGGGTGGTGATTTCCAGGGGGCAGGAAGTGATGCTGTTTTGGAGCCAAGGGAAGTTTAGGGTAGGATCCTTTCTCTGCACCTAGCTTTTATGTGGGTTCTCGAAATCTAAACTCGGGCCCTTGTGCTTGTGTGGTAAACCCTTTATTGACTAAGCCATCACTCAGTCCCTTGGTAAATATGCCTTAGGAATGTGTCTGCATTTCTTATTGACCTTTGACCTCTGTGGACCACACAAGGTGGTTATCATGACAATGGGTGAGGGGTATGGTGTTTCATGGTTCTGTAATTTAAATGGTTTTCCTTTTAAAGGGCTGACTTGCTCTCCAGGTCTAGTTATCCCAAGGTACTAAGAGCTATCCTCAAAAAAATTGTTAATCTAGGTATTTGATATCAGAACCTAGCCCACCAGGAACTTGGGATCTCAGATGCAAGCTTCTTCCCCACTGGATTTACAGAATATAATAGCAATATGATTAGCACATTTTCCCTGTGATTGAGTTGGCAAGCGCAATGGATTTATAAATAGAATTTATTGTGGAAGCCACTCTACTGCTGGGGTAAGTGGTTCTCACAATCTGATGATAGAGAATGCTCTCTGAAAAGAAACCATTATATGCCTCCTGTGCTGTGGCCATCCGAGGACAAAGGAGATAACAAGGGACTTTTGTTTTCCATATATTTTACCCTGTATGTCATTGTGATCAGCCATCTTGACATCTGGGAAATTAATATTTTACCACTCTTCCACTTTCAGTGACATGGGTCCAGCAGGTTGAACATAAATGGCCATTTCAAGCCCTCTGCCATGTTGCTATCTCGAGGCAGTATGATAGCGAGTTACTGGAGTGTGCCCAGACTTCTGCTGGTGTCTCCCCGAGAGAGCAATAGACCCACGAAATATGAAGGCCACTTAGAGTGGGGCAGCAATCTGTGTTTCAGTCTGATCCTCCTAATCAAATTCTGATTTGCCACATGAGAATTAGACTCACGGTGAACTTCCAAGGTGACCACTCTGCTGAAGGTCATTTATGTAATGGAAGGTAGGGTTGTCGCTATCCCCACCAAAGCATTACTCATTTCTAAAGGACGGAGTTGTACGTTGTAGCTAGGGGGAAAACGGTTTTGAAGCGATCAGTGTCAATGAGGTTCTGTGCTTGGCAATCCAGGCAAAACTGTTATACAAGGGGAAAGCTTTAACCTCAATCAGAAGAGTGGTCAATGTTTCTTCCACTGCCAGCAGCCATCTCCAAGGTTAGCTGAGTTGTCGCCCTGTACACACTGAAGAATGCATGATGCTGTAGAGCTGGCTTGCACAGAGCTGTCCTTACACCACATCTCTTTCTTCTCCACAGTCTAACTCCACAGTGAGAGCCTATCAAACGAGCAAGTCACGAGTGACCATGAGCCCTGGCTTCAGCTCCCAATGGAGCAGCAGCCAACCCGCCTGGAACACATACTCCTTCCCAAGAGCGAGCTTGCACTACCAGTCTCACGCCAGCTACACCTACTGCACTGGGCACCCTGTGGTAAGTACCCCGCCTTTCTGTATTGGATGCTCCTTGCAGTTATATTTTAAGTTGGTCTTTCTGTGAGATGGGCTGTTTTCCTACAAATGTACTGCTCTTGAGTAAAACAAGTGAGTGATGGGAATGTCTTAAGCAGTTAGACGGTAAATGTTTGGATGACCTCTGGTGACAGCTGATATTTTATTCAGAGTTGCTCCTAGGTGGTACAGATTACCATGGTTTGCAAATTGGTGCAATGGGGAGATTGAGTGTGTGGCTATTTCCGGTTTGATTCTTCTGGCTTCCTCTTGGCTGTTGATTAAGAATCTAGTTGGTCACTGTTGTTCTAGGGGAAGAAAGAGTCTTAAAATGAGAGAAAAGTTAGAGGATCCTGGACACTCACTCTTTTCTCCCTGGTCTTTTTGATATATTTGTAGAAATGTAAATGTAAACAGACAGAAATATTTTGCAGCTACCACTACATAGACCTCTAGTTGTTGGTATAAAATGACTTTAAGGGCAGGGTAAATAAACCATAATCATGAAAAAGAAAACTCATGGAATCTGAGAACCTTCTAGAATAAGGAGCCTGTTTTTGCTGCCATGTTTTTCATGTGACTTAATTGAACCACGGTAAGGTTTCTGTGTTATTGCAAACTGCATTATGTGTTCTTGAAAAAGACTGTAGTGGATGTTCACTGGGGGGTGGGGGGCTCTGGTGACCGCTAGAGAGCTGAACACAGTTCTGGGCAGAGCTCATAACGCATCCTCTGGCTGGTCAGCCCTGGTAGATGTGGGATCTGCAGCCGTTTGAAGGTTGATTGGAGATTCCCATTCCTTACCACCCGGTCACCACTTCGTGAAGTTATAAAGTATGCAGAGCTTCTAAATTGAAGCAATGTGTGGTAAGGACACATGAGAGACGTCTCAGGTGGTTTGCTCAAACTGAGAATTAGTATGGCTTGGTTTGAAGGCAATGTGGAAAACTGTTATTTAAGTTTCAGGGAGCTCTTGACTCAGGGAGTAGACTTCTGGCATCTGGTTAACATGTGAAAGGCTCTATGCACGAGAGGATGGAAGGCAGCTCTGTTAATCCAGTGCCCCTGTGTGTAACTTACACACAGCCCTGGGTTCAGTTCCCAACACAGCATACACCAGTCATGGTGATGCACAGCTGTGATTCCAACTCCTGGGATGTGGTGGCAGGAGGTCATCCTGAACTATAAGTAATTATATGAATAAATGAATTATTCAATAAATAAATAAGAATATATGCATGAGGATAGTTTAGGCATTTTTAAATAGCATTTCAGAAGATCGTTAATAACTGTTCTTATTCTTTCATCAAAATCAGCATTATTATTCATTTATAATTATTCACTATTATTATGTTCTTCCTTTCTAAAGAGGGGAAACTACTGCTTACACACACACACACACACACGCACACACACACACACAAAGGTAAAAGAAGCAAATGAATAAGAACAGTATTTAGCAGTGGTAAATCCAATGCAGTTACTCACTCTAGATTGATGTGTTGGAAAACAAGAGTAGGTGCTGCTTTGAGATTAGGTGGGCAGGTAAGTCATTCTCCTAACTCCAGGTGAGTGACAAGGATGGGTGTCAGTGCTGAGCTCAGCAGAAAGAGAAACCCAAGCAGGGAAGAGTTCACATGAAGGAGCCTGAAGAGAGGAGAATAGAAGAAAGGTAAGGTCGGAGAGAAAGGGGAGGTCACATTGGTTAGGGTTACCATTGCTGCGATGAAACACCATGACCAAAAGCAAGCTGGGGAGAAAAGGGTTTATTTCTCTTACACTTCTATATCATATATATCATATATCATAGAAGTGTCAGGGAAGGAACTCAGGACAGGGATTTGAAGGCAGGAGCTGATGCAGAGACCATGGAGAGGTGCTGCTTACTGCTTTGCTCCTCCTGGCTTTGCCCAGCCTGCTTTTTAATAGAACTCAGGACCACCAATCCAGGGCTGGCACCAACCACAATGGGATGGGCCCTCCCCCATCAATATAATTAAGAAAATACCCTACAATTGCGTCTCATGGAGGTGTTTGCTCAGTTGAGGTTTCCCTCTTCAGATGGCTCTAGGTTGTGTCAAGCTGACATAAAACTGGCCAGCATGCACAGAAAGCGGTGCTTCGTCAATCTAGATGAGAAGATTATACCTAAGGGTGGTTGAAATCCACTAAAGTGTTCGTGTGGTTGTACATGTATGTGCAATTACACATAAGTGTGAATATATATGGAGGCCAGGAGAAACTCAGTTGTCACTCCGCGGGGACCATCGCTTTGATTTGGGGCAGAGTTTCTCACTGGCCTGGACCCTGACAAGTTAGCTAGGCTGGCAGGCCAGTGAGGCCCAAGTGTCTGCCTGTCTCCTGCTCCTCAGGGCCGGAGTTACAAGCAAGCCCCACCATCCTC
Organism: Bramus lutescens; assembly: GCA_001685075.1. Lineage (NCBI taxonomy): Eukaryota > Metazoa > Chordata > Mammalia > Rodentia > Cricetidae > Bramus > Bramus lutescens. The sequence goes on from LOEQ01001608.1 coordinate 7,090, forward strand.
AGTGTTTTCCACGTGTGCTTTGATTATACTCGGATCCTCGGGTTGGCACGGCAGGCACTTCACGCACTGAGCCTTCTCTGCAGCCCCATTAAAGTATTTTAAGAAACAGTTGTTGTAAATCATTAGAGAGGGCAATAAGAAAGCACAATCAAATTAAACTTTTCCCATGCACGTGCATGTCACTGGGAGACAAGAGGGACCTTTTTCTAGCCCTGGATTCATGTGGCGCTCAAAATATAAGCAAAATAATAATAAAATCTGCATATATCTTGCATAAGCATTTGTCTAGTGGTCAGTTTCATGTTTACTATGTCTGATTAAGTTTTCCCTATAGTTATTACTTTTCAAACCAAAATACGACAAATCATAACTTAATAAAGTATTTCTGTTCGTATCGTTATTGGCCGCAAGGTCATCTGAAGCAGCTGAAATTTATTGCACATTTAATATTTTCCAAGTGCTGAGCCCTCTTACATATGTCATATATACTCTTTTGCCAAAATAGTTCAAGGAGATAGTTATTATCATTATCATCATCATTGTAAAGGTTAGTGTAATTAAATTCAGAAAAGTTAAGTATCTTGCCCCAAGTTGCACAACTCCTGGTGGGGTCAGAGATGCAAAGATGTCTTATGTAACTTTCCCCAGCTTTTGTACATAGCTGCTTTCCTGCATTGTCTTTTATCACAGTATCTCAATGCCTTCGTCTACACTCGAGAATAATGACATGTTTGGATCCCAGCTCTAGCTCTTTCTAATCATTTAATCTCAGTGTGCATGTGACTCCTTAGAGGAACCTTTGTATTTGTAGAATTCTTCATTTCACAGCTGGGGGCAGGGTTGAAAACTAAGAGTTCCCCTGTCTTCTGAACTATATGGTAAATTAGGGGTTGTCTAGCCATTTTCTGTTGTCTTAAACCCAGCAACTGCTGCTGCCTTTTGTTAGACCACAGAGAGTAAAGGGAGGCAGGAGGTGGAAGGAAAATGGAAGTAGGAGATTAGAACATTCCGAGAAGAGAATCGCGAGTATTAGATTTCCGAGTTCAAGGACACTCTGAGGATTAGCTTTGATGCTTACTTGACATCCTCCCTTTAATCCAGCATTTAAACTCTCTCTCCAATTGCCTTCCCCCGCTTGATCAGACGACATTAGACTCTTGACTCTGAGATCTGCACTCATGTAACACCCCTGCTGGTTTGCGAAAAGAACTCTTTGGCCTGAAAGGAAGTCAGTGGTTCACTACCAGGAGACTGCGAGCTGGGTTAGGATGACCCCGCTGGAAGACACCCATGATTTCATAATTTTCACTTGGATCCATTTTGCCTGCTGAAATACTAGAATATTTTGGGGGCTACAGAACCGTGAGAAGAGATCCCAAAGTTTCCACGCAGCCTAGGGACCACGGAGGTTTTGTGGTTTCGAGTCACAGGCCTGGAATCTTGTCTGCACGGATTCTCAGATTTTCTTTAGTCGTGTAATTTAGTGGCCTTTAGTGGGGCCACAGTTGCTCTGCCTACCTCATGAAACCCTTGACTTTTTATAGAACTCACCAAGCTGATTAAAATAGCCCCAGGTCTCTAATTCCTGGGGTTTCAGGAGTGTTAGCCCACATGGTGTGTGTATGCTCAGCCCATATGATTCAACAGACTTCCTTTGACCTCTGTTCCCATGCTACAGTGGAATCCTGGTTTCCCAGGAGCATCGAGTTAGTAACATGAAATCGATAGCCTTATTAACATCTCAGGATTTCTTAGCCTCAACCTGACAAATATTTTCTCAGAGCCCTTCTGCATTTGACTGTGGTAATTTCCCATGACTGATGAAACGAACCACCACAGATATGGGGGGCGTGGGGGGGGACTCAAAATATCATGCATTCTCCAACAGTTCTGAAGGTCAGAAGTTTAGAATGAGTCTCTCTGAGCCAAAATCAAGGAGTCAGTGGGGAGGTGCTCTTTGAAGAGCCTTCAAGAGGCTGTAGGAAAAGGATGGCTTGCTTTCCTAATTTTGGCGATACATTCTCTGTGCCAGCTGGCTCATGGGCATTGAGACCAGCAATACAGCATCTTCAAACCCCCATCTCTCCATCTTCCCAATGAGCTCTGTCTGGTATCTCATCACTCCCTTTCCAAGAAAGGATGCTTTGGCGGGGGAGAGATCACCCAAATAATCCGGAGAGTCTCCCCAAACATAGGTTCCTAACCAACTCAACTCACAAGCTTCTCTTTTTCGTAGAAAGGAGTCGCTTGTCTCAGGGTCTAAGGATCAGATCATAGACAACTTGTTTTATTTAACCTGTCATAATCCCAATATCCAGTCCCTGAAAGGCTAACTTCTGAGACATTTGTTGAGTTCTAGGGTTTCCTGAAGGTTGTGGATAATGAAAGAAGATTGCTGGTTAAATTGAAATGTTCTTGACACAATTAAGGATCACCAGGGAATACAGCCTAGATCAGGGATTGCCTGGGTCAGAGTGGCCTGAGGGGAATTGTCATGGTTGTTAACTGACCCATCCTGAATGTGGGCAACACCATTTCCTGGGCTGGACTCTTAGCCATTTGAACATAGAAAGCCAGCCAAGAGCTCGAGTGCAGCAAGCAAGGGACTCTGGGTACATTTGTTTTTCTCTGCTCTTGATTGGAGGTCATGTCATGTGACTAGTTGCTTTTGGTTGGTTCCCACCTCAGCTTCTTCTCGATGAATCATTGTAATGGGAATTAGAAACCAAATAAACCCTTACTACCCTATGGAGCCTGTGGCCTGGTTTTTTAATCACAGCTATAGGAACCAAACCAGAACACAAGAGTTCTTCAGTGATGGATGGACATGGCTACCCCATAGTGTTTCCAAATGATGCAAATTCACAACTAGGAGTTGGACTTTTCCCCTGAAACCCAGTTTTCCTGTTGGTAAAATGAGGCAGATGGATGGTAGTTACCTACTTAAGAACCCCTTTAACATCGTCTTTAAAATGTTGCTGAGATGCTGGTTTTCTCGCACATCATTAATAGTGAATTATTCGAAATAGCCAGGTTTAGAAGACATACTGCATATTTCTCCTCCTCTAGTCCTTTGCCACCCCTTGAAAGAAAAGCACATTCCTGTACATAAATCTTCCTGTGGTCCATCTCCTCGGGGTATAAAAATGCCCCAGGAGAGCAGCCACAAAGGAGATGCCCCGTGTCATGATTAATTAGGCTCTGGGAACCAGTGGGCTTTCTTTCTTCTAGTGCATGTGTGGATCGCTGTTAGGGGAGAAGAATGGTGTGGTTACAGCCTAGCACAGGCATTTTGTTTTTGCAATGATTGAAACCTACAACAAGAACCTAAAAGTTTAGAGAGGGCACACAATTTGTTTTTCAAGACCCTTCTGGAATAGCCAACAGAAGTGGTCATTTTTCCCAAGTTTCTGCTTTCACATCCTGGCTGCCTCCAGCCCTGCCCAGCTGCTCCAGAGACGAAGATTAAACACATCAGCATCTCCTTCCTAGAATACCATATTAAAGACTTAAATTGTTTTCTTCCAGCTAGATTTTCTCCATGACTAAATATACAGAGCAGGTCCGAACATGGTTGCCATAATTTGAGGGTATAATAAGATGCTTCATTAGTTAAGTAGGATTTTTTTTTGTTTCTGGTATTGAACTGTCCAACTAACAGTGGTTTAAAAATTACAGTTGCAGAGGCAAGCAGTTCTCTGTGAGTTCAAGGCCAGCCTGGTCTACAGAGCAAGTGCCAGGACAGGCTCCAAAGTGACATAGGGAAACCCTGTCTTGAAAAAACTAAATATGTATACATATATATATATATATACATACATACACACATACACACACAAACATATATATATATATATATACACATATAAATGATTGCATATTACCTGTCTTACTAAAAAGCTAGATGTAGGAGTATGGTGTGTGTTGGCATTTGACCAGATGACTATAGTAACGTCACTCACTCCAGAAGTTTCCACACTAGGTGATATTGCCTGACCAAGAGGTGATATCTGAATATCTTCTTAGACCTTTCTGATCCTTGGGGTTCTGTTCTGTTGAACACAATCCAATAGATGGATTGGGAAGGTCATTCAGTTGCCAATTGCTGGCGGTTGTCCCAAGAAGCTTGGTTTCTGCACTCCCCCTCGGGACCCTCTTCTTTCAGATCTGGTCACTGTATTGGGAGGAAGTCCAAGCCG
>LOEQ01001608.1:11359-24092 GCA_001685075.1 Bramus lutescens
CACACACACACACACACACACGGGGCGGGGGGGAAGCAAGAGGGAGAACTTACAGTTCTAATATGCCCTTTTAAAATCATAGTGACTTAAATTTGATAAAAAAGAAAACCTCTACACTCCTGTTCCACTTCATCTATAAAAGAGTTTGACGACACAATTGGCATATTTATATTATTTATTTATTATATATAAATTATCTATTATTTATATTGTTTATTATTATTATATATATTCTAAATATTTGCACACTTATATTATTTATTACATAAAAATTATCTATTATTTATGTTATTTATTATTATATATATTCTAAATATTTGCATATTTATATTATGAATCCCTTTTTAGCTACTGCTATTGCTAATACTTTCATCTTTTGGTATTTTTGTTTTCTGTTTATTTTCTAAGTCTGTATTTGTGCATGTTTTTATATGTGTATGTGTGTGCAGTGCTCACAAAGTGAGAAGAGGACATTGCATCTCATGTGGCTGGGGTTACAGGTGGCTGTGAGTCACATAGGCCCTAATCTCTGGTCCTCTGAAAGAGCAGTGAACAATCATAACCACTGAGCTTTCTCCAGCCCCAACATTTGTGCCTTCTAGCCCTCATGCTAAAGAGAAGTGATTCAAACACTGTCCGAACACTAAATTTGGAGTTTGACTGTGTACTTACTTTTACTAGTAAGTTTTACAGTTTACAAAAAAAATTCTAATTACCATGTTTTCTTTTCAGCTTAGAGAACTTTTTTCATACAAGAGACTTCTGGTATTGATGACATCTCTCAGTTACAGCTTCTCCCTCAGTTACAGCTTCTCCCTCAGTTACAGCTTCTCCCTCAGTTATGGCTTATCCTGCAGTTACAGCTTCTCCCTCAGTTACAACTTTCTTGGAAAGGACTTACTGTCTCTTCATTCATGGAGGTCAGGTTTCCCAGACAGCTGTCTCAATTCTTCTCCAAGTTGCATAGATTCTGTTGAGAAATATGCTGTTAACCTTGCTAGGATGTTTGTCTATCGCCTGCTTCTTTACTCTGAATTTTAACATATTCTTTTTGTTCCTGACCATTGGTTAGCATTTGTCTTGTGTAGTTTTATTTGGATTTGGGGAAACCTTGACCTTCTTGAATATTCTGTATCTAAATTTAAAATGTTTTATTATATCATCAAATAAATGTTCTCTTATATTCTCCTTAAACTTCTATAACTCAAACCTTTGCCTTTTTTTCTATGTATTTTCCCTGTAATTCCAGAGGCTTCTTCAGTTTGTATTCTGCTTTGTTTCTTGGTATATTGATTCCTTTAACTAACTGTTATAACAGCATTGCTATAGCAACATAGCTATCTTCTAGACAAGCAAACTCATAAAGAGAAGCATTTTGTTTATCACATAAATCGGGTGTTTCTGTCTAAGATTAGTTGGCTGCATGGCTTTGGGTACCTGATGAGGAAACTAGCCAACAATTGAATTGAGAATTAAAACAAGATCGTGGGTCAGGAAACAAAGAGAGACTCAGAGGTGTCTCCCAGTCATCTTCAAGTCACATGCCTCGTGACGCAGGGACCTCCCACTGATCCCCATCTCTAGAAGTTTAACTATGGTAATAGCATCATGGTGGAGTCCAAGCCACACGCATCTTAGTGGGACTCTAATCCAAATCACAGCAGCCCTCTTCTTGATCACAAAATTCATGTCTACCTCACAATACAAAATGCACGCCGTCCACCACCAGATGTCCCAAAATCTTAACTGCTCCAGCATTACTCAAAAGTCAGAAACCCAAGGTCTCCTTCAGGACTCATGGCAGTTCTTAACTGTGGATCCCTTAAAAGTCAAAGGGAGAGTTTCATACTTCCAAGTTGCAGGAATAGGCTGGGCACAGGTAAATTATCCCTGTTTTATGAGGTAAGAACAGGGCATTGATGATGAATTGGCCCAGGGCAATATTGACAGCAACAGAACAAATATTAAAGTCTCCATCTCCTCACCTGGCATCCAGGACACACCCAGAAAGTGGGCTTCTAAGGACTTTGGCAGTCCCGTCTATAAAGCTTTGTTATTTGTAGCCTTACACAGCTATTCTCTTGGTCATATTTGGCTGGGTACCTATAGCGTTTTTTAGCCACCATTGCACACCATTGGCACCTCTACATCTCCTGAATCCTAAATGTGACTTTACTATCGAAGTTTCATTCTGTATCATCCACTGAATACTGTTTGCGGGAATTCTGGCTACTTAGCATATTGCCTCAACTACATAGACTTTCCTTTGAAATCTTGGTGGAGGCTTCCATGATTCCATATCTGAAATTTATTCTCCATATCTACCAAGCTATCATTACTGTGACAATTCTAAGTTTTGCATTAGTATGAGCTGTACCTGAACCTAGACCTCCTTGGATCATGGGCATAACAGCTTTGCAGAGCTTTCCTGTGTGAACTTCAGAAAAAAGGATCCTAACGCAAGTCTGGTACTCTTCTGGAATGGTTTTTCCTTGAAAACTCCTTGAAAGCACTGTGATCCTAAGGACTTTGTAGATTTCTGAGATATTCTTAACACATCTTTCCTTTTATATGTATTTGTTTGTTTATTCATTTTGTGTGTTTATGTGTGTGCCTACATGTTTCTGTGTTCACAGAGGCCAGAAGAGGGTGTCATATCCCCTGGAACTGGTGTTACAGATGGTTGTGAGCAGTCATGTAGGTGCTGGAAATAGAACCTAGGTCCTCTGGAAAAGCACCAAATATTCTTAACCATTGAACCCTCTCTCCAGCCCCCCTTAAGACATCTTATTGTCCCATTTCAAACCATGTAGCCTCTAACAGTCATATGGTCCTTGAAGCATGCTGATTTCCCAAGTATTTCAGCTCTGCTCCCTTTTCTTCCCGATTGTCTCTGTAAATCTGGCTGAAAGTAGCCATCAACACCCATGCACTGCTTCCATGAAATGTTCTTCACCATGAAAACCAGCCAACCATCTGCAAACTCATCATCCCTTGAGATAGCAGGGAAAGACAAAGTGCACAAAAATTCTTGGCATCAAAGTGAAGGTGTAAGCGCCTCTTCCGTTCCCAACAGGATGGGTTGCCTGCTGGCATCTGAAACCTTACTGGCATCACCTCGTTGCCTACTTTCCCATCCTCAGCTCCTTCTGCATCTGCCTCCTGCGAGTGCTGGGATCACAGGCATGTGCCACCACGCCCAGATCAGAGAGCAATTTTAGGAATCATGTGCTCAAGTCTGATTCCTGCTTATATCACAATATTTAAAGCTAAGCTTGTATCAGCTGCGATATTTAGCCATATGGCTTGCTTGTCAATTCCTATTTGTACAGAGCTCAAGGAGAAGCATCAAGTATTCCTATCTTGAGATCTCATCCTCCTTTTGCATAATCCTTCAGGGGCTAAGACTTGCTTTGCGAAAGTATGTTTGCTTCTAGTCTATGCTTTTGTATTTATTTGTGTTCATAGAGCCTCCCTAGAGTGGCTGAGTCCCGGCCATGACCTCTCAGCTCCTTTCAATCTTGAGTAAGGCTGTGTCTCCACACAGAATTCACACATTGAATTCATGCTGTTTTCCTGGCAGTATATCAAATAAGAGCAAGTATATTAGTTAGGGTTTCTGTTGCTGTGAAGGGATACCATGACTATGACAACCCTTACAAAGCAAAACATTTAATTGGATCTGGTTTATACTTTCAGAGGTTTAGTTCATTACTGTCATGGGAGGAAGCAAGGCAGCACGCAGGCAGACATGGTACTGGAGAGGTATCTGAGAGTTTTACATCTTGATCCACAGGGAGTAGGAAGTGAACTGTATCCTACATTGGGTGTAACTTGAGCATATGAGACCTCAAAGCCCACCCCCACAGTGACACACTTCCTACAACAAGGTCACACCTACCCCAACATGGCCACATCTCCTAATAGTGTCACTCACTGTAGGCTAAGCATTCAAATACATTAGGCTATGGGGACCATTCCTTTTTGAACTACCACAGCTTGGATGGAAGAAACAGGAAGGGGAAATACGAGGACCATAATAAGAGTACATATATCCATGTTTCACAGAAGCTGCTGGGGAAAAGTGTGTGGAAACAATGGATACTTTATGGGACCAAGGTCTGAAGTGCTTCTCCATGTGAGTGAGTCTTTGAGACATTAGGAGATGGGGGAGCTGATTAATGCCCTGACCGCATGTGGGTACTTCAGAATTGACTTGGGTGGAGACTGTGTGTCAGAAGCATAGTCAGTGACTATCTCAGAGTCAAGTTCCTTTCTTCTAAAAATGGGAAAGTGTGGCTTACTTCATGAGGTCCTTCCATAAATTCAATGAGATGGACTAAGGCTGTTCAGTCAGGGTTATTCCTTTAAGTCACCTTGTAGGCAGAAGTCACACTGAAATATACAGGAATTATTTTTAACTCAAGTCATCACAAAAGCTCACAAGCTCCTGGCTGGTACCACTTTGGCGTATCTTCTCTCTCCTGAGATTGTCTTCCCATACTTTGACCTCACGGTGTCTCAGTTGCTATGTTTCCACTTCCCTTGGTTACCACCCAGCCTCAGTCTCCTACCCATGGTCTTCCCTCTCAGCTGCCATTCTGTTTCCCCTTGGATGTTTGGCCTGGAAGTGTATTATTCAGGTTGAACCTTACAAAAGACTTGGTCACCTCTCCAGCCTCAGAAGTCTGTGCTTCATGGAACTCTGTGCTATGATATTTCATGTTCTTCTATTCCAACTCTGACAGCCTGCATTTTGTTTGTTTGTTTGGTTGGTTGGTTAGTGGATTAATTGACTAGCTGGGCAATTACTTGGCAACTAGCTAGCTAGTTAGTCAAATAGATGGTTGTTTGCTAGTATTTTAAGTCACTGTCTAAACTTTAGCCCAGGCTGTCTTTAGCCAAGGATGACTTTAACTCCTGACCCTCCTCTCTCTCAGGTCTTAGGATTATAAATAAGTATGTGACACTCCCTCAACTAATTTTAAAGGGAACAATGAATGCCAGAATTTTTAAAATTGGGCTGAATGGGTAACCGAGCAAAAGAAGGAACTTATCACTGTGCCTTGTTTTAGTTTAATCCCTGGAATCTAAATGCTAGAAAAGGAGAAGTAAATCCATCAAGTTGTCTTATGACCTCCACATGCAGACTGGAACGTTCATGTTCCTGGGTACACAAACACATTCACATACAAAAAACCCTTTAAACTGATTAAGCAAACGGCCCATTAAATAGGACAATTTGAAATTATTAACCATACAGAAATACTCAATATTCTATGATTCTTAGATGACTGCTTAGAATCTTGTTAAGATTTGTGATGAAAATGAGGGTAAGATTAGATTCTCTTTATGGTGAGGAACCGAACACATGAGATGAATTCAAGGATTTAAGGAAGAGGCAACAGCGCTGGTACAGAAGGCACAGGCTAGAGAAGCGTTCTGGCTCATCACTCCTGCTGTGCCAGATGCTGGGACTCTCATAGATGACCATTACCGGTTCTCCGTGGCCTCTGAGTGTGGCATTGCAGACACAGTCCTATTAAAATGAGTGTTTGAAAGGAACAGCGACTGCTCGTGCATGCACTCTGATCATCCCCTTTGGAGAAGCATAATAATTTTTAAGCTTAACATGTTGCTGATCAGCTCCCTCCACCCCTTTTAGTAAAGGCACATATTATTGATCACACTTATGAAAGGACTTTTGGTGTAGTCTCATGAGGCCACGCTTAGCAGCAGTCACAGGCTGTGAAGTTGAATGACATCATCATATCAATTCAGTTCTTTGAGGCAACTCTGTGATCCCTCAAAGGTGAAGACTAAGGCTTCTTCTCCTCTCGCTTCAACTACAAAACCAATGCAAGTTCTGCTTGGACATTGAAACTTTGCAAACATACGCTAAAATTAAATTGAAAGCCTAAAGCCTTTGGTCAGGAAGGACAGTTGTTTGTCTTTCCAGGTATTTTTGATTATGAAGATATATTCTTTAAAAATTCATAATTATAAGAACCTATAATTATTTTTAAATGAGATGTATATTTAAACCTTAATTCAGTGGCCGGCCCTTCTTGCTTTATTTTTGGGAAGTGTTTTGAAGAAGGCTGGTGAGAAACTACAGCCAGTACTGAGCAAACTCAGTATTTGGTAACAGAGATGATCACTCAGGAACTCATAAGCAGGTAGCACATACAGGATGGACAAAGTGACAGTTCGTGCCCACATTAGGATGGAGCAAGGATGAGGTGTAACAGGCCTCTCATTTAATATGCAACTTGAGACATGAAAACCATCTATTTTGGGGGCCTGGGGAGATGGTTCAATAAATGAAGCATGTGCTTTGCAAGCTTGAGGCCCTGTGGTTGATCCCTAGGACTTACGTCATCAAAAACCAAGTACAGGCTTATAGCTAGTACTAGGGATGTGGATTGTCCCTAGGGTTCACTGGGATACTTGAAGCTTATTCTGCTTACCCTTCCGGAACTTTCTTTTACTCAACAACACATATAAATAAATATTGTTCCCTTGCTATAAAAACAGCATATGCTTTCTTTTTAATTTTGACATAAACTATAATATTTTTGTTGAAATAGATCATTATTTCCTTATTTGGGCCCATTGGGACTATATCCAATTATCTTTTGCTTTTACAATAACATTAGTTTTGTGTATACATGTGTGTGTGTTTGTGTGTGTGTGCCAAATTCCTGTATATGTGTATGTGTGTGTGTATGTTCATATCCCTACATGTTGTGAGAGTTTCCTTAGGAGTTTTCTAGAAAAGTAGAACTACTCTAATTGATGGTATCTTCAGATTTAATCTTGTGTATGTTATGTGTATACATGTGTATGTATGAGTTCACATGTGCGTGTTCACGTATGAATGAGTGTATATGTATGTGAAAATATATATGTCTCGGCATGTGCATGCATTTGAAGGTCAGAGGTTGACACTGCCTGCTTTCCTCAATTGCATTTCCACCTTCCATATTAAATCCATGTCTAACTCATGCCCAGAGCTCATTAGCTAGCTGGATTGCTCCAAGGGCTCCTGTCTCCACCTCTATGATATTGAGATGATTAGCTATCCACCAGGTCTACTTAACATTCATGTGGATGCTAAGGCTTCAGACTCTGGTATCCACACTTGAAAAGCAACTGTTTACCATCTGATCAATCCTTCACTGAAAGTTTCTACTGGAGAGTCTGAATTGGCACTGATATGGACAGGAAGGCTGAATTGGTACAAAATATACCTCATCACTCTGGCCCAAATCAGACTCCAGCATACAATTCCACTTTTGCAACTTTGGGTAAGCATACTACTCTATTGTTGTCTTAATGCTTAATTTTTTTATGTGTATGAGTGATTGGCCTTTTTGTATGCCTGTGCATCACATGCATGTAATGCCTGTTGAGGTCAGAAGAGGGCATTGGATCCCCTGAAATTCACCTTACAAATGGTTGTAAGCTGCTATGTGGGTGCTGGGAACCAAATCCAGGTAGGTCCTCTGCAAGAGCAGTAAGGGATCTTAATGACTGAGCCGTCTCTCCAACCCCACTATTTTATTGTCTTGATTTGCATTTCTCCTACTATTGAATAGACCAAAATTTCCTTCACAGATCTATCTACCATTGGATAGGTTCTTTTATTCAACAGCAGACATAACTATCCCTTCTGTACTAGAAAACTAATATATGTCTCCCTCCAAAGTTTGGCATCCAAATAATACGGGATTATGAAGAAATATTTAAACTTCCCATACTGAGGACGATTTTTGTCTTTGGCTGAACTTTGTTTTTTGTAATGATGGGTTGGTTGCTTGTGCCCCTGGATGAAGGCCAGGTGCTATCAGAAAAAGAGTGTGAGAAATGTTCTCCACCTTCTAGGGCTGTGTTTTATCATAAAAGCCATAGAATTAAGAGCATGTTGTTTGAAAACTGGCGATTTTGTGGCTGTTCATACTTTGCCTTTAGAAAATTACAAATGTAACCATGCTAATAAATAAATAAGGCTTTTTATTTGAAAACAACTTTGTGACCCAACATCTCTTAGTTTGTGTGTTTCAAAAGATGATTAAAAAAAACACTTTCATCAATGTTTTCTTGTCTGACCTATTATATATTTATAAAAATTTTAAGTCAGCAGATGCCAGATTAAATAAAATATAATGGAATATTTATCTACTTGTTACTATAAATATGTTTAAATGTATTTCATAGATTTAAGTTGCTAATATCTTGTCAAGGCAATAAGATTTGATGAAAATATTTTCAAATATTAGTGCCAGAAGATTACCATTGTATAAATAAAACCCTAGAAAATTGCTGAATTCAGCCAAGAGGGAACTTTATGGAAAAAGTACATGGATGCCTGAAGTTTCCTGTTGATGGAATCGTAGAATATTCAGTAGAAATTCAGACCTTGATGTTTGCCTGTTTATCTCTCTGGTGTGACATATTAAAAAACAGTAATACGGTTGTGTAGCTGGTAGGGTGGCTCCATGGGTAAGTGCATGTTGTGCCAAGTAAGATTGGATCCCTAGTACTGAAGTGAAAGCTGAGGTTGGGTACTGCATCTGAGATTCGGGACTGCATCTGAGAGCCCCCAGTGGGGAGGCAGAGACTGAAGGATCTCTCAGGGTTCACTGGCCAGCCACCCTAGCCAACCAGTGAGCTCCAGGTTCAGAGAAAAACTCCAAATATAAAGAGTGATAAGGGAGATACCTAGTGTCAACCGTGGGCCTCCACATGCATGTGCACACACATGCATGCACATGCCTGTACATGTGAGCAGAACATACATACACATATGCACGCACACATGTGAAGTTCTAAAAGTGGTTTGACATTCTCAGGCTTCAGGACCAAATCAGAGAATTCAGATGCCAGTCCCTGTGGCAGTGGCTGGGAACTGAAGAAAAGTCACCTCAGTAGCTCTGACGGGCCAGGGACCTGCGCTATTTCTGGCAGAAGAGGTTCTTAGAAGAGTTCTAGGATCTCTTGGTTCAGACAGACCGCAAATAATGACCTTTCTGAAGTAATCTGCTATAGGACTATGTGTGTCTACTCAAAACCACCTAAGTAAAATGTTCTTTTAGTTAGTCCATTTTTTGCTTCATTGACATTTAACATATAGGATAACATAGACCTTTTTATATATAATATATAGAATGTATTATAACCTGTTCCTGCTTCTTAAATTGAGACAACGAGGCTCGGAAATGCTCTAAATTGTGTTTATAATTGAGGCCTAAGGATGAGTGAAGTAAATTCTGCAGGGTCTTCTAGATTACTTAGCAAGATAGTTCATTCAAACTCTACTAAGGATGACTTCGGAATTTATTCATTAAAATGTATAGCATAGGGGCTGCAGAGATCAACTGGCAAAGAGATTGTATTGCAAGCATGGGGACCTGAATTCAATCCCCAGAACCCCTCCACCCCCCAAAAAAACAGGCATGGTGGAACATGCTTATAATCCCAGCAGGAAAGACAGAGGCAGGAGGATCCCCAGGACTCGCTGGCTGGCCAGCACAGACTGCTTAGTGAGTTCTAGGCACTCTCAAAAAGACAAAAACAACCCCCCCCCAAAAAAAAGCCTTTGCATCCAGGTATGGGGACTTGAGTCGTTTAAAGAAATAGCTTTTCATGGCCATGGCCAAGACTTGCTGACTCACGCATGAACGCAGCAGCCCCAGCTTGAATGTGGGGCAGGGCCTGTTTAGTGGCTACACACCGAGCCCTGACACTGGCCTTGCCTCCATGCTAAAGTAGTATTTAGAGATTTACCTTGTAGTAACATTGCTTTGGAGCGGTGTTCAACACTGCTATCCATGGCCATTAACATTTATGGCACAATTCATTCAGGGTTTTATGAGTCCTTCACATTCCCTTTATGAACCCAAACAAAAAATGACAATGCTGGGAATGGGAATGCCATGCACAAAAATCCTTTTGCTTTCTTTTGTCATATTAATATTTGCTAAACTTCTAAAAGCCAGGAGAGTGGGTCATTGAATCTCAAGCACTCTACCCCCTAATGGACTTTCTTATTCTAGAGTGATACTGTCTTTTTCTGACATGCTTTGGGAGAATATAATTCAGGCATAAAGATTTGATATACTATAATACATAGTACCACCAATGGGACTGTTTTACTATCTAACCCATCCCAACCCCACATTAATTATGAAGAAGAGGAAGAGGAGGAAGAAGAGGAACAAACAGGCAATCAAACTTGTTTCTTACTCAAGTGAAGTCATCTGTGTTTAGAAGCTTTTCTGAATAATGACTACTGATTTCATCAGGGTGTCCATTGCAAGGACTCCTTCCTCTCACCTGCAAATAGGAGAGGGGAGTAGAAGACACCCTGGAACTGTGGATCTAGCCTTGGAACAGGGCATATCACAGCCACCACCTTGCATTTCTGGATCTCAGCATGTGGGTATGCTGGGTGCAAAGGATGCTGGGAAATGCAGTAAAATATAGGAAGAGGACCCGCTTGTTTGTCCCAGCCACCCAGAACCAAAATAATCACACAGAAATTGTATTAATTAAAACACTGCTTGGCCCAATAGCTCTAGCTTCTTATTGGCCAGCTCTTATATTAATTTAACCCATTTTTATTAATTTGTATATTGCCACGTGGCAGTGGTTTACCAGCAAGGATTCTAACCGGCCTCTGTCTCAGTTGGAGGATCTATGGCTTCTCCCTCCGCCTCTTCTTCCCAGCATTTTGTTTAGTTTTCCCTGCCTAGATCTCTTCCCCTAAAGCTCTGCTATAGGCCCAAAGCAGTTCCTTTATTAACCAATGAAAGCTACACATTAACAGAAGGACCTCCTACACCAGTAAAAGATATGGGCTTCACAAGCGCAAAGTTGACCTCTGCTTGCTGTTCCTATATCAACCCAGAAGGAGGTACTGTTTGGGTGTAGGCAGACAGACAATGGATGGGTAAGAGCGCAGCTATTGGAACATCCTGGAAGGAAACAATGGGAGTTATGGATTCTGAGTGAGTGGCAGATAGAAGGGAGACTCTGGCAAGGATCCTGAGAGGCAGCATTTCAAGTGAGAAGAAACTGATCTCACACTTGGATGAAGGTCAATCATGCAACGACCAGAGAACTGTCTAGATAGAAAACAAACAGCAGGCAACAAGCAGGCTCAGCGTGCTCACGGGGCTGAAAGAATCCACGACTGGCCAGAGCTGACTGACTGGGTTCCAAAGAGGAAGGAGTGAAGAGAGGAAGAAAGAAGCACACACCCCCTAGCCCTCCCATCCCCTGCGCAGCCATGGCCACCACCACCACCATGGCCACTAGTTCTGAGTACAGGATTATTTGTGCTTAGAGTTTTGGAGACAGCATCTCACTTAATCTTTTTCATAAATCTTGAAACCCACGTTGCTGCTTTTCCTTTTAGAGACAAGGAAATGGAGGCTGAGAAAAATTTAAATAAGTTCTTCAAGGTCACGTAGCTGATGGAGTAGCTGCTTCAGCCTCCTGCAGGCTGAGGTGCCAGGCACAGAGTTCTGCGTTAAACCAAAGTGTTTAAAATAATTCCTTTTGATTTTTAAGTCCCGTAGTGAACATGCTTTACGCTTCCTTTAAGAGTCCTGTCCAGAGTCCTGTCACACATCCCACTGTCCATTTGAATTGTCACTGTATAAGAGAGGTTGTTAAATCTACACAGACCCATTTTGGATAATGGCTCAGTTGCTTCCCCGTGCTGTGAGAAAACCCCCAAGGACAACTCCTAAGGAAAGGAAGGACTTATTTGGGCTCACTGCTCAAGGGTACTATCCATCCTAGCAGGGTGGATCATGGTGCAGGGTTTGAGGCACTGATCCTAACATCTGCAGTCAGAGTATAGAGAGATGAATGCTTGTCATTCTGGATGCTTTCTCTTTCTAAGGCAATCCAGGAAGTGGTGCTATTGACTTTTAGGGTGAGTCTTCCCACTTCAATCACCCCTCCTGAGCATGGCCAGAGGCTAACCTAATCTAGATGATAGCTCACAGATGTGCCTGGAGGCCTGTCTCTTTGGTGGTGCCAGATGCTGTCAAATTGACATTCAGTATTAACTATCACAGATGGAAATTCTCCTTCCAATGTTGGGCAGCCTCATTCCAGATTTAACTAAGGAATGTCTGCCCCATGTCCTGTAACTTACTCCCTTTAGGGCACTATCTAGCTTTCTCCTTCCAGAGCTCATATTTTTTTTCTCAGTGGCCCCCAAGTCACGAAGATGCAAAATCACCACCTGCTTGTATTCATCTCAAAGTACAGACCGTGAAAAACCCTCAGCCAACTAAGGGTCTAGCCTTATCTCCTGGTTCCTTCCCTTCCATTACACCTCTTAGTCTCGGTATGCTTTGTCTGCCAGAGAGGACAGGTAGAAGTTCACTTCTGAAGCCTGGACAGAAAGGTTATTCTGTATGCATTTAGGTGGCAGAATCATCCATTGCTTCATTTTCCATACTGATATGGGTTTTCTAGAGAACCAGACCCATTGTGAAACGTTGCTGTATGAGAAACACTAAGCCAGATGCTTCTGTGTCAAACCTTGAAATTATTCGATGAAACGTCTAATGTATATGTACATAGAAAAATCAGGACATTTGAAAATAAAAGACATTTAAAAATAAAAAATAATGTGTTTTTCTTTAAAGATAGAGGAAACACCTAGGATCCCCTCTAGAGTCAAGACTCTTGCCAACCCTAAAATGGCTCC